>VWZX01007183.1:132446-167602 GCA_013399015.1 Galbula dea
AAAAAAGTGAAAAAAAGAGGAAAAAAAGGGGGGGGAGATAAAAAAGGGGGGGAAAGCTCAGCCAGAATGAAAAGAAATTAATAATAATGATTATATATATAAAACCTAGGTCCACAAACAGTGAACAAATTAATCCTGGACCCTTCTGTGTGTGTGTGGTGTGAGTGCACACACTTGTGTGTGTGTGTGTGTGTGTCTGTGTGCATTTGCTTTGCTTTATTTCTTTTTGGGTTTTGGCTTATTTTTTTTTTTCACTCTGCCTGCTTGCCCTTACTCCTTCTGGCTGTGCATTTTCTCATTACCCTTAAGCTGTTTTGGAAAGTGGATAACCAAAACAGATAGTGAGTCAATTTTTCAGTCCCTGTCTTTTCCCTCCTTCTCCTCCTCCTCTTCCCTTTTCATTCCTTTCTCCTTCTCTGGGTTCAGAAAGCCTTGGAACTATAGAGATATATATAAAAAAATAAGCCTCTCTTTTTTTTTGTATTAAAAATAGTGAAATGTTTATAATTGAAAAATCATCTTGTTGAAAATAGGGTTTTTTTGGAGGGGGGTTGTGTGTGTGTGCAATGCTGCTTTTTTTCTGGATCCTTTAATGGAGCATGTCCCATGTACCCTCTGAGGCTCTGCACTGCCCACCTCTGTGGCCCTTCCTCACCTCTCTGCTGCTCTGCTGGTTTGATCTTCACTTGGACCTTAAACACAACTCACGGACACTATGCAGAGAGTCTTCAAGAGGCAATAAACAGAACAGTATTAACCTGCTTTATGGAGGTTTGATCATGCTTCTTTGTACAGTTTGGGTTTTATTTTAAAAGGAATGTAATAAAATGGCTTTTTTTTTTTAAGAATTAAATATTAATATTAAAATCAAGTGAAAGGTTGGCTGTTGGTGTTAAGCAGGAGAGTGGACCAGCTGGTCCAGCACCAAAAGGAGCTTCAACAGTCAAGGTATTCACAAATCTGCCCTCCAAGTGCACAGGTTATACCTGAAGAAGTCTTTAACTTCCATGAAGAGCTTCAGAACCACAGAACATGACAGAAACCTTCTTTTCTAGTCACTGAACAGTAAACTATCTCTTCCAGAGGCTCTTCTTGTGTTGCTTGTTTATCTAAGGGGAATTTGGGGGGTAGTAGTAGTAATAATTTTTTAATTTTTTAATTATTTTTTTCTTTTTCCTGCCTTGATAGGGTCAATCCTTCCCTTTTCAGCTGTGCCACACTTTGAGCACATGTGGAATCACAACAGGGAATACATGTGTGCCAGGTGGTACAGTGAGACCTCTGCTCTCTTTCTATTGCAGGAAACCTCTTGTAGAGGAAAGAGCTGGTAACTCAACATTCTGGACTGGTTTTTGAGTCTCCATAGTATTTTGTGGCTCATGGGAACACTATATTCCTCTCACCCTTCCAAAATGTTCAGGTTACATCTCACAGTAGTGAAATTTGTCAAGTAACAATAAGATTTTTTGGTTTTGTATTTTTTTGTTTTATTTGTGGGGGTTTGTTTTGTTTTGTTTTGAAGGACAGACAGTGGATTGAGAGATTAAAGGTTTGTCACCCTTGGAATGAGATTCTCTTGTGTGCTCAGTACTTCCCACAGTACTTCCATTGCTAGGTTGGAGATAAGTCTATGCGTAGTGGTCAGGGAGGGAAGTAGGATTTGAAACATCAGGTACATTTATTTGGACATTTGAGTATTGCTCATGCATCAAAACCTTAATTGATGAGCAAATGGGCACACTTGTCTCCTGGATTTACTCCCTACTTATCCACTGCTCCTGAAATAGTGAAATATATAGAATGTGCTGGGGGTGCAAGGAAGGGGGGACCTCTTAGTTTTACTTAAAGGAGAAACAGTCAACACATCTAGCTATGTTTCCCATGAAAGGTGAACTTCAGAGACATCAGCTTTATCCATTTTAATTCCTGCAGTTCCACATGCTGAAAACACACCTGCTAAGCTTTCATACAGTTGTACCCCTAGTACCTCCCTAGGTGGGTTTGGAAGCACGTGCTGAGAAAATGGACAAGGTAGTGCTGGATTACCATTGTGCTACTCCAGCTGACAGTGGTACACCTATCTTTGGGTACTTTCAGATTTGAAAGAGCCAGTCAGAAGCTCTTGCTTGCAAGAATAAGCTTCTTGAGCAACATCTGATGACATCTTGTTCGTTCTAACACTGGAGATTTTCATTTGCTGTGTTCATAATTGGTATCTTGCTATGTTAATGTTCAGATTGTATCTTAAACATTGTATTTAATGCTTGACTGTGTTTCATAAAAGCTTTTCTTGGAGTGTTACAATTCTCATCCATAACACAATGTCGATGCCTGAGGTACATGTGAACTGTTAAGGTTTTTATTCTGAGCTGATGGTCAGTCTCAGGGTCTTGTCTCCTGCTTTCCTTCATGTGTGATGCTCACTCAGGAAATAACCTCTGGAACATCTGTATATGCCAGAAACAAAGGAGCTACTTCTTCAGATGTTGCATTGGACTTCAAAAATCCAGGAGATGAAACCAGTGATGTTTGCTATCTCTTTTTCTCCCCCTTACTGCAAAAAAACTGTCAGTTAAATACTTAAGGGACCTTAAGGGCTTAGGGAGACTTTGAAAACAAATGGCATGTGCAGTATCTTTCTCATGGCTCGCTCTTTTTGAGAAGGTTTATGGGCTTTATGGCTGGTGTGAGACACAAGACCCACTCCTGTTCTCTCTATGGAATAGTAGGTGCTCAGACAGGTAACTTCTGTTGCTACTGTCTTTTTTCATTTTTAATTTCTTCACAGGAATTGTTTGAAACTGAACACTTATAGCCAGATCTTTGCTACCTTCTCCTTTTGTTTTATTTCTGTAAGTCTTTCCTAAGCTTTCTGAGGGTGATTTTTTTTTTTTTTTTTTTTTTTTTTGGAGCATTCTGATGGTGGATAATGGCCTGCTGTTGGAAGTCTCCAAGCCTTTCATCTTTCCAGTTTTGGTTGAAAAGTTTTTGTTTTGTTTATTTGTTTAAATGAATGACAGACTTTGGGGTGGGATGTGTTGTCAGTCTGTTTTGTGTTGACTTATTCTCCCTTTTCTTACAGCAATGCGTTCTAACAGTTCACACTTTGTTACTGTTCTTTGCAAAACTTTTCAGGAGCCAAAAAAGTCAAACAATCCAGAGAAAAACTTCCCTTCTCCCCTTTCTGATGGCAAGAGTGAGAACTTATGAAAAGCCCTTGAGAATGTTCCTTCCTAAACTTTTCCCCTCAGTAATGCAAGCGGGTAAAACGGTAACTGCAGCAGTTTGGTGACATCCAAACCCGACCTGTTGGCAGGTAAATGGACTCTTTTCTGCTCTTAACTGTAACCTTCTTAAGTTTTGCTAGTTTGTCTGCCTTTTTTTCTTCCCATCAGTTCATTTTGGGGAAACTTCCTGACTTTCTTGAACAGTGATATTTAGAGGAAATCCTACTGTTCATCTTGATTTCCTTTCCTTACACATGTTGACCTTTAAGAAAATTGTCATTGGCCTTTGATTGACTCGGGTGAGACAAAAGTGATGTTCTCTCATGTAAGTACATGAGAGATGGTTTTATTACACCTTAATTCTACTTCCTCTTTATCACTCTAAGGTAGTTTGCCTTCAAGTGTAGTATTTTAGCCTTAGCTTATTTTCATCCTAATGAGAGAGACGATTTTTTTCCATGTGTCAAACAAACAGAAACCAAGAAGCTCTATCAATTGGGAGTCAAAAGGTATGAAAAACTAGTTCTAAGAATAATGTGAAATTAAATGTTCAAATTCAATAGAGCAGGATCTTGTAAAGAGGAAAGGTGGGAGAATATCTATGGTAAAGAAAAAGACTTTGGGGCTGATTTATTCCTATTTGTGGAGGATGGAGTGATGCGTTTTTACCTTGCCCTTACTGCTCAATCGAAGTACTTGGATGCTTTACCCTTCTCTGGGAACTCCATCCGTTGATCTGAAACCATTTAAAAGTGCTGGGAACTTGCTGTTTTTTCACTTTGTCTAAGAAGGAATCTGTATTTTACTGACAGAGGTAAATATCAGACAATGGGGATACCATCCACAGTGGAAGGATATGCACCTTCAGACAGGCTTCCAAGTTCCCTGATGCAGTATTTTAATTCCCATGACATCTGGTAAAGAATTAGCATGTCTTAGATTTTTTTTTTCTGTATACTCTTCTACAGCATCACCAAATAGCCTCCTTTTCCTATTCTCAATTTATATTTTCCTGAAACGCAGCAAATTCATCAATAATCCCATAAATTGCTCAAATTAAGGTGGGAGGGAATAATTTCAGTGTCAAATTTTGCTCTCAAGTTACACAGAGATAAGCCTGGACTCACTCTGTGGAAGTCACTGGAGGGAGATCCAATTTGTGCATAATTGTCTTTTTCATTTTACTTGTAAGGTAATTTTACAGACCTGTTATACTTATGTTTCCAATCCTTTTTCCTTTCAGACCCACCCACTTCTTGCATCTCAGCACTGGGCAGGCCTATTCCTTTATTTGTGTATATTTTTTTGTGCATCATCTGCTATAGAACACAGGTGTAACATTTCCAGGCATGTGGTTGGCTGTCTCCTGGGGAGAGATTTGTGGGTTTGTAACTATGTCTTAAAAAAAAAAAAAAGAATTTCTTCTCCTCAGATGTGTTGAACAAATTCATGTTGGCTCAGTTTTCCATCTCTAACCTGATTTTTATCTATATTCTGTGAAGGTTTTCTCAAAGAGACAGGACTGGTTCTTTGCAGTGTCTGCAGATGATCTTTGGTGGGGGGAGTTGATCAAAATATACTACCTTCTGCAGAAGTTAATGTTGTAATAGTCAATGTTGCTTGAAAGGTGGTTTTACAGATCATGCTGGTTTTCTTCCTCTTAATGGAATGGCTTTCAAAGCCTTGTATTGATCTTGGCTGTGCCCAATGCTTTGCCTAGTGTCTGGGGAAATGCAGAACTTGAATAAGCCATGACATCTTTTAGACATAGGATGATGCTTATCTGCGTGCTCAACAAGAACTTCTTCTATATGCCCTTCTGCTGCAACAGAGTAATAAAACTGGTAGGTGGCAGCAGCAGCAGCAGAAGAAACTCATGTGACTTACCTGAGAAACCTCCAGTCCTGGAAAAATGGATTGCAAAATATTAACTGAAGTAAGGGGGATGAAGAAGAGAGGCAGAATCCCTGAGCTATCCCTTTGAATGGTGAGTCTACATTACAGAATTCTAACCATCAAAAGGCTAGCTGGAGTGCAGTAGACACATTAATCTACCTGATTTGATCTTTGACCTGATGTCCTACTTCTGGTCTTTGATTCAGCGTTCGAGTTTCCCCACAGTATATGCTTCAAAAAAATTAAACCTTACCACAGTTGCCACATCTTAAGAATACTGGAAAATAAGGCTGGAAGGAAATTCATCTGGTTTATCCATTTTTCTGCCTCCACAGGAAGGTCAGGCATAGCTTATGCTATTGGTGACATGTTTGTTTTAACCTGCTCTAAAAACTAAGGAATCATTGAGGAAGATTCTGCAGCCTTTACCTACAGGGTTTTGTTTAATGAAGGCAGAAAGCATCCTTACTGATCAGCTTCGTGGGCTGAGAGCTTATCTGCTTTTCTTGGCTACTTCCTTTTTTTGCCCATCTACTAACTAATGCAACTTCAGGAGTGACCCTCTTTGTATTTCACGTACATACAGGTCTCTTCTTGAAGTGTTCCTGAGCATGCTACTTAGTGATAACAGAAATCACACATGGGCATACATATATTTAACATTTCACATCAAATAGTGGTTCCTCTGATTCTGTAGCCCCTTTGAGTGTGAAGAACTGGTCTGGTATTGTCAACAATGCATTGCTTTTGTGCAAGGAGCATAGTTTACAAACACATTAATAAGGAGCCAGCTTCATGCTGTGATACTCTTCAAGAACTCAGAATGCACTTTTCATGCACTTTAAGAACTTGGAATTTTCATGTAGTATGTGGTGGTTACTTGATATTTAGGGACAACAACAAGGATTCACCTATAACAAAGAAAGAGGTTTGGCATTAAGTCTGAATTATATCCTTAAATCACTCTAATTTTGTCCAGTAGGATGCAGTGGTGCACACTTACTCAAATTTTTCAGACTTCTATTATGAAGTTTCCTATATTTAAAGCCTCTTTGAGACTATTCCCTCTGGTTCTAAATGAGTTTCTTGATTAATTTAACTAGTCATCCAAACTGGTAACTGCACAAGATAAATTGCTTCTTACATTTGTACCAGTCATTAGCCCATTCATTACAATATAATGAAAAGGATTTAAGGACTTCTTATTAATTAAGATGCTCAAATGTCTTTACATAACACTTAAGGAAAAAAGTATTTCTACCTAATGTTAAAAGATTTTGATGTTATGGAGCAGGTGAGATATTGATACAGGAAGTAAAAGTGCAGAATGTTCTCAGGCATCCAAATGCTATCAGGCCCAAACTTGGAAATAGAGTAAGTAAAAGCTCTAAACCAGGAAAAGCCAAAACCCAGATCTGTTACTCTCTTCTGTGAATCTTACACAACTATTCATTACTGTGTAATGGTATTTATAGAGCACCATATAGATTAAATGATAGCTGCCTTAGAAACACCATGAGAGCAAAGGATAGTGTTCTTTGTGGAGAATTCATACATCTCAGGATAGACACAATGTTGTTCAAAGCACCAAGAGTTAAAATCCTGTTCGAAACTGAGAAGTGCAAAGTGTATCATGTTTCTGACTTAATGGCTAACAGCTAGTGCTTGCAACCACCTCTTCAGTTACCTAGGCCAGTGGTCTCTAAACCTTTTCTTATTTACACATCCCTGTCAGTAAAAAACATTCTGAGCATGCACACCAATATGTTTGTTTATAAGTTACATGCATGTACTAGTATGTACATTAGAAAATACCAAAGCAAAAGGATGAGATAAGGATGACATACAGATGAAATGAACACTACTGTAAAGACTTCTTTCATTGTATTCATTAATGTTGCAAAAATATTTTCTTCCTGCAGCCTTATGGATTTTCTTAGGTAGCTCCCTGGGGAATGTGCACTCTTCTTTGGAGAACACAGATCTAGACATCAGCACAGAATTAGAGCTGCACACATCATTAGTATGTTCCACCATAACAATATCTGGTCTCCTACCAGGGATTAAAATGCTGACCTCTAGTAGGATGACATCTGTTTCTGACAAGTAGAAGAGGAGAGAACAGCAAGGTATGGAAGCACTGATGAATGCTCTGACACAGAGGAAGTTTGAAGCTGTATCAGTTGAAGATCTGAAGAAATGCATCCAAGTGGATATGGGGGGAGAAAATACGTGGTCAGAATATATAGCAATATGTGGAACATGGCAATAGCTTCTGTACCTTCAAAATGTTCTAGTTCACTTATAGCTATGTGTTGGCTCCTAAATTCCAAATTCTGTTCCCTGTTGTTCTCTGGGGTAGTCACACTAAAATTGGGAACAGTATGGGAACTAAGCTGGATCTGAGTTTTGATACTCACAGCTAAACAGTCTCTAGTACACATCAGCTACCACTTAGGACTGTGGACGGCTAGTGTGCTTCTCACTTTTTGTACAGTATTTTAAAAACATTTTGGGGAACACAGGCTGGAAACCCCAGAACTGAGTTGCTGCAAAGTGAAAGATCCCATGTGCAAAGTGAAAAATACTTTGGATGGAGATTTACGAAGTTTTGTTAAATATAATGCTGTATATGATGAAGCTCATGGAGAAAGTGTTGGGTTTTGGTTGGTTGTTTTGTTTTTTTTTCCCTAAAGCCACTCAGAATGGAGATGTGAAAGAGAGAAAGTAAATTCTGGTAGTAGAGGCAAAGGAGTCTGATGCATATGCCAGTCTGTCACCAGAGAGGGAGATGAGGTAGTAAAACCAGATGTTACTGATGTTGATCATTCTCAGCTTTTTATTGTAAGGAGGACTCTCACCAGACTTTCTGTAGATAATATATGCCAGGCATGCAGCCTTTGGGGACTGGATAGCAAGGAGGAAAGCTGAAAATCAGTAGAGAGCTGCTGATATGGAAACTTAGCTGTAGCTGTTGCCTGGTCATGTTGATTAAAAATGTTACTGCATTAAGTTTACATGACAGTAATACTTGGGAAGAATAGCGGTCATCTATTAATAATAAGCCATCTGAACATGGGCTTATTTGCCCAGGTACACCTGTAACCTTTTGCTTCTCAGCATAGTAAGGGATAGAGGCATAGAAATGTATGTAAGTCTTTTTAATGAACAAGGGAATCATTCTGCATGACTTCGGGGAAGATTTTTTTTGGCTCTAAACCAGGAATTTCGACTGCTTTCCCAGATCATCCACATTTTCACATGTGGCTGTCAATACAAAAGGGGTTTGTGTTTTGTTTGGTTTTTTTGTTTGTTTTTCCTAGTAGGTGTGACATAGCAAAGCATCCTCTTCTCTGCTGCTTGATGTGGTAGAGATTTGAAGAAGGCAGAAAATTTTCCATTCTTACAGACTTCCATGGGCAGAGAAGGGGTGGTATGTATGTTAAAGGAGGAGAGGTTTGTTGTGCTAACTGAAAAGTGGATTATGGATTAGGTTGATAGAAAAGTGAATATTTTCATTATACTTAGGCATTTCTCCATCCCGCTTTTGTTCCATTGAAAAAGAATACAAGTGTTCCTAGAACACAGAGTCTGCATAGTAATATCTCAATGTTTTAAGCTCTGCCAAGTGTCTGAAGCATATGTCAGTCATAAGGGGAAGGGCTCATAAAAGATTAATAGGAATTTCTTTGTGTTTGCTAAGACTGCTTTTTTTATTTGGAGGCAATTTGAATATGTAACTGCATCTAGTACTCTCTGTAATAGATGTTTGTTTGGAAGGGAATGTCTTTGGGGGGTTAAATGTGTCATTCCATTTTTGTCATCCATTTCCATAGGAAGCAGAATGGTTAAGGGAAAGCAATCCAAATGCCTAGGAACTACACAACTAGTTCTAGCCAAAATCTGCTGCCAGCTGAGCGCCCAGTGATGTTGCTGGGGAGAAATGGTCTGTTAATAAGGGGAGACAAAGAAACTTCTGAGAAAGGACTTTGAAAGTGTTGTGTACGTTGAGTGACACCTTCTGTTGCCATTTCTTCTTGCTTTCAGATCTCTTTGATGTGGACATATCTTACTTAAAAAAAACAAACGTACCGGCTGCTGAAATGTCTGTGATCCATAGCACTGAGGTCAGTCAAACGGGGAGTAGGCATAGAATGCTCTCTAACCTGCTCAGGTCTGCTACTCTGAGCTACTAGAGGAGGACCAAGAGTTGAAGTCTAACATGGAATTTTGCTGGTCTGTGTATTTTTATTGCAATACATGCAGAAGTCTTTGTCAATAGTATCTTGGGTAGCTGGCACTAGAAAGTGCAGTTGCTTTTGATCAACAGTGGATTTTTCAAATTCCTGTGTCATGTAGTGCTTTGCATTTTCCCTCAACTGTAGGATCTGTGTTATGTTAATTTATGGTTTCTTGTAGTATAATAGATACAGTTTTCCAAATCAGGATTGAATTTTTGGTTTAGACAAATTACAGTGTAATTGAGGGGGTTTAATACAGGAATGGAAAAGAAATGGAAGTTTTATTAGAGGTCATTGGTATTTTTTTTCAGTAAAGTGTTGTAATCAGAAAAACCTCATTTATAACACTGGTAATTTTTAAGGGTTATATGTTCATTTCCAGAATTTATTGGGATGATCTTGTACAAAATAGCATTTATTAGAGGGAGGCAAAGTCCATATTCTCTTAGCCAGTAACCCAGTTGTTGCTACCTCTTTGGCCAGTCAACACTTTTTTTTTTCCCCCCTATGCAGATGTCCTGTTTGTGGTGGAAGCAGGGATACTACTGAGCTTCCTTGATGCTTGGGTTTATCTGTGTCATAAAATGCTTACATTTTGGGGATGAAACTGGTGTGGAGACAACTGTACAGTGTTACATGGACTAAACAGGAAGGTGCCATGGGGCAGAGAGAGGAGAGTAAGCAGTAGCTGTATACACAGGTAGACTTTCAACTCTGTCTTATCAGTGTAGTGAGAGGCCAGGATCCAAGATGACTGTTTCAGGTAGACCATGAGGAGGAGTGGAAGTGTCCCATTAACTGTTTGAGCAATTGTAAATATTTCATATCTGCTGTTTACAAGAAGTGTGGCTTGCACAAGGGGGCATGTGCAGTTTCTTTTCCTCCCTACTACTGTGCAAAGCCCTCTCCAAGTATTTATTATTCTCTGTTCAATGGTATTGTGTATTAAGCCTGAAACTTGTATTTTCTGAGTTTCAGGAGGAAACTTGGTATGCTTTTGTGCATATTTTCCCATCCATCTAACAAACAAGGCCAACAGAAACACCATGAATGTTATGGCTGCTCTCCCCCAACCATCTTTACAACGGTGTATGGGAGGAGGAGTGCAAAGGTTAGGTGATGCAGGAACACTTGTCCATGCCTAAATGGAGATGAAGTTTTGTGTGATGTAGGAATGTTTGTGCATACCTAAATGGAAATAAAGTTTGTTTACCAGATGGCAAAAACTGAAGTTTTATCAGTGAGAGAATCAGGCAGAAAGAGGCTGTAGTTTTGACTTTGGTAAACTTTTACACTTTCCTCCACGTGAAATATTTCCACAGGAATGTAATGCTTGTGAAAGTTGCTGCATCAACAGTGGCAGAGATTGACCTCCTCTACCCACAGGAAAGGTAACAGGAACTAGATTTTACCTTTAGAACAGAGCCTTCACTGCATCTCACTCCATGATCTGGAAAGGCCTTTTGTGAGGTCAGAGGAGGAGTCTGGTATAGCTCAGTCCTTGGCGCATCTGTAATGCGGCTATCAAGGAAGCCAGATAGATGCCAGTTACAGAGATCTCTTGTGATGATGTCTGCTTGAATTTCTCATACTAATATTTTGGGGAAAGAGACTAACTTCTTCAATGGTTTGTTTCTCTAGGTGTTTCCACACCAGTAGGAGGTCTTCTCTTCCTTCCTACAGGGGACACTTACCTCTTGCTAATGCCCCCTTCCCAGTGAAGGGTAGAAAGGATGGACCAGCAGCAATGTGGAGTGGGGTGATGTCCACACTTGGGCTTAGCAGTCGTCGTGTACACTGTCCTACTAACATGGAGAACTGAATAAAAGAGTTGTAATTGTAATTCATGAGAGTGTGAGGTTCTTTTTGGTATCTTCTGCACCAGCTCCAGAAAATCTTTTGTTCTTGTGTCAAAGCTGCAGCTAAGCTAGAAAAGTAAAATATGTTGGATATTCTTCATTGTGTGATGGCTACTTTTGTATCTCCAGTAATTTAATTTCGAAGAGTTCTCAAATGCTTTGTATTCACATGAGTAATCTTCCTGAATGCCTTGGAAACCTCATCATCAGACCTTTGGTTTTATCAGTCATGATATGAGTTCACCTAAGTCACCGATGGCTCAGATTTGGCCATTTTATCTCTTGTGGTTCAGTAAATAGGAGGATGCTGCTGCATATAGTAATGTTTCCATAAGTGCTTTTCTGTAATTTTCCTTAATATTTAATGTTACAAAAGTAGAACAGCTGAGAACTTTCTACATTCCTTTTTAGTCTCGTATATCCCATTTTGCTAAGCTAGTTCCACACCCCTGTTCTTTGCAGATGTTCAGCAGTGTTCTCCTGTTTTACTGCCTAAAGTTCACACATTTGCTTCTCCCGCCTTCGTAGTCCAGAATACCTTTTTTTTTTTCCCCAAGTGCTCTTGCCTGTGATAGTAAAAAGACCAGCTGTTGTTTCTGCTCTTAACTACTGAGCTTACTTGTACTTTTCTTGTCCTTGTCCTTGTCCCAGACACACACACAGTAGCTTAAGAGTATTTTTTATTCAGTGTAGCACTGGCCCAGGCTGTGCAGGGAGGTGCTGGAGTCTCTGTCTCCGGAGACATTCCAAACCCACCTGGAAACAGTCCTGTGCAACCTGCTCTAGGTGACCCTGCTCTGCCACGGGAGTTGGACTAGATGATCCCTAGAGGTCCCTTCCAACCCTTAACATTCTGTGATTCTGTGTCTATTATCAGTAATTGTTCTTTGATGTTTGTGTCAATTACCCTAGAAAGAAAGTATGCTTTCCTTTGTAGGGGTGGAAAAAAAAAAATAGGGTTTTTTGTTACTATGTATCTCTTGTTGGTATTTCCTAGCCTAAAGAGTAACAGGTATTAGAACTCAAATGGAAATTGGAATAAGTTAATGAAATAAAGATGTTTAGCTTCTCTGCAATGTCTCAAAGAACTGAGTGTTGGCAAATTGCAATACTGAGAAAATCAGTAGGTGCCTGGCTGTTGCACTTATTGAGTTATCTTTGATGAGAGGGATTAGTCTCCTTGCAATCCATGTCGTCGTGTACCTCACTTCAAAGCTCCAAATCAAGTGCTGTGTCAATGTATTAGTAACATGTTAAGTTTTACTTCCCTTTGTGTTTATTTTGTTCCTTTGAGTTGGTCCTTTGAGTATGAATAATGGATATCAATAATTAAATGGTAACTGGATGGTCATAATACAATATTTTAATATTATTTGTAGAGCACAGTGAAAAGAGTGTAATAATAGGTCTGTAGTGATAATGCTGACCTGTGCCGTAATGGTTAGGGGAATCTGGTGTAAATGGTTCCTTTTGCACTTCTGCATTTGCTCTTCATTGGAATTGTGCTTTTATGCTGCCTACAGAATTGGAGTACTTGTAAAACTCTGGTTTGCATAGTATAGTGAGATTTTGGGGTGGAGTACATTTCTGTTGAGGCCAAAGTGGGAAAGATGTTGTCATTTTGTTTACTTTAAGATCTGGAAGAGCTCTGTAACTTGACTGGCCTGCATTCCCAGTTGTGCATGATGTAAGCAACTGTGTTTTGACCACTGCCTCTTATTTCTCGGTGTCACTTTCCTTACTTTTTGCCTTACCACTCTGGCTGCTTCTCCAATCTGCTCTTTCCCTGTCCAGACAACTGGGATTATCCCTGTATGTTTACCTTTAGGTGGTCTGCAAAATCTAGGTATCACCTTGGAAATAGACATCACATCATCTCGGTGACTGTCTCATCCCATGCTGTCATCACTTCAGTGTTTTCCCAGACATGCCACTTTGGATGACTTCTGCTGCTCTGATGGTAATGCTGTTGAGAAGGGAGAGCATGCAATGCAGTGACAAAGTTACCTCAAAAGCCACAAGAGTGGACTCCATGGGAGAGAGAGTTTGCCATAAAGGCTCTGTGCTTCTTTTCTCCCACCCCATAATTTAGCTGTTGACAGGCAGGCTTCTAGGCAAAGCCCAAACTAATAAAGCTAAAGCTCTCTTCATTGGCTTATGCACTTAGACATTGGCATGCTTCAGTGGTTGGGGTAAACAACACTTCCAACAGCACACCAACTTCTGCCAGGTGGTGAGATCAGTTATTCCTGTGTCAGTACTGCTGTGCTCTTGCTCTGTAAATGCTTGCTACTGAGATTGAGGCAAATTCCTTGGTCTTCTGTGTGTTTGCCCTGATCTGCTGTGGATCTTCCAGTTTATGGAAGGGAGATGAGCAAGGAATCCTGAACTCCAAAATCATTGGAAACATGCTAGTAGGAGTTCTGTCAGAGATGGGAGTTCTAACTGCTCCCTGATTTTCTTCAGCTTTTTCATTTTAAATTTCTTTATATTTTTTTTGTGACAGTGCTTCTGAAGATTTTTAATGAAGGAAGAAAATCGTCCTTCTTGGAATCACACAGAATCAGCTTTGCCTCCTTAGAGAAAGCACACAACAGCTGTTAGAGCTGTCTGTAGCTTTTTCCCTATGGCTTTTAAGGTCCAGGATGAAGAGGGTCAGAAGAATATAGTGGTGAGCTTCCAAGAGAGAAGGAGGAGATGTTGCTTCCTAGCATCCCTAATATCATCCATGTTCAGCTGCTCAGTGGTGACAGTGCTTCTCTCTGTAAGACTATGAAATTGAGACAGGAAGAAGCGGGAAAGGAGGGGCAGAATCTCTTCCAGCTGCCATAGGTCACTCATGGACCACAAGTTACATCTGTGGTTTGGGAGAAGGAGGGTGGAGAGCTTGGGCTTTTGGAGAGATAAAGGAGCAATCTCCACAGTTTGGGGTTTTTTTAAAGTCCTTTCTCCCCAGCCTTGTGGGCAGTGCTGTTCCAGGGAAGACTTACCTCCTTAGGCTCCCCCATAACATCACACCAGACAGCTTTCTATAGTCCTGTCTGCAAGGTAAGACCTCCAGGGATGAACTCCACAAAATCCTTGGAAGTGTTCTCTGCAACCTGAATCTTTTCATTACTTGGTGCTGTTTTACCTTGGCCCAAGCATAGTAGTAATAGCTCACCAAGTTTAGAAACAGCTGAGTTTGTGAGGAGGGAGTGGAAATGAGACATTGCAGCCCAGTTGGGAGACTTCACCCTGAATCAAGCAAACCCTGGAATGGGAGAAGAGGCCAAGCAGAGGGAAGGAAAGAACAGTATTTTCAGTATGTAGGTTCCTGGATTTTATTAGGTGGGTGTGTGGAACTCAGCACAAGTATTTGCTGCTTGCTGTTGAACCTGCATCTCTCACTTCTGGAGCAATAAAGGAACTGATGAAGTTGATGTATGGGGATGATACTGTAGTGAGATAGCAATAGCAGAGGAGCTTCAGCACATTCTGGTTGAGCCTGTTCTTGTTTCCAAGCTGCAGTTCCATTGGGACTTACATGTAAGGATCACCAGTAACTGTTGATGCTAAAATTCAACAGTGCAGTTACCTGTCTTCATCATTAGGAAAGTGCCTACCTTTTGGCAGAAGGTTTCAAAAAATCTGGTGGAAGGAAGGTGCATGCCCTGGAAGTGTCACACAGGACTGCTAACTGCACCTGAGAACAGCTTGTTGTAGTGAGGAGAACTTGTTTCAGTAGGACATGCTACAGGTATTTTGCTTAGGCTGTAGACAAGGAAGAAGAGGATTATGAAAGCCCAGTGAAGACTTCTGGAGTAAAATGCTCTCTTTTTATTCATCTGTTGTGGTTCCCTGACTTAAAATCATCTTCTGTTCCTGTTCTTCAGCATCTCAACCCATTGGTTGTCTGCAGCTGATCTCATTGTCCTTTATGGCAGAGAAGTGCTTTGCCTTCAGATTTCTCTGTCTTCCAGATCTGTTGTCTGCAGTATCTGTGGTGGGGTTCCTAAGCCCTGACAAAGGTCACCCATGGTTTGAGAACCTTCTTGTGAAGATCTCCAAACTCCCTTGGGCATAGTTCCTCAATTCTCCAAAGCTCAACTCCAATTAACAAATTTCAAGGCCACAGTCAAAAGGCTTGCACTAAACTTCTAGGCAAAGAAATTCAGAGGGTTTGCAGGTCTTTGAATGATCTTGGTGTAGGAGCCAATCTTTGAGAGAGGCATAGAACAATTTATACTGTGTTGCCTTCAAGATTTCTGACCCAGTCAGTTCTTGCTCTTTCTGCTCTGTTTGTCCAGGTGTGTTCTCAATTCCTTGCTTGGCTTTGGTGCAGTGGACAAATTCTGCTGTCAAGGCTGCAAAAAGTGGGTGCAGCAGTCTACCTTGGCATTATGGGAGATGTTCTTTCAAGGGATACCATTGTGTTAGGGATGCTGCTCAGGTTGCAAAACCATTATGGCCTCGCAGGTTTTTATAAACCCTGCGTGGATTGTGAAGCGTCCTTCATGCAAAAGTTGACTTCACAATCAGAACACAAGGATGTCAATTCTTTAAGGTGCTGCACAGTAGATGTAGAGTGGATGTATGTGTGTCTCAGAGGTGAGCTGGAGATGTCAGTGATTAGCAGTGTGAAGTCTGTGACTGGAAAGGAAAACCAACAGTGGAGGAGGCCCTAGGCATGTATGAAGCTGCTGATGAGTTTCCAGAGGAGAAAACAGGCTTCTTGTTGTTCAGTTGCTTTGATGACTTATTTTGCACTGCAGGCTCTCTAACAGATGTGATTCTTTACAGAAACTGAGCACAGAATTGTTAGGGTTGGAAGGGGCCTCTGGAGATCATCTAGTCCAATCCCCCTGGCAGAGTCCATCCCTTACTCTCCAGGTTGGTCTCTTGACTCAGAACTTCTATCCCAAAGTCCATTTAAAGAAAGAAACTGCAGGACTAGAAAGTGTGCACAGCCATGCACAGTCTACTTCAGAGATGTTGTTTGAGTCTGTCAGTCACTGCTCTCAGTGGAAATCCTTCAAATGCATGGTCCTGTTAACAAGAGCCAGGTTTAGCTGAAGCCAAGCGAGGAACAGAGAACGCACCTGGGCAAACACGGTGGAAGGGGCACAGTGGGACAGGGTCAGAGAGATCTCCTCAAAGCTGGTCCCAGTGGGTGCAGCTCGTGTCAGAAGTCTACTAGCAGCTGGATCTCTCTAGCTGTGATGTATGAATTTATGCTAGGTATGGCTAGTGCTTTCTGTAAGAAAAATCTCAGGTTTTAGACAAAAATACCTAAGTTTGCCTGCCTTTCTTAGTAGTGTGATGGTCCTTCACAGAGAGACAAGAATGGGGAGAATGTGTCTATCAAAAGAAGTATCTAGTCTTTCTAGCCTAGGAGCCTAGATAAACTCCAAGCTGATTTCTGAAGTCAGTTGGGATATCTGACCTCTGGCCAGTTATCTCGATCATTTGAGCAGTGGAATGTTGTCTTGAGACAAAGGCAGTGCTAGCATTGACATCTCCTGTGTCTAATGTATAGCCAGCAGCAGACAGACTTGTTCTAGGATGGCCCAGTAACAGAGAAGCAAAATGGAGATCAGTCTTCCCAACTGGGAGGAGAGTATGGAGAGCATTGGGAACAGGGATCCCAAGGTAGCGGGGAAATTTCAAGGCAACCTGAAAACTGGTTTTGCCAGACAGAGAGATTCCCAACTGCCTGCTTGAGGAACACCATGTTGGAACCCAGATATGGAAAGCCTAGGCTACATCAGCTCCATGGGCAATATTTCCAGGCACAGGAGCGGAGCTGTCGATTATTAGGACAGTCGCTGATAGATCTCCGCCTGTGCTGGCCTGAGCTGTCTCATCCAAGGCTCACTCACTGGGAGTTAATGCAGTCTGTGCACCACTCACAACAGGCAGCATTCTTGGTGACCATGCTTTTCTGGAGGCCAGGCTGGTTAAACAGCAGGATTGTCTACCCTTCTGTACAGGTTGTCATCAGGGCTAGAAAATGTCCCCTATGTTTTAAAATTTGTAGTTTTGACTTCACCCTCAAGTTTAAGTCCAGACCCAAATGGCTGTGTCCCTGTACCTTATACCTTTCAGACCCAGATATGGACAGAAGGAAATGGCCTCCAGTTGCACCAGGGGAGGTTTAGATTGGATAGCAGGAAAAATTTCTTCACTGAAAGGAACAGGATGCCCAGGCAGTGGTAGAGTCACCATCCCTGGAGGGCTTCAAAAACCATCTAGATGTGGTACTTAGGGATGTGGTTTAGTGGCATGGTGGTGATAGGTTAATGGTTGGACTTGATGATCTTAGAAGTCTCTTCCAACCTTAATGATTCTGTGATTCTGTGAATGGTGTGGAACAGGAAGTAGTTCCTGAGGCCCCCTCCTTGCTAATGGCTGTTGCAAGAAGCTGGTGGAGACTTCTGCTGTCCAGTATAGATTTCCCTCATTGTAAGCAAGGAAGAAATAGGCAAACTCACTAGCTCATTACTGGTTGCTGGCTGATGGCAGCGTTGCTACAGTGCTGCTTTGTGCAAACGCAAAGATTTGCCCACCTTCTCAAGCCAGACAGCCTGTGGAGATCCACATCTACCTAATCTTATCTAGAGCTGCTGAGCCTCTCTCCTGAATGATAACAGTACCTGCTCCGTGCTGGGGTGAGCTCCTGCTGCTGACTGAACAGTAGCTATCCATCACCAGCTGAAACAAAGGGATGCAAGTGACAAGTGATCAGGACCTGGCCTGGGTCACTGATCAGCAAAGTTCTTTCTGTTTTCTTGGGGTTTTTTTGCCATGAAAAGTCCATTTGGTCAGATGTCTTCATGGCAGCCTCCCAGGAGGGAATGTTCTGAACTGATGGTTAACAGCCAGTGCCACTGCTGTTGGCACGGTGCCCCCATCTCTGCTGCTGCCTGAGGGTAATCTCAGGAGAGAGGAAGAGGTGGGGAGAGGCTGGCTCCTCCCCCCATCCCACCTCTTCATTTAGACTGCCTAGAAAGAAGTGACCCCTCCTAAAAACAGCCTCGGTCATTTCAGAGGAAGAGAGCCCCTGGAGACTGGGCAGCAAGAGCCTCCGAGATGAGGACAGCTGTCCTTCTCCTCAGCCTTCTGGTCCACCTTGCAGCTTCTTTTCACCAACTGTGAGTGATGCTGAACTTCTCTTTCAGCCTCTCTCATGAAGGCTTCAGTCTAGGTAGATGCACCACCTTCTATGCTGTCAGCTTTCCTGCTTTCTGCTCTGTCAGATCACACCAAAGGGTGGCTGGGTCATTTTCCTTTGCCTCCCATGCATTGGTTTGGCTCCTGTCAGGTAAAATAGAAGCCACCTTTTTGGGAGGCTTCCAAGTCAGACCTTGGGCCCTGAGATGTTTGCTTCTCCTGTTGCCATGCCAGATCAAATCACTGGTGTCTAGTTTGCAAAGTTAGGAGGCCGCTTCTCAAGAGTGCAGGGGATGGTTTTGGGGAGTTCAGGAGATGACTAGAGGAAGGGGTTTAAAAAAGGGCTCTACTCAAGCTAATCAAGGAGAAACCATTTCTGAAGTGGTCAGTGAAGCAGTCACTTCACTGGGGTCACTGTTCCTTTTGAACATTGACTGCAGCTGTGGCATATTGCTGAGGACTTCTGCAGTAGTGGGCTGCTGCAAAGAAGCTCATTTGCATCTCTTGGCCTTCAGCCTGGTACCAGCTCTGCTGTCTTCTTTTCCCTGCCCCAGACACTACCTGGTGGTGATCCCTGCGAGTCTCCGCTCCCCATCCACCCAGGTTGCCTGCCTCCATATCACCTGCTATGAAGCAAAGCTTCAAGTAAATCTGATCCTGGAGCGCTCTGCAGGACGTGAACTCTTAGTGCAAGAAACCATCCAGAAGGAGAAGACTTTCATGTGCACTAAGTTCTGGGTGAGCCACCCTGGGCAGAGACCATAATTGATTTTCCCTCCAGGAACTGTAAATCCCCTGTGTTACTCCCTAACCAGGGATAGCATGGAGAAGGTCTGCTTTGCTTTGGAGTGAGCCTGCTAGGAAGGGGAGTGGGTGGTGTCTAGGGATGTGTAGCACAGCCCAGTGTCTGTTAATCAACACTGAATTCCCCTGCTGAATCTGATTTTTAAATTGAAGTTACATTTGTTAAAATCTACCAGACTTCTGGATACATAAAGAACCCACCTGATTCCATCCTTCCCTTCCATCCTTCCCTTCCATCCTTCCCTTCCATCCTTCCCTTCCATCCTTCCCTTCCATCCTTCCCTTCCATCCTTCCCTTCCATCCTTCCCTTCCATCCTTCCCTTCCATCCTTCCCTTCCATCCTTCCCTTCCATCCTTCCCCAGATGAAGCAGCTTGAACTATTCTCTGAAGGACTTATGCAGCTCCACAGCTAAAGCCTGAGGAAATGGTGGTTTGCATGACATTGCTGTGGTTTCTGTAGGACCTGAAGTCAGGCAGCAACTTGGCTCTTATGATCTACTGAAGAGCATTTGGGTGGAAATGGATGTGTTTGTTGTTTTTAAAGAGCATTCTAGAGTTGAATCCATTGTTGGGGAGAAGTTAGCAAAGATCTGTGAGAAGGCAGACATGCCTAAAGAGTATCCCTTATGTTATAGGGTATATTCTGTGCTGAGGCTGCTGGAGTCAGGAAGACAGTGTTATTTTTTTCTAACCTGGATTTCTTATTTGTACATACTGGGTAGTTCTAAGGGCCTAGCATTTGAGGTTGTGCTACAGCTGGGTCTCTCTCCTTTGAGTGTATGCTACCGTATCCCACCTTTCTGGCATCTGCCTACCTTCCTGACCAAGTCTGAAGACTTGGAGGTGTCAGGTACCTGCTTGTCACCAGAGGCAAAATTCCTTAACCAGCAGGAAAAAAGGACAGATTCCATGACATGCAGGACCTCCTGCTGCTATGTAGGGCTGAGTAAGGTCTGGATGGGATCTGGATCCAGATATCTTGAGGGCATGTCCTGGGACAGGTGAAGGGGAGCAGCTTAGTTCTTCCACTTTATTCTCAATTCCTACTAAGGGCTCCCCATCAGATTCCCTGGGGGCTGTATGCTCTCCTTTCTCTGTCTGCATAGGTTGCACCTCCAGCTGATGGCACAGAGGAGATTGCTACAGTCAAACTGATCATCACAGGCAAAGGGGTCAGTATTGAGGAGAAGAAAAAGGTCCTGATCCGCAAGGTCAGCAGTGGCATCTTCATCCAAACAGACAAGCCCATCTATCAACCAGGGCAGACAGGTGAGAGCTGCAGATGGGAGCAATTGTAGGCCCTAGGCTTTCTGCTGGTAAGACCATATCACAGAATGTTAGGGGTTGGAAGGGACCTCTGGAGATCATCTAGTCCAACTCCCCTGGCAGAGCAGGTTCACCTGGTGCACAGGAGAGCAGGGTGCACAGGATGGCATCCAGGTGGGTTTGGAGATGGAGACTCCAGCGCCTCTCTGGGCAGCCAGTATTGCAACTTTGCAATTGCCTTTTCCATATGGAAAGTCTACAATTGCCTGGAATAAATGGACAGCCCTAGCAGAAGACTTTCAGCCAATGTCTGTTGTTGATGGGATTTTTTCAGTGGCTGTAACGTCCAGCTACTGGTGACCGTGAAGTTGCAGGATGCAGTAGGTCATTGTCCATGGTATCTTACAGGTGGGAATGTCCCATGTCAGATATTGTCTTAGATGTGTATAAAATGGAGACAGGAGCTGGGGAAGCAGACAGAGCAGGAGGCTGTGGGGAAGGACTGAGATCTGATGGATACATTCCCTGATTTTCTTGCCTGCAGTGAGATTTCGCATTGTGACTCTGGATGAGGAATTCAATGCATTTAACGAGTCGGTAAGCCATGACTGGGGGCGGGGAGGGGTAGGCCCTGCTTCCTTTCTACCCTGCTCACCTGCCAAAGCTCAACTTGTCCACATTCATCTTTGGGTCAGGCTTGGGGAGTGTCCAGAGGAGAATAGTAGCTCAAATAAAAGCTGGTAACTCAAAGAAGATGGCAGAGGTGTACATGTCTCCTGGTTCATTGTGGTGAAATGGTCATGCAAGCCCAAGCATGGGGCATAGGAGAATATTCCATATGGGAAGAGTTTGCAAGTCAGGTTTTCCTAGGGATGTGGTGGGGAGAGGTGCTCTTAATCTGGCTCCTACAATTTGGAAGATGATAAATTCTGATTAGCTATTAGGAAAAAATTTGCATTGTGATGGTGGTCACATATTGAAACAAGTGGGCAGAGAAGGCATCCTTGGAGGTGTTCAGAACTCACCTGGAGAAGGCTATGAGCAATCTGCTCTAAGAACATGATGACCTCCAGAGATTCCTTCCAAACTGTGTGATCCTATACCTGTGTAACCCCCTTAAGACTGCAGCTGAGCCAGAACTAGGTCTGTTTGGGCAGTTACTTTTCCTGATGGAGGATTCTGCCAAGAGGTAATTGGCAGATGCTGGGTGACCTCCAGATTGACTTTTCCTCTCCCTTTCTGCAGACCTTACTGTAATGGATCCACCCCATGGGTTTTATTTTCTTTCCTTTTTGGTAACATTTGGTTTCCTTTATGTTGTTGTCAGTGCTTTAAATTTCTAGGTCAGTAGTTGCCCATCCTTCAGAGCAGGCTCTGCAACTGAAGTACCTCGTGTGTGTTGCTGGCATGTGTTTCTGTCTTCTAATCTATTTGCCTTTTTTCCCCCCTTCAGATTTCCCTGCTTCTCCAGGTAAGTGATGCTGAAATCTAGTGTTACAATCATGTTGGTGGCATCCATTTCCCTGAAATCCTAAAGTTCAGTTTCTCTGGGAGTGTGGAGCAATGAGATGATGAAACAACTGTTTCTTCCTTTCTTGTGGGTGTAGGACCCTAAGGACAACTGGATAGAGCAGTGGCTGAATCTGGTCCCCCAAAATGGCATTGCAGATCTGTCTTTCAAGCTAAGTGATGAACCTCTGCTGGGGACCTATGTCATCAGCGTACACGGCGCAAGAGCCTACAGCACCTTCTCTGTTGAGGAGCATGGTATGAATGTGTGTGGAGGGTGTCTGAGCTGCAGAGAGGACCTTGCACTCTTGATCCAGGAAGCTGGTTATTTCTTCCATCATAACCACCCTGGGAGCAAGTGGGAAAAGTAATAACATCTGTCACAGAAATGAGTCTGAGCAGAGCCTCAGGAGGGAGACCACTTTGGGACCTTGGGGCAATGTGTGGGAGCAATGTTGGCCATGGCCCCAGACCTTTGACACAGCTGATTCCTGCAGATCTCTGTTACCCAGAACAAGGGTATTTGGTGTGGGATTTTCCAGAGAGCATGAAGTCCATTTATCTGTCATCTCCTGACCATAACTGTGTTGGAAGTCTGGTCTCCTCTCGGTGCAAGTAGCTGTCAGAAGTGCAGGGACATGGAGATGTTTGGGTTTTAGTATGGGAAGGAGCAATTAACCAGGGACTACACCCAGATCTGTGGAAGAAAGAGTGGAAATCCTCCTTTTCCCTTTCTCAACAGCTTCCTTCTCCATTTCCTGATTCTTACTCCCCCATAGTAAATTTTCATGTTGATTCTCTGGAAAGGCTGTCCCTGGCCAGAGTTTCCTACAGTTCTCCACTTTTTCCTTCCAGTGCTGCCAAAATTTGAAGTGACCTTTGAGGCTCCAAACCAGATCTATGCACTAGATAAAACCTTCCAGCTCCAGATATGTGGCAGGTGAGGATTCTGCTTGGAGGGATGGCCTTGAGTTAATCTCTGGCCTGAAGAGCATAAGATGGCTAAGTAATCATGAGGAGCTCAGGGGATAAGTACTACCCTTTAGTTACAGGAGAACAGAATCTTGTATGGCAGTTGTTTGCACCCTGATGCAACGCACAAAAAAAATTCCCATCACTTTCCTTCTTCCTCTCTTTCTAAAAACACTTCACAAGTCTCTACACACACCCCTGAGGGAACAACTTGCCCTTTGACAAGTAGCCACTTGTGTGCCAGAAGATGGCAAATGTTTGGTGTTCATTTCCCCGCAGAACAAAGTCATGGGAAACGAAGGGAAGCTTTGTCAGGTTAGGCTCTGGAGGAAACTAGAGAGAGGCTAAGTTGCACCTCCCCTGGTGCAACTTGAGGCCATTTCCTCTCATCCTCCTACTTACAGCTTCCTTTCAGGTAGCTGTAGAGAGAGAGCTAAGGTCTCCCCTGAGCCTCCTCTTCCTCAGACTAAACAACTCCCATTCCCTCAGCTTGCTCCTCATAAGACTTATTCTCTAGACCCCTCACTAGCCTTGTTACTCTCCTCTGGTCACACTCCAATGCCTCAATGCCCTTCTTGTAGTGAGAAGCCCAAAACTAAACACATCATTAGAGGTGTGGCCTCACCAATGTCCAGTGCAGGAGGACAATGACCTTCCTGGTCCTGCTGGCCACACTATTTCTGATCTAAGCCAGGCTGCTGCTGGCCTTCTTGGCCACCTGGGCACCCTGCTGGCTCATGTTTAGTCAACTGTCCACACACACCCCCAGGTTCTTCTCTGCCAGGCAGCTTTCCAGCCACTCTGCCCCAAGCCTGGAGCATTGCATGGGGTTGTTGTGACCCAAGTGTAGTACTTTCTGAATCACCTATGCTTCTGCTCTTGAGATGATGTATGCCTTCAGTGTATTCTGGGGTCATTGCAGGTAATGCTGAGTCAGCGCCTCTGACATTGATTCCCCAAAACAGATTAGTCTGGCACTAATGACATTCCAGAGCCCTTGGTCTGCCATCACTGCAGTGCTCTAGCCTGACCTTAGTCCAGGGCAGGGCTCCTGGACCTGCTCTGTGGCTGCTCTTGCTCTATATTGTGAACATCCATCAATAAGTGGTCTCTGGGGGGTGATGCAGAGCAAACATCTCTCACTGAGAACTGTGTTCTCTCTCTTCCTTTCCCTGCTCCCCCAAACAGATACACCAATGGAAAAGGGGTCCCGGGGGTGGTTCATGTGACCCTTTGTCAGAAGATAGCCCCATTCCTACCCAGTGCTTCCAAACCTGATCTCTGTCAGGAATTCAGCAACCAGGTGAGATGCTTGGCAGGATGTTATCTGTATTCAGAGACATTTGTGCTCAGCCCCAGGGTGAGGCAAGGCTGCTGGAGGCTTTAGCTGAAACACCAGTGATGTCACCCCATGGTTTTGGTTGCTTGGCCAGTGGTCTGCTGCTGCTACCTCATGCCAACTGTGGCTGGTGACTGTGACTTGTGTGTGCATCGTGTGCCTGCTCTGCATCCTGGACAAAAGACAAGCTCCCTGAGAGCAGGGAATTGGGGTTGCTGTTTCTGCCCCATTTGGATACTTTTGGAAATCAGTTCCTTGCTTGGACCTTGATTCCTTTCTCTGTCCTTTCAGACTGATGAGACAGGTTGCTTCTTCAGGAATGTGAGTCTCTCCTCCTTCAGTCGAGACTTTCGGTACTATCAGGACAGCATCGTTGCAGAGGCCTTGGTGGTGGAGAGTGGTACAGGTGACTCTAGAAACATCTTTGGTGGCAGGGAAGAGGCATGTGAAGATGCACTGATCTTTCTAAGAACACTGGAGTCTTTCAAACTAGCAAGGCCTCTGAGCTTTTTGAGCCTGTCAGGGCCTGCCATCCAACCACACAGGTAGAGACAGAGCCACTGGTTCCTGGTGGCATGACACACTCTGAGGACCTGTGCTCTCAATGGTGAAGATTAGGGACCTCTCTAAGGGCTAGAAGTAAGTGGGAGGAAGACTTAAATACCCAGAGCCCTGGGCAGATCATCTCCCTGGTATAAAATGTGCATGCAGCTGACCCTGTGCATAAGTACTGCCAGTGGGCTACTCTGCAGGCAGGTTGCTGAGAGGTCCTCTCTTCCCTGATCTTTTTGTCTGGTTGCTTTTATTCCAGAGATACACATCAATGCTTCCCACAAATTACTTATCTCCAGGATTGTTGGGATGGCCTTGTTTGAGGATGTGAATTCTTACTATCACACTGGAGAGATCTACAGAGGGAAGGTAATTCCCAGACAGAGTCCTTCAGAGGGGACAGCATGAGCAGTGCCTTCACAGGGACTTGGTACCTAGTGTCTTTTTCCACCTTACTTCCAGCTTGGGAGGACCTAGATGACTCCCAGAAACAAAACTCTTGAATTGTCAAAAGTGAGGTTAACACCCAAGACTGCCCTTTGCCCAATAAACATTGAGTGGCAGACAGCTATGGGCATCTACATGTGGGGAGCAAACCCAAACATTTGGAATTTCAGTAGCCAGGAAGACTTCTGCTGTCAAGAGGTAGAGAGCATGGGGGTGAATGGACAGGGTGGTGCAAGTGATGACAGGAGGTGAGCAGGAGCAGTGTTGATAATACTGTTAGAACTATAGAATCTCAGAGTATCCTGAGTTGGAAGGAACCCACAAGGGTCATTGAGTCCAACTCCTGTCTATGCACAGGACAACCCCAAAGTCACACCATGTGGCTAAGAGGATTGTCCAAATGCTTCTGGAATTCCAGGATTGTTGGTGCCATGACTGCATCCCTGGGGAGCCTGTTCCAATGCTCCACCACTCTCTGGGTGAAGAACCTTTGCCTAATATCTAACCTGAACCTCCCCTGGCACAGCTTCATGCCCTTCCCCTGGGTCCTGTTGCTGTTCACCAGAGAGAATAGATCAGCTGCAGCCCCTCCTTCCTCTCTGGTGAGGAAGTTCTATACTGCAGTATTAGCAGCCTGTTCTCACAGGGGAGTTGGACTAAGTGATCTCCAGAGGTCCCTTCCAAACCCTAATATTCTGTGACTGAAAGGGTGACCTTGCTGTCTTTGGAAATGCTGCTCCTAAATTGGAGAGGCAGGACATTACCTCTACTGATTGGACTCTTCACTTCTCTTGCTTACCATGATGTTCTCAGGTTAAAGTCATTGACTACCAGGGCAAAGCACTGAAGCACAAAGAAGTCCTTCTTGTAGTAAGCTGTGGTGAGCATCAGTTTAAGCAGAAGTACATCACTGGGGACTTTGGGACAGTTTCATTTATCCTGAACACAACTGCTTGGAACAGCACCTCCATCTTTCTGGAGGTAAGTGAGGAAATGTCTTGTTGGCAGGGGTATGCTTGCATATCTGAGCCCTTCAACATCCCACAGACATTTCCCTCCTTCCTTCCTGAAGGGCAGTAAGTCAAACCTGAAACATCTCAGTGTGTTCTGGATCTTGAGTCCCTCTGAGAGCTTATTCCTCAGATCCCAGTTGCTTTCCTCATGAACTTATCCCCACAGAGACCTGTGCTACTTGGTGTTACTGGGATCCAATCTGAGCTTCTTACCAAGCCACAGCTGACTTGCTTAGCTCAAGAAATTAACTATGGGCTTTTTTTTTGTGTCTCACCAGGCAAGTGTCCTGCATCAAGATTCAGATGGAGAGCCTGGGACAGTTGATTTGAGTTTCCAGGGTGCCTCTTATTTCATATACCCCTTCTACAGCACCAGCAGGAGTTTCCTCTCCATTGTCCATGTGCCAGAAATAATGGCCTGCGGTAAAAGACAAGCTGTCCAGGTGGACTTCAGGATTTACCAGGAGGACCTGGGACATGGGCCCAAGCGTGTCATTTTTACCTACTTTGTGAGTTTCTGGGGAAGGGCCAATGGGTGATGGCTCAAAGCACAAGGTCAGCATCTCCTATAGGAGATTTCAAGCCTGATATTTGACAGACGTGGCTCAGCCCGGGACAGGTTACAAATCCAACCATCATGGGGCTGGATCCTGATTTCCATCCTGAGGCTGCAGTGATAGCAAGAAAGGCAGCACCTTTTTTGGGGGCTTTGTACAGGTGCAGGGCAGGCATTGATGTTGACTTGTCCTCCCCCGAGTCCCTCGATCCACTGAGCTCTCCCTG
Source organism: Galbula dea (assembly GCA_013399015.1). Classification (NCBI taxonomy): domain Eukaryota; kingdom Metazoa; phylum Chordata; class Aves; order Piciformes; family Galbulidae; genus Galbula; species Galbula dea. Next base: position 159,509 of record VWZX01007183.1, read on the forward strand.
CTATCAAAGAGCCAAAAAAGCTCATATCCCTCCCTCTGCTCCTAGTCAATCTCCAGTTTCAGGGTTACTTTGGTCTGCATAGTTTGTCTATGACATGACTGTGTGACTGTGGCATTCCCTTGTCTTTCTGTATTCTTCCTTAGGTCACAGGGAAAGGAGGGATAGTCCACGTAGGTCAGAAGACTATTTGGGTTGGGCTGCCAAGATGTAAGTGTACTCCTCTGTCTCATGTCTAGCAAGCACTCAGTGGTCTGTGGCACCTCATTTTACTTGGAGATGTGGTACAAGCCTCTGAAATTTCTGCGTGGTACCGAGAGGACAGTCCTCAGCATTTCCCAGCCCATCTCCTCTGTTGTCTTCATTTTCCAAGTCTCCTTTGCCCCTGCAAGTGACATGAAACTCTAGCCTCACTCTCTACCAGAACTCTCCTGCTTTAATTTACACTTGTGTTAACAAATAATCTAAGTAGTTAGGATGCCACAGCTTTCATTTTGGTGGAGGCTGACTTGCTCTTGTCTACTTCTCCAGCCCTTTTTTTTTTTAAACCTAAGTTACAGTTGTTTTGGGACAAAGTTCACTTTTTTGTTGGTGATGGGATGGGAGATTTTATGGTGATGGGAGGCTTTGAAAGATGTCTGAAACTCTTCATTCCTTGTGGAGCTAAGTTTGAACTCCAAATAGCTGTTTTATCTCCTTGAGGCAATGAACAGAACCAGGAGGAGTCTTCTGCTGGTCTTGAATACCAGATACAGAGATGTGCTGATTGTTTCAGTGGTCTCCAGAAATCTCCTTGGTCTTGAAAGACTTGAGGAAAAGAATTAAACAGACACATGCAGAATGGCAAAAGCTGTTCAGAGTCCATTTTCACTGACAAATCTACTTTCTCTTCTTCCCTCTCTCCTCCATCTAGTGCTGAAAGGCGTATTCTCCATCCCCCTTACCTTCAGCTCGGTCTATGCCCCAGCTTCAAGACTTGTTGTTTACGTTATCTTCCCTAATGGAAAAATAATTGCTGATTCTGCCATCTTCAGTGTTTCCATGTGTTTCAGAAATAAGGTAGGATTTCTGCCTGAGGCCATGATTAACTGTGTGAGGGTCTACCTGGCTACTGCAGTGGAAGAAGAGACTGAGGAATACTTGCATAACTGTGTGGGGCTGGTACTGTGTTGGATGCTGTCACATGAATTGCATTATGGGAATGGTGATATGTGCCAGGATGGATGGAGCTGGGCTTTGGGGAAACAGCTGCAATGTTTGGGAAAGGCAGAGAATTGCTCTGTTAGTCTCCAGAGGCTTGCAGAGATCCAACTGCAACCCAGTAAGATCCATAGCCCAGCACAGGTTGTCAGGGTGATTCCCAAGGAGAGCTCAAGGCTACTCTGCTGCTGCCGCAGACACTTGGACTTCTTGTGTTGGGAAGAAACTGAAAGTGGCTGATGGAAAAAAGTGGATTTTGGCTGGCCATCCAGAAAGGGCTGAGCACTTATGGTCATTGTGACATTCATGGGAATCTGCTTTCTCGGCTGTGTCTTGCGCTTCAAAGATGAACTTCTGTGGACTGGCGTCACCCGTGCTCTGTAGCTGCCTATCCGCCACAGTCAGTCAGATTCAAGCAAGAACAGGAAGTGCTTCAGGGAACTGAGACCAATCACACAAAGAACCTGGAGATAAGGACTAGGCTTATTTTTGATCTGAGGCTCCCAAACGAGCAGAATGACAGCTGGGAGAGGTGTGTGTTCATGGCTGACTGGTTTGCTGGGTAAACAGAGCACTGTGTTCTGACACTGAAATGTCTCTGGTACTGTGAGCTGTGCACACTGATGGTTCTTCCTCTGCCATCTTTAGTTTTTAAAATACCTTCTGGGGGCCCTTGGGAGATTCCTTGGGGTTCCACCCAAGGCAAGTCTTGGAAACTCTCTTCATTTAGATTCCTTCCCTGCTCAGGAAGTGGAAGGAATGCCATCAGCAGAAATATCCAGTATTCCCTGCATTCTTCCCATCCAGGTGGAGCTGGGCTTCTCAACGCCAGAAACCCTTCCTAATTCGAAGGTTGATCTCCATCTCCTAGCAGCTCCTGGGTCCACCTGTGCCGTCTGGGCTGTGGATTGGAGCATCCAGAAGCCAGGAAAAGTGCTCAGCAGCTCCTTGGTGAGTGAGCCTGCTCTGACTTCTTCCCTTCCCTTATGGTGACATGAAGAGGGGGAGAGAGAGGAAGGGAAGAAGCCATTGCATCTGTGCAGAGCTTATCTCCCAAGGAACTCAAAGCACTGCCCAGAGGGATCAGCAGCACTTTCAGTGTTGCAGGGGTAAGGATTAAGGAGCATGCATTAAAGAAGCGGTTGAACATCACTCAGTGCACCACTGATAAATCTGGTGCTGTGTCTCATGCTCAGCTCAGCAGGTTGTGCTGGCTCTACCAGAGGAGAGTCAGGGAAGAGGGACAGTGAGCCTGGACTTTGTGGCATGTGCAGGCAGGAGGAATTCAAACAGGCCTTGAGGTTGGACTAGAGATGATCTGGGGTTGGACTAGATATCTCCAGAGGTCCCTTCCAACCCCTAACATTCTGTGATTCTGTATGACAGGAAGGGAATGTCAGGTTGTATTTATGCTGACTTTTTTTTTTTCTTTATCTTGCTTTCTCAGATCTATGGGCTGTTCCCATCTATTTATAGCTCCAGGTATCCTCACCAGGTGTCTGAAGATGATGATCATTCCTGTGGGTTCCCAAATTTTGATGAGCCTGACGTGTTCACAGCATTCAGGGTAAAGATTGGATGGGTTGGGTTAATTCATGAACTGAAGGAAACATGGCTCCTGACTTTACCAATATCCTAGAGATGCTGTTCCTTACAGCACAGGGAAAAGGTCCAGCTGAAGCCCTTGTAAATTCACTTGTTATTTGAGTAAGTGGCTTGAAATGTTTACCAAAAAGAAATTGTTTTATGCTTCCTGCATGTTGGTTGTCTGAGTCACAATACCAAGGGTTATTGGTTACTTTGGATTGGATTTCACAGAGCTTTTTAATCTTCACAGCATGAACAATTGCAGGCTGAGAAGGCAAAGGACCTAAATGACAATGGGTTTGAAAAAGAACGAATTTGGCTGGTGAATTAGCTCAGAAGATCTTGTTTGTCCATTGCTGAGGATCTGAATAAACCCCCATAAAATGGAAGAAAGAGAGTACTTTGCTAAGCCAGAGAACAGCCAAGTCCCCACTGCTTGAGGGAACAAGAAGGCACAGGCTAGAGGGCAGAGAGAAGAGGACAAGCTTCTGATGCATTGTTTTTTTTCTTCTTCCTGCAGGAAATGGGGTTGAAAATTATGTCCAACACCAATATCAGGAAACCCAGAGTGTGCCCAACAACTGCATTGACAACTATGCTGCAGGAAACAGAAATGTTTACTTCCAGGCCCATGTTGAAGTTTGCCCACCCCCATAAAGGATATCGCAGTAAGCATTTGCCATCTGGTTCTTCTTACATGGGTTGCTTAGTCTTTCAGGTGATAGGTTAGATATTAGGCAAAGGTTCTTCAACCAGAGAGTGGTGGAGCATTGGAACAGGCTCTCCAGGGATGCAGTCATGGCACCAACACTCCTGGAATTCCAGAAGCATTTGGACAATGCTCTTGGCCACATGGTGTGACTTTGGGGATGTCCAACAGGAGTTGGACTCGATTCTTGTGGGTCCCATCCAACTTGGGACATTCTGTGGTTCTGTGAAAGCAGTCCTGGATTGGTGCTAAAAGACATTACTTGCTGTAACTGCAAATGGAGGAGAAAAAGCATTCTCTGGCTCTAAGCCTGCTGTGCTAGTGTGAGGCTGCCTGGGGCTCAGAGCTCTGCCTCTGAAATGTTAGTGAGCTGCCTGCATCCCAGATCTTCTCTTCAGAGGTGAGGGAATGATTGCCTTTCCTTCCCATGGTGCTTGTAAATGTAAGAAAGACCCAAAGCATCTCTGTCATTAGAAATGAAGCAAGAGATTGTAAAATTTGGGATAGCACCTTCTGTTCCCAAGAGCTGACTGGATAAGCTGCAGCCTGAGCTGGACTGGAGCTCCTCTGCTCTAAACCAGGAGCTGAGGGCCTCGTGGTGACTGGGTCTTTGTTACTTCTGGCAGAGCATCTGAGAACATCTACCTATCAGCCCACTATGTTCCCACCTCTTTCTTCAGCCAAAGAGAAAGTACACAAACGTTTCCCCAAAACCTGGATATGGGATTTGTATTCTGTGGGGTGAGTAAATTGAGCAGTGGGGATCTAGTCTGGTTGGCTTCATGTGAGCTGAAGTGACAGCAGATCCAACTGAGTTTAGATCATAAGCTGCTGAGGAGGATGCCCAGGAACATCTGTTGGGGGGCTCATACTGTCAGCCTGGTTTTCTGCAACCAATGCATTTTCCCCTGCCAGTTGATCCTACAGAAATGCTGCCATGCATGGGAGGTGGCTAATGTGGGAAGATAGGTAAGCAGGTGTAGTGGAGCACCAGAGCTTGATTTACTGCCTACACTCTGCTTGTGGTGGTAGCCCTGTGGACCAGCAAGTCTCCAACTGTGTGCCCAGGGTGTATCCTGGCATGCAAGGGAAGCTGAAGGAAAGGCTCAGTGAGGACACAGAGTATGCTGAGGGAGCTTTTGGAGTTTTTTTTCATCTCTGACTTTAAGACTTTCTTGTCTGGTGTGTGGAGACTGCAGTCTTCTCAGGCCAGATGCCCCTACATCTGCCCTCTCTCACCTCCACTGTCCTTCTAGCTACATTCTTCTCTTTGCTCCTTAGCAGCAGCAGCAATCTCCTCTGTGATTTGTCCATGAGCCTGATCTGAGCAACAAAAGGTCTCTGTGTTGTTTGTGCCTGGCAAAAGTGAATGTCTCCAGTTCTTGGAGTCAGAGTATCATTAGTTTTAGCTGGAGCTGGTTTTCTGTCTGCTGTGGTAGTAGCCATGTGCCAGGCTGCTGCCCTCAGTTATGATGCAGGCACAAGGCAAGCCTCTGCCCTGTCTTCTTGTTGGACTTCAAGCTGTCAGTGTTGCCCAGGAAGGTGAATGGCTGGATCTGTCTTCTGCTAAGTCCTACTGTTGTTGAGCCAGTCCAGTTGTTCTTCTAGTATCAGGTTCTCCATCCCTAGGCCAAGAAGAATAAAACTGCTGACATCTGTAAATCACTTCTAGATGTGCAAAGGGCCAAGTGCTGCCTGAGAAAAGCACTGGGTGTGATTGATGGCATCTTGGCAGCCATGTAACATAAAGTCAAAAACATTCTAGTGATAGAAGTATCTGAGGTTAGGATCCCTACTTCTATAAGGACCTACTTGTAACCCTTCAAAGACTACAAGTTCAGCTAGGGGCTAGACTGAGGGTAGGGAATGGGGTGCACTGGAGAGAAGGGTGCTGACCAGGTCACCTGGTGCTGCATACAGCAAGGTTCAGTTCAATGCTTCTGTTGCTGTCCACTTCTCCTCAGTCCCAGTGGGAACAAGACTGTCACCATCACTGTGCCTGACACCATCACAGAATGGAAAGCAGGGATGTTCTGCACAGGACCTAATGGCTTTGGACTTGCACCAGCCTCCAGTCTCCTTGTTTTCAAGCCCTTTCTTGTGGAGCTCCCACTGCCATCTTCTGTAATCCAGGGTGAGACCTTCATCTTGAAGGCCACTGTCTTCAACCACCTCCGAAGATGCATGAAGGTAGGTGAGCCCTGATAGGCTCTGCGAGAAAAGCAGGGTATTGGTGGGTAGGAGATGGATGAAATCTCTGGCATCTGATGTTTATGTTGTTTACCACCTGCTATCCCTTCTGCCTCTTCAGATCAATGTCACCCTGGAGGAGTTTCCACACTTGCAGCTGAAGCCGTGCAAAGGCTGCGTCTACAGCAGCTGCTTATGTGCTGGTGAAGCTAAGACCTTTCAGTGGAACATCACAGCTGGGAAACTGGGTGAGATGAACAGGGAGATGGGGGGGTGGAATTGGGAAGGGATGGCACCGTGATGGGGATGTTTTGTAAGATCTGACATAGAGTGAGGAGTTGTTTGCCCTTTTAAGCAGAGAGTACTTCATCCTAAGGTCATGATTACTCACAGGGAAGCCCTTCAGGGCTCTGATCCAAGTAATTGTTGTCAGTAGGTGATTTCTGTTGTATCACTGGGAAGTGCTTCCTCAGATGATGTTTTATGTACCTAAATGTGTGTTGTTTTCAGGGCTTATGAACATCACCCTCAGCACAGAGGCTGTGGCCACCCAAGAGCTCTGTGGTGAAGAGATCCCATTTGTCCCAAACCAAGGACAGAAAGATACCATCATCAAACTCCTTCCAGTCCGGGTCAGAGAAGATGTTCTGTTACCTAGACCTAAAAGTGGGGTTTGAGCACCTCCTAGATTTTGTGCAGATTAATTTGGGGTGTTATCCCTTGCAATTCATAGTGTGGGATTAGAACCTCAGGGCCTGAGCCTAGCCTAACTGTGAGGGCTGATGGCTGTGGGAGGTGAAGGCATATCCAAGGAAAGCTTCAAATAGGAACCCTGCTGAATCTTACAGCATCATTGTTTAGTCTGAGGAAGAGGAGGCTCAGGAGAGACCTTCTCTCTCTCTACAACTATCCGAAAGGAAGTTGGAGTGAGATGGGAGTTGGTCTCTTTTCCCAGGTTACCAGTGAGAGGACGAGAGGAAATGGCCTCAAGTTGAACCAGGGGAGCTTTAGATTGGATAGCAGGAACAATTTCTTCCCAGCAAGAGTTGTTAGGCATTGGCCCAGGCTGCCCAGGGAAGTGGAGGAGTCACCATCCCTGGGGGGATTCCAAATACATCTAGATGTGGTACTTAGGGACATGGTGGTGATAGGTTGATGGTTGGATTTGATGATCTTTGAGGTCTCTCCCAACCTTAATGATTCTGTGATCAGTTTCACAGCCACTCAGAAGTTAGGATATTCTGAAAATGTCTACTGTTTTCTTCTCTGAAATGAAAATCATAGAACCATGGAATGCTTTGGGTTGGAAAATGATTGACAATCATTTACATTTGTGTGCTCATGATGTTACCCCAGCTGACTCTGCAGCCTGAACCAGGATTTTGTCCGTAGCTATTTCTAATCCACTTGTAATCCTGTTTCTCTCCTGTGTCCTCATTCTGACACTATTATGTGCTCCGACAGCCAGAGGGAGTGTTGGTAGAAAAGGCTCACAGCTCCATCCTGTGTCCCAAAAAAGGTAGAGACATTGTTTTCTTCTTGTACTCTGCCCATCCACTTCCTTCCTGTGTAAACATCTCCTGAGGCTTTCTACCTGTTGAACTATTTTCTCTGTCAACATGACCAAGCTAAAGAAGCATAGTTCAGTGGTGGTGCCAGCTAGAGCTTCCCTTGGGTAAGGATGTGGGGAGGTCCAATCTTTTAACATCAACACCCCTGACACTAATGTGGCATCTTGAGACCTTTTTCATCTGTGGTAATAAATCCAGACTACTGAAGATGGTGAGGCTGGAGGACCTAACTCAGGACTGTTATTCCTGTCTTGAATTATATGATGTATGATGGGGTCTTTAGCAGGTTTTGAGAAGGTGCACTGGGAAAATGTGCCTGCAACTGAAATCTGAAACGAGGTGGAGGAACTTGTGTGGAGAAAGCAGGTGGCTTTGACCATGGAGGTTTTCCAGGAGAAAATCCTCTCAAGTTCTTTATAAGGAAGGCTCTTAGGACAATGCAGTCACCATGAGGTGGATGGAGAAATCTGAGGGTGGAATGGGACAGGGTTTTTGAGGTGATCTGCAGCCTCTGTTCAAGACCTGCTCAAGCTTTATTTCTTTATTGTTTTTCTTTATGGTGATGATGATGAGATACTGGAACAGGTTGTCCAGAGAAGCTTTGGATGCCCCATCCCTGGCAGTGTTCAAAACCAGGTTGGATGAGGCCCTGGGCAACCTGGTCTAGTGGAAGGTGCCCCTGCCCATGGTAGGGGGGTTGGAACTAGATGATCCTTAAGGTCCCTTCCAACCCAAACCCTTCTATGATTCTAACAGTTTTGAACAGTTTCTGGGGATTTTGAAAGCTATTTTGGTTAGAAAATCTCTTTTTTTTTTTGTTTTTTTTTTTTTTTTTTTTAA
>VWZX01007183.1:167655-275951 GCA_013399015.1 Galbula dea
TTTTTAAAGTTTTTTTTGTTAAAAAATTTTTTTTTTTTTTTGTTTTTTTTTTTTTTTTTGTTGTCCTCCACACACACTATTTACCCCACTGGTATCAGGAAATCCAGCAGAGGAGTCTGTATCCTTGATGTTGCCTCCAGATGTGGTTGAAGGTTCAGTCAGAGCCACCGTCTCGGTCACTGGTAAGGCTCATATCTCTGACTTTAGCCCTAAGAAAGCTCAAACCCAGAACCCCTTTGCAGCCTTTCTAAGGATTCCAAGGCTCCACTGCTGTGTTCTTCCCACACGTGTGGCTGCCTTTCTGATTCCCAATGACCTAAAACACTCAGCAAGGGAGAGAATGATCTATTTGTGGGCTTCCCCTGCTAGGGTGACAATCTGCTTCATCCATATAGAGAGCACAGAGGAACTGATAAGCTGGCTGGGCAAAGGTCTTCCCACACAGCCTGGTGCTGCTGGGAATGGGTCACAGGTAGGAGAAGGTGAATCCCCAAGCCTCCTGCTCAGGAGGAGGTGGTCAGGGTGCCTCTTTTCTGTTCCAGGTGACCTCATGGGGACAGCACTGCAGAACCTGGACCAGCTGGTGCAGATGCCCCACGGCTGTGGGGAGCAGAACATGGTGCTGTTTGCCCCCATTGTCTATGTGCTGCAGTACCTGGAGAAGACAAGGCAGCTGACCCCCGAGATCAGGGAGAAGGCAACAGGATTCCTGCGCAATGGCAAGTACAGCAGACCTACCTTGCTCCTCTACCTTCCCTTGTGTCCAGCCTGCTAAGAGTCCCAGGTGCCTACTCCCCTTCCACCCAGGGCACCAACTGTTCCAACCATTCCCTTCCCAGTGATGTTCATTGCAGATACCATTCTACACACTGAAGTCCTATCCATGCTTTCCAGGATACCAGATACAGCTGCAGTATCAGCACCCTGATGGTTCCTACAGTGAATTTGGCACCAAGGATGACTATGGTAACACTTGGTAAGCCCTGGGCTCTTTCCCTGCTGTCTTGACAGCCTGCAGAAGAGGCAGCTTTCTGCTTCTGGCATTAAATCCTTGCTGTCCTAGTGGATCTAAAGTGTTGCAGATGCTTTGTGAGCTAGGGCTAAGGCACCCAGGGTGCTCCTTGGGGTGGACTGTCCTTGCACCAGCAAATCAGGAATAGCACAACAATAAGTGAAGACAAACCCACCACTTTTTCTTTTTCCTCAACTTCTGCTTAGATTCTTTGTCTCCACTCATTCTTCCTTATCCCTCATTCACTCCATCTCTTTCTGCTTCTGTTTTCCATCTCTCATGCTTTTGTTTTTTTCTTGTTCTCTCCCCAACAAGGCTGACTGCATTTGTGGTTAAATGCTTTGTTCAAGCCAAGCCATACATTTTCGTGGACAACAGGACCATCCAAGCTGCTCTCACCTGGCTGGAGTTCCACCAGCTTCCCAGTGGTTGCTTCAGAAACGTGGGGCAACTTTTCCATACAGCCATAAAGGTAGGAGCCAGAGCACCTTGAAGGACAACCCAAAGCACTTCTTGCCAAGGGTGTTGGTAATTTAATTCGCTTTCCTCTGTTATTCCACTTTCTTGCATGGGAGCAAGTCAGGGGTAGGTGGGACCTTTGCTGAAAAGCTTCAGGTCTTTGTGTATTAACTTTCCCAGCCTTCTGGATATTTATGCTTTCTGTAGGGAGGTGTGGATGGGGAAGTCTCCTTGGCTGCCTACATCACTGCTGCATACTTGGAGGCAGGAGAAACACCAGAGGTAAATACTGTGATTCTTTGCCATGCTCTTGCCTGAAGATCTGAATCTTCAGGTGCACAGACTGCATCTGTGCACAGTGCACAGAGACACCTAGGTGAAGGTAGGGGCTGCTTCCTGTGCCAGCACACGACAGTGCAATCTTCTGGTTGTGTCTCAGTGCCTGCCTGCCTCCTTTGTGTCTGTGACCAATACCCATGTCACTCTTCTCTGTAGAGCACGGTGGTGCACAAGGCTCTGGGCTGCATCTCTTCTTCCCTTCCCAAAGCTGCCAGCACTTACACCCAGGCCCTGCTGGCCTACACCTTCGCCCTGGCCAAGGACTCTCAACGTGTGCAAGAGCTGCTTGATACTCTTGATGAGAAGGCCATCAGAGAAGGTAGGGGAACTACAGTGCCAGGTGAACATCAAAGAAGAGATGAGTGACCTTTCTGAGCCCTGGGTTACATGCAACCTGGAAGGACCATACCCTTCCTCTCTAGATCCTTCATCCAGGAGAGGTTTTGGACAGCCAGTCTATGAACTCAAGCTAAGTACTGGCAATACCATGCATGGGTGCTGATTTCCTTCAAGCCTTTTGGCCTTTTCTGGTACCTGGTGTGAAGGTTGGGCTCCGAGAGCTTTCTCATGCAGTACTGCAAAGTGCAAGAGAAGAAAGCAAGCTGGCAAGCTTTCCTGCTTCTTGTTAGTCCCTGACCTCCAGGACTCTGGCTAATGCCAGGTAATAGTGGACTGGGCAAAGAGGACAGTGAAGAAGTTGGATGTCTGGGAAGTAATGTGTACGCAGACTGTTGGCATGTTAGTTTTTGTATATCACCTTGGTGTGTGATGTGGGTGTTGGGTATTGCCAAGTCCATGGGGTTACAGCTCACCCAGTGATGTGATGACCCAGCCCAGAGGTCGTTATACAATGTTCTTTGCAGACTCAAGCCCCTGTGCCTCCTAGGCCTCCAGATTTTTTCCTGAGATATCTCAATGTCATCTACTGCCTTTCTTTCTCAGATGGGCAGATCCACTGGAGTCAGACTTCGTCTAATCCTGTATCCAGCACCAGCCCTTGGTCACAGCCACTGTCTGTGGATGTGGAGTTGACAGCCTACACCCTCCTGGCCCTGCTCTCCAAGCCAAACGTCACAGGGTCTGACCTCAACACAGCCTCTGGCATCGTGGCTTGGCTCACCAGGCAGCAGAATGCCTATGGAGGGTTTGCCTCAACACAGGTAAACTCATGGTTGGGGAAGGGGATGTTGCTTGAGAAAGAATTTCTGCACAATGTATACCCTGTATGTATGAACGCAAATGCTTTGAGGAGAGCAGCCATTGTAGGTGGAGGTTCTCAGGATGGTGAGTCCAAGGGTCTTTGGGTCTCAGACCTTCAAATGACAGTCTTCAAGGCTGGGTTGGATGCAGCCCTGGGCAACCTGGATCTGGTGGGTGGCATCCCTGACCATGGCAGGTGGATTGGAGCTAGATGATCTCTAAGGTCCCTTCCAACCCAAACCATTCTATGATTCTAAATGTAATTGTTTCTTCCCTTTCAGGACACAGTAGTTGCCTTGCAGGCCTTGGCTAAGTATGCAGCGCTGACCTACAGCACAAAAGGGGTTGCAGAAGTGAGGGTGACATCCCAGACAGGCTTTGGGAGGCAGTTCCAAGTCTCCTACCAGAACCGGCTCTTGGTGCAGGAGGTGGCACTGACAGAAGTCCCAGGGAAGTTCTCAGTGCAGGCCAATGGCAGCTGTTGTGTCTTTACCCGGGTAGGTTCCCACAGACCCTTCTGTGACAACCTTCTGCTCATCATCTTCTAAACCCCAAACTCTCCCTTGCAGCTCAAATGTGCATTACTTGTGCTTTAATCTCAGCTTGTTGTCAATACAAGAAACCTCTGTGCTGGAGGAGATGCAGAGAGAGAACGTGTCCAAATGTGAGGCTCTGGGGGATGGAAATGTTGTATTGTTGTCCCAGTGCTGTGTGCCTGACTTGCATGGTCTCAAGGGGAAGGGTGAGGAGAAGGAGCTCCCAGCTGGAAGGATCATGGAAGATTTCCAGTTGGAGTGACCTTTATTTTTAGGTAGTGGAATGAGTGTACTCATAGAGTATGGTTTAGCCAGTCACTGTGTGGGGTCTGTATCTTGAGGATTAGTCAGTGGTGGAAAAAAAAGTATAGTGGACCCTGATATGGAGTAATTTTCCATGTCTTATCCTGTCTCTTTGTCTCTCCCTGCAGATGGTGCTGAGGTACAACACCCCCTCCCCAGAGGTCTCCACGTCCTTTGCCTTGCAGGTGAAAACTGAGCCAATCAACTGCACTGGCGATGATAGACACTCTGTTACTCTCTATGTTGATGTCAGGTAACTACAAAGACATTATCCCACCTGGGAATGAAAACCAGGCATGGCTGTAGTGCTTCTTGGCTGCAATGGAGGCACCAGAGAGTTTTCAGCAAAGGTCCAGATGGAAGATAGAGAAGGAAAGATAAAAGTGTCTCTGGGGACAGGGAAATGTTTCTGAGGGCTTTGCTTCTTGCTAGAGAGAGGAATGCAAGTAGTCATCTCAGATTGGGGATGCTCAGAGATGTGCAGCCATCATCTGCCTCCTGTGAGAGGGAGCAGTGGTTGCCTTGGTCCTGGTCCTGGCTGGGCTGCCTGGCACAGGGTCCTACACACAGGGCATAATGGTGTAGGGAAGGGGAAGCTGGAAGAAACTCTTTTTGATCTTCTCCACCAGGTACACTGGGAAAAGATCCACTCCCAATATGGTGATCATTGAAGTGTCCTTACTGTCTGGATATGTCCTGGCTCCAGGATCTGGGATGTCTGTAAGAAGATTCTATTGGAATGGGGATGTGGTGTCAGGAGGACCATCTATGTGCAAGGCGATGGGGAGGTTGCATAGGAAGGTGTTGCCTGTCTCTCTCTTAAGCAGTCTCACCACCCCTTCCCCTCTGCCACACAACAAAGATGAATACGTCTTTCTGACTCTCTTTTTATACCTTGAGGATGGTGGATGGCCCAGTTCACTCAGCATACCCTTGACAGCTAAGTAGCCTAGGTTCTTCTTGAGTTCTGCAGGAGCTAAATGGCCCTGTATGGAGTTCAGCCTGAAGGAGTAAGAGACCAGAATATGTTTGGAAGTGAGTGAATGAGAACCTGCCCACTCAAATTTAAGGGGTATGCTGAGGATGCTTGAGAAGCGCAGCCATCTTCTGCCTGCTGTGAGAGGGAGCAGTGTCTACTTTGCTCTGGTCCTGACTGGGCTGCCTGGCTCAGGGTCTTTACTGGGATGTCTCACACTTGATTTTGAAAATAGCCAACTCAATTACTTCCTTTGCTCTCTTGTCCTAGCTGCAGCATTGGCACTCTGTCAGAAGAGCTGAGAAAACACAAGGAGGTGTTGCCATCTACTTGGACAAGGTATGTGGCTGCCACTATAGAAGCTGCAGGAGTGGAGGGCAGTGGCAGAGTTGTGTGCAGAATCCAGGACTAGACCAGCAGAGCAGGATATTCAAGATTCATCTTGGAAGTCCTGCCTTTGACTCCCCAGAGTTGTTATTGCCCCTCAATAGGATCAAATGTAGGTGAGTAATAAAAAGAAGAGCTCAGAGGTGAACTGTCATTTGCTGTCCTTCTCTAGCTGAGCCATACACCAGAGACATATGTCCTGCATCTGCAGCAGAAGATTGGAGTGATCAACCTGAAGCCAGGCCATGTCAGGGTCTATGACTATTACCATCCAGGTAAGTGTGGGACCATGGAGTGCCAGTGCTGTCTGGGTGTTTGTACTTGGCTCTATGCATGAATAATGTGGATCTCTCCTGTCCTATTGCAGAGGAACAAGCCCTGGCTGATTATAATGTCTTCTGCATTTGAGGTAGGTCTGAGGCCCTTCCTCAGCCCCCATACAGACCTAGCAACCTTGTGATGTCTCCTCTGCAACCCAGCCAACTCTCTCTGTCCTGTAAGAGTCCTGTGTATCACTGATTCAGCATCTTCCCTTCATCTAGGACTGTAGCTGGAACTCCCTAGGTCTCCGGGCCCTCTGTTTTCTGGACTTTGTGATGTAGTCTTTGCTGGATTGCCCTGTAGGCAGGACATGAAGTGATTACCACCATGCATGCATGCATGCTGTGAAGGACCTAGTTGTGTACATTTTCTGGGACTCTCTGGGCTGGTAGAAGTTCGTGGATCTGCTGCCAGCTGAGTGACAGAGCTCATAGGTGATTTGTGCTGTTGCAGAAGAACTTGAAAGCAGAATTCAAGCTTATTGGGGACAGGCTGAGGTGAAACAAGGGTGCTAGATCAAACTGGAGAAACACTTTCCTGTAGAGTCCTTAGTGAGAGCCTTGGCTCTCTAGCTGTTAGCATCCCAGAGATGTTAATTTGTGTCACATTATTTGCTGTCTGGTTACTCCCTCTTCTGCTTTCGTTTCTTGAAGGACTTGGTCTGCTCCCTTACTGTCCACCGTTTCATCCCACAGGGATCCCAGCAGTGCAAGGTGCCCTAGGACAGCAAGGCTGCTGTGTTATTGCTTCTGGGATGATGGGGCATGTGTCACCTGGAAAGTCACCTGTTGCTGGGACAGATCTAAACAGGATTTCAGGAATAACTCCAGCCCAAGCCATGCTGCTAATCCTGACAGCCATTTCCTGGTGAATTCTTTTGGTGTCTGATTAATTCTGATTGTCTTAATCCAGGAACTTTCTTGCTGATAAAAAGAATGACAATAAAACATAAATTACAAATCTGGGTACTGTGGTGTGAGCTTGGACTCTGTGACAGATGGAAGAGAGAGCAGAAGCAAACTCTTGTACAGGGAGGGTATCTGCACCGTGCACTTGGCATTGATTTCTTCCAGCACTGGATTCCTCTCCAGCAGAGTTGTGCAGCCATCAGCAGTATGGGGTGGGAACTCCTATCCCTGCATGGAGTCTGATCCCACTGAGCATTGTCTACTGCATGTAGATGTGGCTGAGCAACAAGGGTTTGGCTGATTCTGCCCTTGACATGGATGCACAAGTCAATCTACCCTAATATGTGTCTCACAGGTTGGCATCTGTCTTCTTAGCACAGAAAGTGGAAGGGGAGTAATTCCAGTGTCTGCACCTCCTGTGAAGCTGGATCTTGCACAGGACCATTCAAACAGGAGATGCCAGGCAGGGTTGGTGCCCCCGTGTTGAAGTCACCCCTCCCATGAGTTACAGGAGAGCCAGCAGGGACTTTGTCAACAGCTGAAGCATATGTGAAAATTCAGCATCTATTGCTGCTTTTTAAAATTAAACCTCATGATTTAAGGAAGTCCAGCTTGTCACCTGGGATCTTCAAGCTTGGCAGTTCTGTATGTCCCTCTGGAGACAGACAGGTCTCCACAGCTGCCAGATAGAGCTGGCTGTGAGAGTGTAATGGCAAGTTCAGGGTTAGGAGTGGAAGATTGAAGGTCTGGATTTGGCTAAAGACCTTGAAGTTCTCCAGAGAAGACCAGACCTTTCAGCAAGGCTGGGATTTGTGATGATTTAAAAGGAGGGATTTGGAAAGTGTGTTGAAATGTCAACTTTCAAGTTGCAGAGTAACCCTGAAGTCTCAGCAAGGTCCCCTCTGTGAGGCAAAGACACAAGCATTGCAAGTTGTTCCGCTTAAGAGCGAGCACCCTCCAGAACACACCAAGGAGCTGTGCCAGCAAGACTGGCTGCTGAAGGCCTGCTCCATGCTTCACGTGCAGGCTAACAGGATGAGTATGAATGCAGAAATCCAGCACAGCAGCTAGGTGTTACCAGTGCCCTGTGCAGAGCCAGAAGTGGCTGTACTAAGTTTGACTTCACTCCAGGTGTCATTTTCTTCTTCCTTCTGTACCTTTCTTTAAGCAGGTGCTTTTTCCTGTATTCAGTTTCCTCAGCAGAACATGAGCCATACAGAGCCCAACTCTGCAGAGCAGTAGTTTGGCCAGAATGCTACTTTCTCTGAAACTCTTTATTAAAAAACCAACTTTGCAGCTACTGCAGCTTTTTCTGCAAATGTCTTCTCTGCCTTGACCTCTGCCAATGTCTGTCCTTGCTGGTATCAAAAAGCAGAACTGGAGCTGGTCAAGTCTGCAGCTGGTATTGGTACTTAGAAAGCATCACTGGCTGGAGAGAGGGAAGGACCCTGCTTACCACTGCCATGCCACCATCTTCTTATCACCTCCTCTGCAGTGCCATCTTCTTATCACCTCTTCTGCAGCACTTACCAAAGCACAGGCAACAGCTCTGGTAAAGGTCCTGGAACAGGTTTCTTGGGACAGCAACTGCTGTAGTGGTCATAGCTAGATGTGTTCCCTTACTGACCCCAGGAGGGATGGCTTGTGCCTGAGCCCATTACTGCAGGAGGAGTTCACACACAAGAAACCTCCAGGCATGCATCTGTGTAGACACAACTCTGTGTAAAATTTGCATGTGCTAACAGTTTTTGGTTTGTTTGTTTTTTTTTTGACTCAATATTCATTGCAATTTCTCTGCCCACTTCCTTAATCTCTCTTCTGAATCCTTCAAAATGCTCTTTCGTGGACTTAAGCTTCAGTACCAGTGGTGTATGGCTGCACCTGAGAGCATTTGATGGGAGGTGGTTGTATCCAGGAGAATTTAAAGACAGGGGAAAAAACCCAACACACTTTTGTGCAAAACTCATTGATTTCTCTGGGGTCTACCCTTTCCTTTCTCTTGGTAAGAGCAGGAGATGTCAAACATCACAGTTTTTTTGTTTGTTTTTTATTGCTCACAAAACTGAGGAGTTGTGGCTATTCAGCCTGGAGTCTTGGTGGTGTGTGTGCTTCCATCTAGCTTCTGATCAGCTCTTCTTGCCTGCCTCCAGGGATATAAATCCAGCCTCAGTTCCTAAGGTGCCATTTGCCTGGCTCTGAGCCAAGTGATCAGTGGGTATGTGGGCTGGGGAAGGGTCTCAGCACATTATAAAAGCCAGGGACTGTGTGCACTGCTGCAGGTTCCAGTAGGTGCAGAGCCCTTGCTAAAAGGTGTTCCCTTCCTGGGTCCCTCCTGGGTGCCTTCTGGCTACCAGAAGCTTGGTCACCATGCCAGTGATAAGAGGTGGCTATGGGGCTGAGTCAGGTGAAGCACACACACCAAGCCTGCAGCTGGTTTTGCTGCTCCAACATTTATTTCATTCTTCTTCATTATCTGGGAGTTGAATTGGGTTGAGGTTTAACAAGACCAAGTGCTGCATCCTACATTTGGGTTACAACAACCCCATGCAATGCTCCAGGCTTGGGGCAGTGGCTGGAAAGCTGCCTGGCAGAGAAGAACCTGGGGGTGCTGGTGGACAGGTGACTGAACATGTGCCAGCAGTGTGCCCAGGAGGCCAAGAATCAGAATCACAGAATCATTAGGGTTGTAAAGGACCCTCAAGATCATCTAGTCCAACCGTTAGCCCTACACTACTATTATCGCTAAATCATCCCCTGAAGAAACACATCTATCCTCTTCTTAAAAACCTCCAGGGATGGTGACTCCACCACCTCCCTGGGCAGCCTATTCCAATATCTAACCACTCTTTCAGTAAAGGAATTCTTCCTAATATCTAATCTAAACCTACCCTGGCTCAGCTTAAGCCCATTCCCTCTAGTCCTGTCACTAGTCACAAGGGAGAAGAGGCCAACACCCGCCTCCCTGGAATGGCCTTTCAAGTAGCTGAAGAGAGCGATAAGGTCTCCCCTCAGCCTCCTCTTCTCCAGGCTAAACAAGCCCAGCTCCCTAAGCCTCTCCTCACAAGGCCTGTTCTCCAGACCCCTGACAGCAGCCTGACTTGGACCAGAACTAGTGTGGCCAGCAGGACCAGGGAGGTGATTGTTTCCTGTACTGGGCACTGGTGAGGCTACACCTCTAATACTGTGTTCAGTTTTGAGCGTCTCACTACAAGAAGGACATTGAGGCATTGGAGTGTGTTCAGAGGAGAGTAACAAGGCTGGTGAAGGGCCTGGGGAATAAGTCTTATGAGGAGCAGCTGAGGGAGCTGGGGTTGTTTAGTCTGAGGAAGAGGAGGCTCAGGAGAGACCTTAGCTTTCTCTACAGCTACCTGCAAGGAGGCTGTAGCGAGGTGTGGTCTCTTCTCCTGGGTTACCAGTGAGAGGATGAGAAGAAATGGCCTCAAGTTGCACCAGTGGAGGTTTAGATTGGATAGCAGGAAAAAATTTCATCTAGCAAGAGTTGTTAGGCATTGGCCCAGGCTGCCCAGGGCAGTGGTGGAGTCACCATCCCTGGAGAGCTTCAAACAGCATGTACATGTGGCACTTTGCAATGTGATTTAGTGAGCTGGTGATGGGTTGATGGTTGGACTTGATGATCTTAGAGGTCTCTTCCAACCTTAAAGTTTCTATGATTGCTCAGGATGTAGGTTTCCAATCAGTGCTAAGTCCAGAACTTCCAAGGTGCTTGTGTCAGTAGGAGCCAGGAGTCTCAATCCTTTTGCCGTTGTGAGGCCTTGTGCTGTTACCAGGAGTGAGTCTGTCCCCGAGAACTGCTATGGATATACCATGACCAAACAGATGTCAGCTGTGTTTGTTCAGCAGGCACTGTCTGTACTTTCAGAGACCCATGGAAAGAAATGAAGGGCAGCCTAGTGTCAGAGAGTGAGTCACCTTCTTGTTCCGGTTCCTGTTCACTTGTTTATCCAGGTGCACTTAACACCTTTCTCTCAGCTGCTGGCAACAGCAGCTCTGAGCTGAACAAAGCCCAACGTGGGGAGAAAAAGGAGAGAGAGGATTTGTGTCTCTGCCCACTATGTGTGTGAGGGGTAGATAAAGTAGTGGTGCATTTTGACGTGAAATTGCCCTTTATGCTACAATAGAAGAACTTCCTTATTTTAAGAATAAGTAGTTTCAAGAACCAGATTTTCTTTTCAGTTATGGGAAAAATCTTCTCAGCCTCTACAACTACCAGAAAGGAGGTTGTAGGGAGTTTGTGGGTCAGTCTCTTCTCCCAGATGATTAGCGATGGGAAAAGAGGAAATGGCCTCAAGTTGCACCAGGGGAGGATTAGATTGGATAGCAGGAAAAATGTCTTCACCAGGAGGGTTATCAGGCATTGGCCCAAGCTGCCCAGGGCAGTGGTGGAGTCACCATCCCTGGAGGGTTCCAGGAACATTTAGATGCGGTACTTATGGACATGGTTTAGTGGCATGGTGGTGCTGGGTTGACAGTTGGACTTGATGATCTTAGAGGTCTTTTCCAAGCTGAATGATTCTGTGATTATATTTGATGATTCTGAGATGCTCAGGTAAAAGTTTGATCTGATTTGTAGGCTAACAGGTATAAAATTAACATGTGGAAAAAACCTCCAAAACTAGATAGTATGTGTTCCTGTTGTGTTGGGCCAGAGCCACAGCCTCTTGGTAGCTAGAGAAGGCCCTGGAGGACTCAAGTCATGCAGTTTTTACCTGCCTGGCCAATGTTCAGCCCTCTTTTCCACCCATGAATGTGTGTGTATGCTGGCCCTGAACTGGACCATGGAGGACTGTGTGATATAGGTGGAGTCAACTGCAGCTGTTAGATGTTCCTCTTTCAACTGAAGTACCTGTAGGGCAGGCAGAAGTTGAGGACTCCAGTTCTGCCTGCTCTCTGTGCTCTCCTCCTGGGTAAGGCAACGTTCTGTGAAGGAGCAGAGCACTGTGCATCTATGCTTAGTTTGTAGGAAGCCTGGTCTCCAGTTCAAAACTGAGACCTGCCTTAGGAGCTCCAGGCTCAGAAAGCCTGGGGACAGTATGACCACAAGAGTTGACTGCAAGCTCCAGCTGAGTGCGCTTGCCAAGGGCTGGTGGGACAATACATCTGGAATCAAAACAATGGGATTGGGGCTGCAGCTGGCACTGGGAGCAGGGTCAGTGCAGTGAACGGGAAACAGGCTGTTGCTTAGCAAAAGAAAAAGCAAATATGCCTGAAATTATGCTGGCCCATCCACAGGGGAGTAGGAGAGCAGAGAGGCTGATGTCCAAGAGGACTTGGATTGGTTGGGGAACATCCTGAATGGTCCAGCCCTGTGCCTGCAGCATTATAAACTCAGGAACAAGGGAGAAGGAAGGAAGCTTTGGGACTTCTTGTCTTCTTCCTGGCAGAAACGATAGCAGAAGGTGTCCTGGAGACCTTGGAAGGAGAGAAGCTGCAGCCTACCTTCTTTCCTGCCTGGCCCTCCAGAGGAATCCACATCTCTGGTGGTCTCCTATGAAAATGTGGACTCCCTTCCTCCTGAGCTGCTTGCTCTACATCCTGGGGATAGTAGCACAACCGTAAGTGCCTTTTAAACATCTGGTGACTGATGATTGTAATGCTGAGGGAGGGGCCTGGATAGCAGGGAGAGAGTGTGGGACCTTGTGAGTCATCTCCTGGAAGGAATAGACATGGGGTGAGCTGCAACATGCCACAAGCTTTATGGTGAGTATAGGATTCTCCTGAGGGTGGGAACCTCTCTCATGGATATCATGGTGACAACTGGTGGTGGAAGCAAAGAAGAGTGAGGGAGTGAAGCCTGAGACAGGCTGAAGGGAGATGTGTGGGATAAAGTGAAGGGCAAATGAAGAGGGCTGCAGGGCTGGGGATGATTAAGGAGGAGCCAGTCTGCTCCCAAGGTAGTTGAGGACCTGTCTCAAAGCAAGAAGGACAAATCTTTTTCTGTTGAGGAGCTGGACTGTTGTGTTTTCCATGGATACTAGGAAGACCTAAGAATGGTTCCCTTTGCAGAAGCAGAGATGGTCTCTACTGTAGATGTTTCTCTGCACTACTATAGAATCCTTCAAAACCAAGTATGCATCAGTGTGACCTGAGCTCACCTGAAAGCATTTCTCTTGTACTTGAAATTAACTAAATAACTTCCATCACCCCTGTGAGATGTTCACACTCTTATTTGTCACTCTCAGCTCAACAGAGCAGCACCTCCTACCCCTGGAGAGGTGGTAAACCCTCCTAATTTCTCAGAACGTGGAGT
Source organism: Galbula dea (assembly GCA_013399015.1). NCBI lineage: Eukaryota > Metazoa > Chordata > Aves > Piciformes > Galbulidae > Galbula > Galbula dea. Next base: position 180,365 of record VWZX01007183.1, read on the forward strand.
ATTAGTGCCAAGAGTGCGTGAGACTAGTCCCAGGATGTCATGTCTAATTCCTCCACTCCAGGAAGTACCTGATCATCATTCCAGCTGCCCTGCCCTATCCCTCTTCCCAGAGGGTCTGCTTGGACCTCCGTGGGGTGGAGAAGCCTGTTCGTGTGGCCTTAACTCTTGTGCATCCATCTGGCAACCTGAGCCTCTACCGCAAGGTTGTCCGGAACAACTGGATCTTTGAGTGCTCCAGATTTCAGGTGAGGATCGTTCTTGGTCAGAGACCTCTAGCTGGAAGCTCCTAGCCATGCTTTTTTGGCTCATAACTCCTCTGACCAGAGAAAGAGGTTGGTGGGAGGAGAGAGAGCATGGAAAGGAGTGAATGCAGCCAGGGAGAATGTTTAATGGGAGCCTGGTGCCTTTGCTTCTCCGTCTTTGTCTGTGTGCATGGTGCTGTTCCTGCTGGGTATCTCACAATCCACCGTGATGGCATGCTGAGGGAAGGCTACCTGACCAGGCACTAAAGGACTGAGGAGGATGGAGGTGCTTAGAAGCACCCCAAGAGCAGCTGTGCATCTCATTCTCCCCTTGGAGAAGGAAGCACTCTCCTAAGAGGTCATTTGTGAACTGTGATGCAGGAAGAGCCAGACCTTCCATCTTAGGAAGCTTTCCTCCAAGCTTCTTTTTAAGGGCTGGAAGATGTGCTGGAGGACTAAGGAAGACATGGGAGGGTGTATACTCACAAGCTCAGCACAAGTGCTTCTGATCTGCCAAACTCATGGACCTTATTTTCTTGTTTTTCCCTAATGAGTAAGAGTGGATTTCAGCCTCTGTGACCCACACTCTCTAGGAAATAGATTTCTCATCAGTGTAGACCTTTTCTTCCCTTGGGTTGTCTTCTCTATCTCCACTTCACCAGGCTTTAACAATGGCCTTATGAAGGGGAAGACACAATATCTGTGAGAGAACAGGCTCACTTTTCCTCTTGTCCCAGGTCTGTCCCAAGTGTAAAGATATTGTCCCCTGCACTTCCACAACCACAGCCCTCAGCCACTGAGGTGTCATCTTGTGCTGGCCTTCACAGTAAGACAGAGAAGAGGCTGGCCTCACAGTGCAGCAGGAGCAAGGAGAAGAACATTAGTCTGATGCCATCTTGTCCTCTCCTTCTGCCTGCTCACGTGGTGGTTCCTCTTTTGTGCTCTAGGTCCCCCAACCTGCAGGCAGCCAGGAGGTAGGCACTGTCTACCTGCGCATCTCCAATGGCCACTACTTCAATGCAAATGAAGAGAAGCAAGTCCTGATCCACAGGCTTGGCACAGGCACCTTCATCCAGATGAATAAAGCTGTCTACAACCCAGGACAGACAGGTGAGCATTGCATGGAGCACCTCAACAGTTCCCCTGCTTTCACCTGCTTGGACTTTGTTCCCAAATTTGCTGTGAGTGGGGTGGTGAGTGTTTGTGCCATGTAGTCTTCATGATGAAGCAGGAAGCTGTCTGCTGTCTCTTGGAGTGATGTGTCCATGCACCACGTTTTAGGGGTGCAAGGGGACTGGGAGGGTTTATCTCACACACTTTAGGAGCAAAGATGGTTGAATGTGGTCTTCTCAGCCAGGGCCAGGAAGGACTGGTCTGCTCACACTGCAGTTGAGAAAGTGTAAAGGTAATTCCCATAGGAAAGTCCCGAAAATGTGAGGCTGGCCACAGGGCTGAGTAAGGGCTGAAGGAGGTTGCAGGGTAGATGTGGGGCTGCTGGTGGGGACCTGTGGTTTTGGGGTGAGGCAATCAGAGGGTAAGTCCATTCCTAACTGCACTCTTTCTCTTTAACGTCCACCTCTCCATTTTCTCCCGTCAGTGAAATTCTGGATCGTGACATTGACTGAAAATTTCACTCCTGTTAACAGCAAGGTAAAGTCTGTCTAGGTGGAGGTGAGGACATCTTGGGGCTTCAGTGTCAGTTCTGCCTCTTCTGCCTGCCCCATGCTGTGGAGGCTGAGCCAATGCCCATGTCTGCAACAGGAGATGCCAACCTTCTACTGAACTCAACTGGCAGAGCAGAGCCGGATGGCCAGCAGTTCTGCTGTGGCTCTCAGAGGACAGCTGCTGGTTGGTGGAAGGGTTGGCACTGCTGATGGTGTCTGGGGAGTGTGCCAGGACTCCCTGCTAGCTGAGTTAGTACAGGGCAGACCAGGTGCACCTGGACCTGCCAAAAACCAGGCAGGACTTCAGGGGACATCCATGGGCTGCTGGCCATGGGCAGCTTTACTAGCCAAGTTGTCTCCAGACTCAGCCAGAACTGAAGCTTCCCTCCCACAACTCTGGAAAGCTCAGTGCTTTCTGGAGTGTGTTGCACCTAAAGGTGACAGGAGGGCCTTGCATCTGCAAAATTCTAAGAGAAATTAATTAGCATGGGAAGATATAGGCAGGAAGTGATCATAAAAAAACCCCAAAACAACAAACAAGAAACCCAAACAAACAAACAAAAAAAAGAGAGGAGAGAGAAAGCTATAATCAAATTATGCTGACTTGCTGCTGGCAGCAGATCATTCTCCCCATATTGAGGGAGTTGTTGAGGGAGTGAGAAGTTGCCAGAGACTTGTGTATGTGCTAGCCAGGAAACTGCAAGACTAGCATCTTTCTAGGGTGAGCAATTATACCTGCAGCCAGCAGCTCTAGCTGTTTCCCATTCCTCTGTCCTCAACCAATTTAAGGAGAGCCAAGAGGAATTCATGCCCTGGCAGAGAAATACTGAAGGGTACACATGAGCAGAAAGTTGGATCAAATCCTTGTAGACTGAAATCAAGGGAGAAAGCCTTCTGGCTTCTTCATTTCTGACTTCATTTCCTCTTTTTCACCCTGTTGGTGAGGGCCTAGGATCTCACATTCTTTTATTAGTTAGATAATACATTCAACAAAACCTTCACTTCCATGCCTACAATTGGCTCATGAGGATATTTGGCCGTGGGTGTTGGATGAGGTTAATTAGCATTATAACCATTAATAATAATGCTGTGATGACAATTCAGAATTATTCAGACAATTCAGGTCATGGTTAACTAAAGCTATTATGAGGCTTGAGTGCATGACAGCATTAAGGCTGTCATCTATAGTTTGTAGAGTAGATGAGTTAGAGATCACATGGCTGCTGTTTACCAGCATGATTTGCTTTAGCATTGACATTAGAATCCAGACATGAAAAGAGTTAACCTGGACTCTTTTTTTTTTTTTCTGTTTGAGTCAAAACTTGCATGAAAGCTTAGAATGATTAATAATGTGAATTACATGTAGCCTTCTCTTTACAGACAAGTTACTCTCCCTAGCCCTTGCTTCTCCTGCTCCTAAATCATGTGTCCTTCACCACTGCTGCCTCCTGGCTGGTAGCTGCAATGATCTAAATGCGAACAGAGAATTAAAAGGTCCAGAAGGACTGAAGTATGTGGCCTTCTTTGTCCCTTCCTGGTGCTGTCAGAAGCAGCCAGCAGTAATTCGTATCTCCAAGCCTTATCTTCTAGGCTGGGGATTTCACAGGAAAACCTGGGGTGTATTCTTCTTTTAGGTGATGTGGTTTTGCTAATTCTTGGGACTGATGCTACAAAACTGATGACTTTTAATAGTTGTGAATTTGGGATGATGTATTGTGAGTCTACCTTTCCTCTTTTTTTGTTTTAATAGTAAATTCTAGCATTCACAGGTTTACTGAGTTTTTATCAAAGCACATCTTAGAACTTCAGGGATCCAAAAGAAACTCTAAGAGCAGCACAGAATTTTGTTACCTATTTTCCTTACTATTTCAAAGCTATTCTGTTGGTTTCAATAGGATCAGGCTCCTTCTATTGTCATGTTTGGGACTAGAGGTGTCACCACACGTGGGCTGGGGGTGGGTAAGAGAGTTTAGATGCATGTTGCTGTGTCATGCCAGCTTCTTACCTTGGTATCTGTTTGCTTTGCAGTACTCTCTGGTGGAAGTCCAGGTGGGTGTCTCAGACTTCTGAAATGTGATGAAGAAAGGTGCTTCAGTATGGATAGGATGTGGGCCACTGTCTTACACTGAGTCAAGTTGCTCTTCTTAGGGTCTGTACATACACGTGCACATAAATACTCTCTGTCCTAGAGCTTTTGTAAACAAGCATTAATGGCCCAGATGGAGCTTCCATCTAGTTCTACATTCAGGAACACTAGCCAGGTTTTAGCTAACTCTTAGAGTTCCTCTTTACCTAAGACCAGAGAGTCTCAGTGTCAAGACATTCCATACCTTATTTTTCTGTGGGAGTGTTGAGTAGAGTAACCCTGAGCAGGTTGGGTTCACCTCTGTTGCTGCTCCAGCACTTGGGTCACATCAGCATCACCTGGGGTCAAAACCAGTCTCTGAAACACCTTTGGATGCAGTGGGTTCTGGGTGAAGAATAGCAAATGTTGTTGACAATTGCTGCTGCTTCTCTTCCTTTGGGCTGCAGGACCCAAACCAAAACCGGGTTGGCCAGTGGCTGGATGTGAGAGCAAAGCAGGGCATTGCAGAGCTCTCTTTCCAGTTAGCTGCTGAACTGTCTCTGGGGACTTACACCATCAACGTGATAAACTCAAAAGTATCCAGTACCTCAAGAGTATCCAGTACCTTTAAGGTGGAGGAACGTGGTAAGATGGAGTATGGAGAACGAAGAATGGGGTGGAGAAAGTTGCTTGTTTCTGTCTGTATAACAAGATAGAGCCAAACATTGTAAACTGAAGATTTATTGTCTGGGAGCTAGGATTAAACACATACCTATAGAGTGGACAATATCTGTCTCAGAAATGAACATGAGGAGGGGATTGTGCTGGAGATTCCTGGAGAAGGTATCTGCTAACAACTAGGCTGGCACAGAGTAAGAATTCACTGAAGACCTCTGTGAGAGGAGGTTGTCCCAGCACCATGCCTGATGAGGTTTAAGCAGCTTTTAGATAACACTCTTAGGGACATGGTGTGATTCTTGGGGTGTCCTCCGTGGGTTTAAGAGCTAGACTCAATGATCCTACTGGGTCCCTTCCAGCTCAGTCAATAGGATGTTCCTTTATGAAGCTCCAGCCTTAGATGAGCACCCTCTTCCCTTTTTTTCATCCCATGTCTAGGTAGTCTGTTGCCTTTGATGGAGTTAACTCTGTGGTTTTTGTTGCAGTGTTGCAAAAGTTTGATGTTTTCTTCGAGGGCCCAGCTCAGATTTATGCTTCAGATAAGACTTTCCCCTTGCGTGTGTGTGGCAGGTAAGGCAGACGGTCAGGGGACGTTCATCCAAACAGTGTCTCTCCTTCTGTATGTCTCTCCTCTCTCTTGAATCCATCAAGGAGAAGTGGCTCAAGAAGGGCCAAACACAGTTGTTACTTTTGAAGAATCCCAAATAGTGCAAGTGTCAGACTGATGGATTCTTCCTTGGGGAAAAGGTAGAGGAGCCACAGTTGGGAAAGGCCATCCAACTATAGGGAAAGCTGTCCTAGGCAAGGGATACCCTGCTCTAGAAGCTCTGTGTGTGGCCTTGAAAGACCTTATGTGGGGAAAAATACATATCTAATATTGCACCGATCTGCTGAGGTAAAGAGTAGGTCCTGGTGTTTCTTTAGAAGGTTCTTCTGGTCCTTCTCACTTAGATGCTGCTGAACTTACTACCTTCTTAGAAGCCACAAGTGTTTTTTTCTAGTTCTATAGTCATTAGGAAAAACAGAGCAGGTAAGAGCCTGAAAGCAGGCATGACCTCAGATGACATAAGCACAGAGGTGGGGAGGAGAATGGTCTGGAAAGCACTTTGTAGACAGATCAACAGTGTGAGCTCATTTATATTTGGGGCTGAGTTGTCTGGAGAATTTTGGTGTCTCTCTGTTGCTGGTCTGACACAGTTTCTCATTAATTAGGGCATTTAAAATTAGACCATATAAAGCTCTAGTAGAAAACAGCACTCTGCAGCCCCAGAAAGAGTCATAGGATCATAGAACCATTAAGATTGGAAGAGACCTCTAAGATCATCAAGTCCAACCATCAACCTATCTCCACCATGCCATTAAACCATGTCCCTAAGTGCCACATCTGCCTGGTGGTGATAGGTTGATGGTTGGACTTGATGATCTTAAAGGTCTCTTCCAACCTTAATGATCCTGTGATCTATACATATACTGGTAACTTTTATTGTCAGTAGCATTGATTGGTCCAGAGGGAAAGCCAAAGAGGAGTCAGAGCAGGGGAAATGTCTGCATTGACAAGGGCACACCTCTGCTGTACCTTGGAATAAACAGCAGAGCAGGTCTGATGATGGGAACAAGAGTCCAGATCAGGAGATAAACCCATGGTGAGGCAGGTCTGAGGTCACTCTATCACTGCCATACCATGTACTTGCTGTTGCTGTGTGTAGGGACACAGGTTGGGGCTGCTTTCACACCTGACATAGTATATCCACTGGGTGCTGCTCCCTGCTGCGTGGACAGTTCAGCTCAGGTCTCTTTGCCTGAAGTTCCAGGGCAGCAGAAACCCAGAATGGGATATCTTTGGAGAGTGTGGATCCTTTCCCATTTGTGCTTTCTTTGAGACCTTCACCAAGAAGGCCACCTGTGTGGTGCAATGCTCTCAGCAAAACACTGGTAAGCCTCTGCTCAACAGCTCCTCCAATGTTCTCCTGGCAGGTACAGCTATGGAAGAGCAGTGCAAGGCACCATGAGGGTGACCTTGTGCCAGAAGGCAAGGAGACGGCCTCAAAATGCCAGCAAGGACATCTGTAGGGAGTACAGCGGTCCAGTAAGTAAAACCCTGGAAAAAACACTGGAAGGTACATGGGTAATGAAGAAGCACCACCCAGGACTGAGTGTCAGAGGCTGAGTGAACAACATGAACTGCTCTCTAGGGAAAGTTTGCCAAACTCTGTAATGCATAGGTAGGCTAATAAGCAACTGGTTTTATTCAATTCATGCAATTGTTGTTGCCAAGACCAACTGAGAAGCTTTCACCTCCAGAAGTTCTTTTTTTTTGTAAATTCACTTATTAATAATAGGGACTAGAGAAGAGGAATTTCAAAGAAAGATGGAGAGTTCTGTCCTTTTTCTAGAAAGAAGCATCATTTTCCACAAATTGATCTAGTTAATACAAACAAGAGTTAACAGAGCTTTCTCAGGTGTTAAAAGTGAACCAGTTTCATAGCTGGGCTCTTCCCTTGTGCATAGATGGTTGGAAACTTTTCATGCTTGAAGATTTGTTATCATGACTTGTTATGGTGGTTGTGATCTTCCATCTCTGGAAATGATTAATTACTTCAATTTTAATTTGATTCTGCAGTTCTTTTAGCTAGACCTAGTCAAATACTCATTTATTTGCTCTGCCATCCAGTTAGTGCAGTCTCCAGTTTTCTGCTAAAGCTGGAGAGTTGCTAACATTGTAGCTTTAATAAAACAGTGATGTGTCTCTCTTGATATTTCTCCACTATGAATTAACACATATTCATACATTGAGAAAAAAGAAAATGCAGAGTTTAAAATGTGAGCCATATTTATCTATCTATGAGGTTGTATTCTTTTTGCAGTCAATAGTTACGACAGGATGACAAATACCTTGGTGTTTCTGACTTCTTCCCTTCTTCTCCCCAGCCTCAAATAATATCTACCACTTCCTATTACAGACCATGAGCAAAGGGTGCTTCACCCCTTCTGTAAGCACATCAGTCTTCAACTTGACTCCCACTGAGGAAGACAGCAAGCTCTATGCAGAAGCTTCTCTCCTGGAGATGGGCACAGGTACCCAGGGGCTGATCAGAGAAGGGGCAAGGGTGAGAAAGACCCTGTGTGTGGGGGTGTGAGGGTCAAAGTGGGCACATCTCCCTCTCTCCTCCATCTGATGCTGGGACCATTACAGGACACAGAGAGCAATCCTGCCTGAAGAACTAACTATATCCATGGAGCCAGCAGCAGGAGGATGAGGAGTGGCTTTGTGGTCCAAGAGGCCAAAAAGGGCCTTGGAGACAACTTAACTAAAGAAGGACCTGCCACAGGATGTGTCTCCAAACCTTGAAGGGTGCTGATGTTGGGAAGGAATTTGGGGACACTCCACTCAGAGAAGCTGGGCATAACAAAGTGAGATTAAACTGGAGTGTGGTAGTCACTTGATACTGATTTTTCTTCCCTTGAACTCTGCATTCCAACAGGGGTGGAGATCAACACCTCCAGCCAAATCCTCATTTCCAGGACAGCTGCAAGGGTAGCGTTTGAGACACCAAATGCCTATTACATCCCTGGAGTACCCTACAGGGGGAAGGTGATTATTTTTTTTCATTGCTTCTTCCCTCCATATCATTTGCCAAGGAACTTAGTGTCTAGCCAATTTTGCTGACCCAAACCATTTTGTGTTCCTCAGAGTACTTTACCTTGCAGTGTGTCACATCACTTGACACTGTGGCTCCAGTTTCTGCATTTCAGAATTCCTGATGTGTTTACACCTCCAGCTTCTGCTGAGACCAATGAGTGATGTCTCAGCAGGAGTGCTGGGATGCAAGGATGTCTCAGCTATTGGCTAGGAGATAAGCTCCTGATGCTTTAGCTACACCTTCCCCTCCCCCCCCCCNACAGGTTTTAATCACTCTCAGATAAGCTTTAGAGATGAGGGAGTTTTATAGGTCTTCTGTCTTCTTGGGGCCAAACTGAAGTTAAGGTCACATAACATAGGAAGCTCTAGGGTTGTTAGAGGAAGGAAGATTTTGCAGTATGACACTGGAAGAAATATCTGACCTTGCTTTTTCTGCCTCCCCAGATTAAACTTCAAGATCACTATGGAAATGGTATGAAGAACAGGAAAGTTTATCTCATAATAAAGTTCATGAGGCATCGGTTTGTCAAAACATACATCACAGATGACAGCGGAACAGCAACCTTCAACCTGGACACAACTGCCTGGAACAGCTCAGCAGTCTCTTTAGAGGTAAGTCCTTGAGCCCCTGCCCTGCAACCCCTCTGCCAGCTCAGGCCTGGGCTCCCCACACAGCTCTGCCTGCTGGAAGCCAGCAGGAAGGCACCAAGCCTTTCCCAGCTCAAGCTGATGACATCATAACAAGTCCTTGATGCACAAACCCCATGATTTCTGTGTGTGTCTGGTCCCCTTTCAGGGAAGATTGACGTTGGAGGATCTCATGCACGCATCTCAAAGAGCTGACTTCAGTTACAAAAATGCTTACCAGCACCTCCAGCCTTTCCATGTCACAACCAAGAGCTTCCTGGACATACAGCCCCTGACAGAAACACTGCCTTGTGGGCTGAAGCAGAACATCGAGGTGACCTTCACTCTCAGCCGGGATGACCTAGGAGAAGACACCAGCCGCATAGGTTTTGTGTATTATGTGAGTAAAGGTAGTTAAGAACCTGGGGGAAAAGGCTGCACTGATGGCGCCAGACCCCAAAGAGATGTTGAGGATGTCATTTGGATCATTCCTGGAGAGATGACAGGAAGAAAAAGTCATTTGTGGGGAACTGGGTGAGCACTATACCATGTCGAGCTAAGTCTGGCCACAGTGTGATCCTGGTATCAGGACCCCAGTCACCTCCATGAGTGGAAGGTGGCTTCTCCCTTTGCAGCCCATTGCCCCCTTAGCCTCTTTCAAAGTTGCAGCAAGAAGTGTCTTGTGTAGAGTCTGCTGTCAAACTCTTCTCCCTTTAAAACTGGATGAGATATCACTTTTTCGCTCTGGTTATCAAACAACTGCTCAGTGAAAATGGGTTTTGGTCTGGTCTGCAGACCTGCCTACTAGAGGAGAAATACCTCAGCTGTGCCTCACTTATCTCCAATGAACTGCAGTTCTGTTCATCCTCTTGTCCCTCCTGTCACAGGTCACTGGGAAGGCTGGAATTGTTGTCAGGGGCCAGAGGAGTGTCCAGGTTGGGAAGCTGAACAGTAAGTCAAACACTGGAAAGCAGTTGCATCTGGTGGGTTTCTAGGTCAGACAGTGAGAGGTGCCAGAGGCTGTCCCAAATTCCCTGAATTTCTTGGTCCCGGGCAGTTAGTGAAGACGACAGAGGGAGGCTGAGGAAGTAATTGTGTCAGCTGCAAGAGGCTGAAAAGACAGAACAAGTGAAACAATGATAGGAAGAGAAACGGGGAGGACCTGTGGGATGATGTAGCACTGCACACGGCACCGGTGAGGCCACACCTCGAGTACTGTGTGCAGTTTTGGGCACCGCAGTTTAGGAAGGACATTGAGCTACTAGAGAGGGTGCAGAGAAGGGCAACTAAGCTAGTCAGGGGTCTGGAAAACAGGCCTTATGAGGAGAGGCTTAGGGAGCTGGGGTTGTTTAGCCTAGAGAAGAGGAGGCTGAGGGAAGACCTTATTGCTCTCTTCAGCTACTTGAAAGGCCATTCCAGGGAGGCGGGTGTTGGCCTCTTCTCCCTTGTGACTAGTGACAGCACTAGAGGGAATGGGCTTAAACTGAGCCAGGGTAGGTTTAGATTAGATATTAGGAAGAATTTCTTTACTGAAAAAGTGGTTAGATATTGGAATAGGCTGCCCAGGGAGGTGGTGGAGTCACCATCCCTGGAGGTTTTTAAGAAGAGGATAGATGTGTTTCTTCAGGGGATGATTTAGGGATAAGAGTAGTGTAGGGCTATTGGTTGGACTAGATGATCTTGAGGGTCCTTTCCAACCCTAATGATTCTGTGATTCTGTGACATGGAGTCAGAGAATGGAGGGAGACAGCAGACAGAGCAGCAGCAGGTTCTCCCAGGTTACCAGTGAGAGGACAAGAGGAAATGGCCTCAAGTTGCACCAGGGGAGGTTTAGATTGGATAGCAGGAAAAAAGTCTTCCCAGCAAGAGTTGTTAGGCATTGGCCCAGGATGCTCAGGGCAGTGGTGGAGTCACCATCCCTGAAGGGGTTCAAAAACATCTAGATGTGGTACCTGGGGACATGGTTTAGTGACATGGTGGTGATAGGCTGATGGTTGGACTTGATTATCTTAGAGGTCTCTTCCAACCTTAGTGATTCTATGATTCTGTGACATTGTGGGATTATAAAGCAGAAAAAAGGAGGACAGCGGGAGATCTTGTTGGGGCTGCGATGAAAACACTTTGCTTTTCCATCCCCAGTGTTGAAGGGCTCTTTCTCCATCCCTTTGACCTTCACTGCTGACTTCGGCCCATCACCTTCCTTAGTGGTGTACACCATGTTCCCCAGTGGAGGGATAACAGCTGACAGCATGCGCTTTGATGTTGCCTTGTGCTTTGAAAACCAGGTGAGACTTAGTCCTGCAGCTGGGTGAGAGCTGAGAAGCAAGAGTCAGCAGGCCTGGGGCAAAAAGGCCCTCAGATCTTTCAGAGAAAGAGCTTAGGAGAAGAGAGGAAGGGAATGTCTACAGCACTGTGCCCAGGGACAGGGAAAGCTTCTAGTGGTGACTTCCATTCATAGCAGTAGCTGAGCATGGAAGACTCCATCTCATCATCTTCTTTCTGTCTGTGGTACCTACCTGTCAGCCTCCTCAACCCTCTTTCTTTTTCATATTCTCTTTTCCTGGTGTGGTGCTCAAGGTCAAGGTAGAATTCTCATCTAAAGAAGTCCAGCCAGGGTCAACAGTGCAGCTTGGACTGCAGGCATCTCCTGGCTCTCTGTGTGCAGTACAGGCAGTGGATAAAAACCTGTTTTTGGCAAGACCAGAGAGCGAGCTGACAAGCCAAATGGTAAGTGTTTGGGCAACCAGGAGTGATGGATGACCTGGGGGAGGCAGGCAAGGGGAGATGGAGGCTACTGTATGAGGATGTCTTTTGTGTGGAGGAGCAAGTGGGATCTGCCTAGAGAGATGGGCAGGAACAAAGATGTATGCTAGTGGAGAGAAGCATCTGGAGGTATCTGCTCCCTGCCCAGTTCTTCCCTGCCTGTGAGTTTCCCTAGGTCTATGGTTTGTTCCCTGCTGCCTACCGACATGGATACCCTTCCCAAGTAGAAGAGCATGCAGATCACTGTCTTCGGCCCCAGTCCATATCATCTCTGCAAGGAGGGAAGCTACAGCATTCCTTTCAGCCTGACATCTTCAAGCTTTTCCGGGTAATCACCTGCTGACTTTTCCCAGAGCTGTTGAAATAATGAACATCTGAGATACCTCTCTCCCCAAGCAGTCTGAGAAGGTCTTGCCTTCCCAGGCAGCCCCTGCTGTCTGTCCTAACCTAGCTGCGCTATCTCAAAAGACATACAATCTCACTATGAGCATGAGCACCTGTATTCCCGTCCACAGCTACAGAAAGCAAGATGATGAGACCCTGCAGCAGCAAACCCCTTTTGGGCTTGGGAATGGAGTCCTGTTTGTCTCTAGTGTTAGAGAAAAGAGAGACAAGGAGTGATCTCAAACGTCACATCACAGATTGTTGACAGGGCTTAGTTGTTAGCTTGCTTTCTGGCACTGTTTCGGACTGCTCCCAGGTAGACCTCTTGGTGTCTTTAAGATAGACCTCCTCTAGAAAGGACTAGGCTTAAGCAAGCATGGGCACAGGAGAGGCAGTGCCATTTGTTCTTGGATCTGGAAATCAGACCCTGTCCTCTTTGATTTAACAGTAGAGACACATCCTAGGAGGCATCCAAATATTCAACTATTTGCTCCAGGTGCATATGGGGATGTAGCAGGACACTGAGTCCTCTCCTCTGTGCCCTTGCCACTGGAAATGAATTCAGAGGAGCAAGGCAACACAGTATCCCACAGAAGAGAAGTGGTGGTTTAAGGGACCTCCTAATAAAGAAGGGATCAGGGACACTATGTCATGCCTTCCCCGTCACTGTGTCTGCTTGGGCCAGTGCTGCTCTGGGTTGACCAGGCACCAGGTTGTCCTGGCCACCTGAGCGTTTTCAGTCATTTTTGAAGAGCAGTGACCACTCTTCCCACTCATAGATGTTTTTCTGCCTCCCTTGCCCTCTTTCTTTTCCTAACAGAACACGGGGCTGAAAATCTTCTCAAATCTTGTAATCCAGAAGCCATCTCGGTGCTTTCATCGGATGAACAGGAAGCTGACCATGGGTGAGCTGCACTTTTGGCCTACCTGGGACATGAGGGGTCACCCAGATGGAAGAGCCCTCTGATCTCTGGGGTTTGCTAGTGATGAATATTGTCTTTCTAAGCAGTAATGGGTACTGTTGCCACTACCTAGCTTCCTGGTCAACCAGCCTTGGCAGGAGTAACCCAGTTCTTATAAAAAGGGCTCTGAAGAATGTCACTGCCTGGATGTTCCTTGACATTAGAGGATGGCATTCGTTTTCCTGGCACAGACAAACCCAACTGTGGGCCAGGATCTATTTCCCAATGACCACCCCCTCCCCAGACTGTGCTAAGACCTGTCTTCTGTCCCCACCTGTGGCTGCAGGGACAGTCTCTTCCTTCATCTACATCTCGGTTTGAATCATAGAATGGCCCAGATTGGATGGCACCTTAAAGATCAGCTAGCTCCAACTCCCCTGCCATAGGCAGGGATGCCACCTACTAGACCAGGTTGTAAGGGCCACATCCAACCTGGCTTTGAACACAGCCAGGGATGGGGTAGCCACATCATCTCTGGGCAACCTGTTCCAGTGTCTCACTACCCTCTGGGTAAAGAACCTCCTTCTAATTTCCTGTCTAATGAAATGTTTGCACTAGATAATCATTCCAAGCTGGCTCACATGCCTGCTGATACTTCAACCATTACTTGCAGAGGGCACACAACCAAAGGGTATTGTTATACGCAGAATTCCACAAGTGTTGGGTAAAATGGATTCCTGAATGTTCCTAGCCTCTTTAGCACCAGCTCTGAGTCAGGTCAGCCAGGGGTTTTGCCTAACAAAGTCTTGGAAAGCTTTCCATCAGCTTAATGCAACTTGCTTCTCCTGTGTCCACTCTTTTTCCTTCCTGTTTTCTCTTTCCTGCCAAATCAGCCCACTCCCTTGTGTTTTCCTCCTCCAGACTCTTCCCATGTCTCTTACTTCTTGCTTTGCCTCTCTCCCCAGTGCAAGGCTGTCTATCAATGTCAGGGTTCACCTCTCCCACTCTGGTGGCACTCTTTATCCTTTTTTTTTTTTTTCAGGGGAACCTTCTACAGAAGACAAAAGTATCGCTAAGGAACAACCCCAATTTACAACCCATGGAAGACTTCACCACTATTTCCCTGAAGCTTGGATCTGGAATCTGTTCTCTCTTGGGTAAGTGATGCCATCCAGGCTTTACAAATGGACAGAAGGATGATCCCTTTGTTCCTAAGTCTTGGATGACTTGTATTTGTGCACAAGTCCAGCTGTAGGAGGAAAGAGAGGCCTGCATGTGAATTTGATGGCTCTTCTCTGCACTTGTAGTGCAGCAAACTGAAGGACTAGTAGACTTTGAGGTGCAGCATTGAAGTTACACAGGTTTAGAGAAGAGCAATACACTTCATGACCAAATCACACACTGAGGGACATTCAACCTCTCTGTTTCGTGGGTGCACTAGATAAATGTGTAGCTTTTGTTGCTTCAAGGCTTAGGTGAAGACTGATGAATGAGCACTCAGGAGCAGATGGTGCTGCTGCTTTACAGAACATCACACTGTTGACTGAGTGTGCAAAGCTGTGTCTTGCTCAGGAGAAGGTTGTAGGGCCATTACTGATGGCATTTAAAGGAGTGTTTGTGGCTTGTGCTGTCTTCCTCTTAGCTCCAATGGCAGCAGGATTGTCCCGGTCACAGCACCTGCTGCTGCTGCAGAGTGGAAAGTCAAGACATTCTGCTTGGCTGGGAGGGGTTTTGCCCTTGCCCCAGCCATAAGCCTCAGAACTGTCCAGCCCTTCTTTGTGGATGTGACAATGCCACATTCTGTCACCCAAGGAGAGACCTTCCTGCTGAAAGCTGTGGTCTTCAGCTACCTGCAGCAGTGCATACAGGTGTGTGTGCCTGTGCCACAGGTAACACTGTGTGGGACAGACCTACCATGCCCTCCAGCTTTAGAGTGCCTTATGTCAAGCCCTCTCTCCCAAGTTGCCTAGTTTCTCACTTGCATCTGTCATTCCCTCAGATCTATGTGGCCCTGGCTAAATCCTCAGACTTCCAGGTGGAGCCATGCTGGACCTGCAGGGACAAGGAGTGTCTGTGTCCAGAGGAATCCAAGACCTTCATGTGGAATGTGACAGCAGTCCAGCTGGGTACGGTAACAAAAATGAGAGCCCTGATAACAAAACCCCTAAAACTGAAGTGAGAGAGAGTGGTAGGTCCAGAGAAGTTGGCAGAGCATTGCTTCCTCTGGATCCTGACCTTTGTTCTTAGTGGTTCAAGCATGCAATCCATCATGTCTTCTTGTTTTCTCTCTGCTTGCTTGCTCTCTTCTTAGGTAGGCTCATTAGAGAGGGCAATGGGTGGCATCACAAACTCTTCAAGAGAGGGTTGTGGGACCAGCTGGGGAGGAAGGGGCTGCATGGTTGTCTGTGGGGGAACACTGTATTGCTGGTGCTGTGCTTCAGGTACAATAGGAAAGGTACACTGGAGTTCAAGGGGCTGCTGGACCTTCTGTTGTTGCAGTCATATGTAGTGCAATGAAGTCACTGTTGGGGAACTATTACTTAGCTCCCTCATGCTTAGGGTGTCTGAACAAGCCAGCAGTACCTGCCAGCTCACCTTTCCTGGCCACACCACTGAAGCTATGAAGACCAGCCCCCTGAAGCATCTCACACAGCTATCAGCTGAAGCAAGTGGACTCCATTTGGCCACAGGTGGAAGAAACAGGCTCTGTTCCATTTATTTGCATAGGGACTCTGAATCTCACAGTGAGGACAGAGGTACTGGACACCACAGCACGGTGTGGGGGCAGGAAACCCTTGCTAGCTACCATGAAGCGGAGACATATGGTGGTCAAACACTTGCTGGTCCGGGTCAGTATGACAGCAGGCTCCCTGTTCTCTCCCTGTATCCCAGTATTTTCTCTCCCTGTATCTCCCAGTATCCCTGCCCCTGGAGGAAGGGAGGCTGAGCTAGGCTAAATGGTTTTCTCTCCTCAATTTTTTGTTGTTGTGTCCAGCATTAGCATAACAAGGATGTAGCTCGGTTTGCTTTGTTGCCTTCGGGACCTAGCCAAGCCTATTCCCTTCTTGCAGTACCTTTTCCTGACCTGTATGCATACATCCTGTCTGTGCTTCTCCCTCTACCTTTCCCTGCTCCCACCATCTTTTGCATATTCCTATTGAGCAGAAAGCCCTAGCATTCAAGCTCACTCTTGCTCTCTTGAGCAGTGAAGCAGGTGGCTTCAGGGCAGACCTGCCAAAGGTGAGAAGGATGTAGTCCCTGGCAGACTGGAGACTAGCCACTGAATTCAGACCTGAAATGTTGCTGCTTTTGGGGGAATTTGTATGTGTATTCTTGTTTCTCCTCTCCCATGTTCATGTTCCTGCCCTGGCAGCCAGAAGGTGTGTTAGTGGAGAAGTCTTACAGCTCCCTTCTGTGCCCAAGAGGAGGTAGGTGGACAGCCTGAATGGGTTCTGCAGCCTGAAATAATTAGATCTGAGAGTACAACTAAGCTGTGGGAGGTCTGATGAAAGAATGTTTTCAAATGGTATTTTTACATAGGAGATTTCACTTCCTTTATAACAAGAAAGAATAATAAATTATTTCCACATATGCTGTCTTGCTGAGTTTGCCACTGAGTATAGGTGCCTATATCCTGCTCTGGAGTCTCCTTCCCAAGCAGCAGCCCTGTGGTGTTGCTGGAGCTTGATAGCCACCAATGAGAGCTGCTCCAACTCTCCCACACTGTCCCTGAAGCATTTCAAGTCTCTCCAACATGTCCCCCTGCCAAGTTATGGCCGGCTGGGAAGCTTGTAAAGCATAGTGAATTGAGTTGTGAAGCTTGGTGAGCCCTCAGCCTGGCCAGTGGCTCTCCTGTCTCTTCTAATACAAAGTTTCCAGGAAATGGAGCTTGGTGTGGTGACTGGGACAGGCTGTGGTGTGTGTGGGCAGGATGTAGGCAGTGCCCCGTTTACCTGTGTCAGTCTTGGACCTGTAGTTAGATGCATTTGGCTTGATTTTTCATGCTATTCCTTTGTCCTGTTGTTATCAGGAAACAAGGGTGAAGAATCTGTGTCCCTTCACCTCCCTGATGATGTAGTGAAGGGATCTGCCAAAGCTTCCATTTCCATCTCAGGTAGGTGACTTCTGTTGTAGGCTCACTGGCTACTGTTACATATGAGCAAGGCTTAACTTCGTGATGGTGTCAGGGGACCCATGGGATGTGAAACTGCTCAGAAGAGAGGACACTGTGTTTCTATTCTCTGCAAGGTCTGCAAACACCAGACTTTCAGGTTGTTGGATTAGCACTTGGGCTTTCATGGGAAAAGTAGTCTGCAGATGAGAATTATCCTGATTTTTCCAACTAGGACTTTGGAGAAGAGACTCTAGGTCTCCCCTGAGCCTTTTCTTCCTCAGACTAAACAACTCCAGTTCCCTCAGCTGCTGCTCATGAGACTTATTCTCCACACCCTTCTCCAGCCTCATTGCTGTACTTGCTTTGTTTCTTACACCCTTGCATAGGTGACCTCATGGGCATTGCACTGCAGAACCTGGACCAGCTGGTGCAGATGCCCCGCAGCTGTGGGGAGCAGAACATGGTGCTGTTTGCCCCCATTGTCTATGTGCTGCAGTACCTGGAGAAGACAAGGCAGCTGACCCCCGAGATCAGGGAGAAGGCAACAGGATTCCTGCGCAATGGCAAGTACAGCAGACCTACCTTGCTCCTCTACCTTCCCTTGTGTCCAACCTACTAACAGCTCTTGTCCCTGCTCTTTCTCTGTCCATGTTGTCCCCTCTGTGTTACCGTGCTCTGTTAACCACTGCTTCCATCTCCCTAGGGTACCAGACCCAGCTTCTGTATAGGCGCAGAGATGGGTCCTACAGTGCCTTTGGGCAACAGGATGGGGAAGGGAACACTTGGTAAGCATTGCAGATATCCCTCACTCCTGATTTTTTTTCTCAGTCAGCTAATGTGCCTGAGAAAGCTGATAGGATGTATGTTCCTGCTTTTTGGATGGAGACCACAGGAGCTCTCTGGCAGAGAGACAAATTGAGGAACCTGAGCCACTTGAAAAAGCAGTAAGGCAGGAGAGTAGAGTTTCTTGGAAAGTAGAAGAACAAAGATGTTGTCCCAGGCAGCAGGAAGTCCCTTTTTGTCTCTCTGGCCCTGGTGTTGCCCCACAGACAACACCAAGTACTTCTGGTGGTGTCCCAGCAGCCAAGAGGTGTACATATTGATTGGGTGTAGAACAGGGAAGAGCAATTAAATCATCTCCCCAGGGAGGACATTGCTTGGGAGAGTTTGAAAGAGCTGTGTTGGCACAGCTTGACCCTGTGGTGTCTGGGCTGGGAGAAATGGAGAAAGGAAGGGAGGAAGAAAATGGGGAATTCAAGGTTGTCCCTAGGTATATGGGGAAGATGAAGTGCAGTGGGTCAAAGTAGAAGTGGTAGAAGGTTTTTCACCTGGGAAATGACTGGGTAAAGCAGTAGTACATGAGAATTACATTTGTGGAGCCAGGCTGAAGGAGAAGAGCCACTTGGATCCTGTAGGTCATTTCCACTTTCAGCTTGCCTTTCTATATGAAAACAACTATTTTTTGGCACCCCACTATGTCAGCGCTAACTTCAGGGACAAGCACCAGGAAGCCTTTGAGTTTCTCTTAGCCTTTTTTTTTGTGTTCCTTTTGCTCTCACAACTCATCCTCTTCCTAGGCTCACAGCTTTTGTAGTCAAGAGCTTTGGCCAAGCCAGAAAATACATCTACATAGATGACAAGAATGTCCAGGATGCCCTACGCTGGCTAGAGCAAAATCAGCTCCCCAGTGGCTGCTTTGCCATCAGAGGGAGCCTCTTTCACTCCTCTTTAAAGGTAAATGAGGGCAAGGCCAGGCAGCATAGCTGGGGAATGGCTGCACATATGTTGTGACAGCTAAAGATTATGGGATCTCAAAGGATCTTAGGAAGTCATTCCTGCAATCCGTGCAACCAGCCTTAAAGGGTTGATGGTGTCTGCCTTGACTTCAGTAGTGCTTTTGACACTGTCTCCCACAGCATCCTCACAGGCAAGCTCAGAAAGTGTGGGTTAGATGAATGGACAGTGAGGTGGATTTAAAATTGGCTGAAGGACAGAGCTCAGAGAGTTGTGATCAATGGCACAGAGTCCAGTCGAAGGCCTGTAATGTGTGGTGCTCCCCAGGGGTAAGGACTGGGTCCAGTCCTGTTCAATATATTCGTTAATGACCTGGATGAAGGAATAAAGTGTACCTTCAGCAAATTTGCTGATGACACAAAACTGGGAGGAAGGTCTGACACACACCAGAAGGTTGTGCTGCCATCCAGTGTGACCTGGACAGGCTGAGAACTGGGGAGAGAAAAACCTTATGAAGTGCAACAAGGGCAAGTGTGGAGTAATGCACCTGGGGAGGAATAACCCCTTGGATGAGGACAGGTTAGGGACTGACTTGCTGGAAAGCAGCTCTGTGGAAAAAGACCTGGGAGTCATAGTGGACAGCAGGATGACCATGAGCCAGTAATGTGCCCTTGTGACCAAGAAGGCCAATGGCATCCTGGGGTGCATCAAGAAGAGTGTGGCCAGCAGGCTGAGGGAGGTTCTCCTCCTCCTCCTCCTCTGCTCTGCCCTAGTGAGGCCACATCTGGAGTCCTGGGTCCAGTTCTGGGCTCCTCTGTTCAGGAAGGACAGGGAACTTTGGGAGAGGGTACAGAAAAGGGTTACAGGAATGATTAGGGGACTTGAACATCTCTCTTCTGGGGAAAGGCTGAGAGAGCTGAGGCTGGTTAGCCTGGAGAAGAGAAGACTGTGGGGGGATCTGATCAATGCTTATCAATACTTCATGGGTGGGTGTCAGGAGGATGAGGCCAAGCTTTATTCAGTGATGCTCAGTGACAGAACAAGAGGTCACAGGCACAAACTGGAACATAGCAAGTTCCATCTAAACATAAGGAGGAACTTCTTTCCTTGGAGGGTGGTGGAGCCCTGGCCCAGGCTACCCAGGGAGGTGGTGGAGTCTCCATCTATGGAGATATTCCAAAGCCACCTGGATGCCATCCTGTGCAACCTGCTCTGCCAGGGAGGTTGGAGTAGTTGATCTCCAGAGGTCCCTTCCAACACCTAACATTCCATTATTCTGTGAGAGAGCAGGGTATGGGGTGAGGGATGCCAGAGGAATGCTTTTCTTTCTGACCTGTGCCCTCCAAACACCACTTAGAGAGTGAAAGGTGCTTTCCCTTTGCAGGGCAGTGTGGATGATGAACTATCCCTGGGTGCATATGTCGCTGCAGCACTGCTGGAGCTGGGTCAACCACTGAAGGTCAGCATGCTCCTGCTCCCTCCTGCTCTACTGTGTGCTCTCACACCTGGTCACCTCTATGGGGATACCTCAGCTTGGGATGCTGGCATTATTCAGGCCAGGAGCAGGCAGGGAGCTGCTGGGAGGGAGCCAGTATTTGGCCATACTGTGAAGTCAGTCCTCGAAAGAGACAGTGTTGTAAAACTGGCATGGAGCAATGGCACCTGGTGGCTGTGATTCCCAGCTCACATTGGGACTGTACTGCCTGTTTTCTCAAGAGTGTGGAATTTAATGTCTGTCTTTTTCTGGAACAACAAGAGGAAAGCATAATCCAGCTCCCTGGAATGATCTCATTTGTCCTCTGCTTGGCCCCTGCCAGAGTTTGACATGTGTCTTTTCTTCCAACACAGGGCAAGCTGATGCAGGCTACCTTCCACTGCCTGCAGCAGGCCGTTCACAATATTACCAACATCTACACAGAAGCCCTGTTGGCCTATGCCTTTGCCCTGGCTGGGGACTATGAGACAACCCAGGAGCTGCTGTACAAACTGGAGGAACAAGCCATAAAAATAGGTGCAGCCTGCTGGTTGGGGTAGTGCTTCTCGTTCACCTGCTGGGAGCTGGAGTAATGTGGTTAAAAATGAGATCTGTATTTGCACCTATTCCTTGTATTTGTGCAGCAACTGCACTGTGGGACTGTTATTTCAAGTTATTTCACAGGCTGTGAGGGTAATTCATCAGAAAGAATTTCCTCAGCCTGGAGGATTCCAAGATCCTCTTCAGGGAGGAGGTAGGGATCTGTGAACTAAGACTAGATGAAGCTCTGGAGAATAAACTCAAGAGAGTGATCTGGGTGTTGAGTACAGGCAATGAGCTGAAGAAGCCCTGAAAACACTCCCGTGAACCCCTCGTGATATCCTCTCCAGGTAGCCTACACGCTCTTTTTCCTTCTGCAGGAGGACAAATCCACTGGAGCCCCAAGCCAAGCTCTCCAGCTTCTACAGACTTCTGGCCTGATACTCAATCGGTGGACATAGAGTTGACATCCTATGTGCTCCTGGCATACCTCTCGAAGCCAAGGGTGCATGCAGGTGACATGACAACTGCAGCTGGTATCGTGGCGTGGCTGAGCCACCAGCAGAACCCCTATGGGGGCTTTGCCTCCACCCAGGTAACACATAGCTCCCTGGAGGTTGATATAAATTGCACTCAGGGTTGGTGGGTGAGTCCTCTTGAGGTTTTCCTGCTCCAAGTTTTCTTCACTAAAGCTGATGCTAGTGACTGTGTCTCTCTCTAGGACACAGTTGTTGCTTTGCAAGCCTTAGCCAAATATGCAGCAAGAATTTTCAGTGCATCAAGCCAGGTGCTGGTGAGGGTCAAGTCCCAGAGGGGCTTTGGGAAGTCTTTCCAGGTCAGCCGCCAGAAGCGGCTTCTGGTGCAGCAGACAACATTGACAGAGGTCCCAGGGCACTTCCTGCTCCAGGTCCACGGCAACAGCTGTGTTTTCACTCAGGTGAGGTGGTGGGATGAGCATGGGAGAGAGTAGTGGAGAACTCTGCCTTTTCCTCCCTGCATGAGATCATGCCTGGCATGTCTTTTCCCTTCCTGGCCCTCCCCCTACAGATAGTGCTGAGGACCCATAAGCCTCCCCCACGGGCTGCTGTAACCTTCACTCTTCGTGTCAACACAGAGCTGACCAACTGTAGCCAGGCCAATCCGCGTGTCCTCACAATCCACATCCTTGCCAGGTGATTCCTCCCCCCCAGCAAAGGTTGTTTCCTCCTGCAGCAAGACCCAGCGTGCTTGGGAACACCTCAGGGCTGCAGTGGAGGGACCCAGCACTTGGGGCAGATAGGATAGAGTCTGAATTTGGTAGGTGGAAGGGGTAGAGAAGGAAGGTGCTGGCTACCTCCTGCAAGAGGGAGCAGTGGCTGCCATGTTCCTAGTCCCAGATGGGCTACCTGGCTCAGGGTCCTGCTCACAGGCTGTGGTGGTGGAGGGACAGAAGGCTGGGAGGGCTCATTTCTCACAGAGTCTCAGAACCTCTGACTCGTTTTTCAGCTACATTGGGAGCAGAGTCACGTCCAACATGGTGATTGTGGAGGTCTCCCTGCTGTCCGGGTTTGTCCTGGCTCCCAGATTCAGGATGTTGGTAAGGACTTTGGAGTAACAAGAAAAGTGGCTGTGGTGAATAGATCTCACCTGCTTGCTCCTTTTGGGAACTGTTCATTTCAGGCCATGAGGTGATTAAATTAGGAGGGGCCCTTTGCTATTGTAATTGAAGGAAACCCTCTCATTTCCGTAAGGGGAGATAAGAAGTAGTTCAGCTTTTTCAGCTGGCACTGTTCTGCTTTGGGCCAGGAACAAAATGTGCTCTTGGGTGTGCTGAACACCAGGATTTGTCTGGAAGACATTCTAAGACAAGATTTCTTAGAGACACTCTATTTCTAACCAAATAGATTATTTTTTCCCCAATAAAGCCATGAAACTGAAAGATGACTTATTTGCACAACCCCTGGGCAGGTCTTTAAAAGCAGTCTAGCAGTTAGTGAGATAGCAAGAACCTTTTCTGATGGGTCCACCTGTTTGCTGACCAGCACATCAGTCCTGTGTACTAGCCACAAAGCCTTTTGTCCCCAGAGTGGGAGGTTCCTTTAAATGAGCAGGGACACCATAATTCATCCCCAAGATGCTCACAAGCGATGATATCCAGGAGGGGCTATCAAAGATAGAACAGCTAAAACCCTGATGCATGAGAAAGAAGCATTTCCACACCACATCCAGCTCCACAGCTGTCTTTTGGTCCAACAGTGGGTCCCTCAGGTCAGAATGACCTAAGGAAGGTGTTTTCCAATTTCCTTGTGTTACTCTTTCCCATCTCAGCTGGAGCGCAAAACCATCGTTAAGAAACTGGAAGTGAAACCTGATGTTGTCTACCTTTATCTGGAGGAGGTATGTGGGCACAAAGAGAGCAAGAGGCCAGAGGACAGGGAGCTGTGTGAGAAGCCCAAGACTGGGCTAGGTATGGGGAAAGAGCACTGGTAGAACTGTGGGCAGAGGAAGCTTGCCCAATTTCATTGTCATCGGGTTAACATCTGCTGTTACTCACACATACATAATTCCTAAAATCCAGATTCTCTAATGGCTTCTAAGCCAGTGGCTACCATGTTCCTAGTCC
The DNA here is from genome assembly GCA_013399015.1 of Galbula dea. Taxonomy (NCBI): domain Eukaryota; kingdom Metazoa; phylum Chordata; class Aves; order Piciformes; family Galbulidae; genus Galbula; species Galbula dea. Next base: position 203,794 of record VWZX01007183.1, read on the forward strand.
TAGATGGGCTACCTGTCTCAGGGTCCTGTACGCAGTGTATGGTGGGCAGATTTGATGCAGGAAAACATTGAAACTCCAAAAGATGAAGTGACTTTTTTTTTCTCTCCTTCCTTGCTTATTTCTTTCCACTTCCACAAGCTCACTGATGAATCTCAGACTTTCATTCTACAACTGGAACAAGTCATTCCAGTGAAGAACCTGAAACCGGCCAGCATCAAGGTCTATGATTACTACCAGCCAGGTGGGTTGAAGATTCCTTCCTACTCTGGGCTTGGGAGCTGGGTTTCTAGTTCTCTGACTGGGAAAAGGTGATGTTCACTCTTCTGTATCTAATTGGCTTCTTCATTTCCTTTTGCAGAGGAGAGAGCTTTGGCTGACTACAGTGCTGTTTGTACCTGAGGTAGGCACCAACTCTCTGTGTGACACAAGCAGTGGCACCAGGAAAACACATGTCTAGGGTGGGGGAGAGAGAGAATGAAAGCAAAGATGGGAAGGAGGATGGTCATCCATGGGGATCCCAGCTCCCTCTAGAAAGAGGAACTGGCAGTTATCTGTGGCTTGGTGTGTGGAGCTCGGATGGGTTCTCTTTTGTAGCCAGGGAGGTAGCTGGAAGGCTCTGGTGGAAGGCAGAGACAGGGACAGTGTCTCTCAAAAGGAGAGTGAGGAAGGAAAGGCTGAGCATCACGTGAGGTGTGCATGCAGAGCTCCAGCAGCCTGGAGGGCCCTCAGACCCAGATACGGCTCTGTTCCTTCCAAAACAGAAAACAAAGAAACATCTCACGGTTGGAAAGGACCTTCAGGATCATCAAGTCCAACTGAAAAATGGTCAGGGGAGGAAAGGGGGATTCAGGGAGCCAAAGGAGCAAGCTGAAGCTGGGGAGATATTATTGCTTTTTGTCTTGTGATGTGACACACCCAGCTGGCAGAAGGGTCAGTTAGGCGGCTTGTTAATAGTATTCTGAAGCCAGGACAAGTCTGGAGAGGTACATTCTGGAAGGATAAGACAGAATCTTAACATGGTACATGTTGCATCCTGACAGCATCCCACAATGAGAGTGCTGCCTAGAGAGTCACCCCCAAGAACTACTTGGCCAAAGAGGAACTACTTGCCAAAGAGAAGCCACAGCCATAGCTGATGCTTTAACTTCAGTCCCTACAATTGCACTTGGTTCCTAAGAAAGGGGTGGAGGGGCTCCCAAATGTGTAAAAAAGGAAGAGAGAGGAACTGCCACCCCATGGCTCCTGCCTTTACCTAATATTTCAGTTTGGGCACTGAATGGAAGGAAATGGCCCCAGCTGGGACACAGCCCCTATTGAAGTGCAGCCCATGTGGTCCAGTGCCTGAGTGGATGTACTGAGGGATCACAACAGAATCACAGAATCACACAGAATCACAGAATCATTACGGTTGGAAAGGACCCTCAAGATCATCTAGTCCAACCGACAGCCCTACACTACTCTTTCCCCTGAATCATCCCCTGAAGAAACACATCAATTGTCTTCTTAAAAACCTCCAGGGATGGTGACTCCACCACCTCCCTGGGCAGCCTATTCCAATATCTAACCACTCTTTCAGTAGAAGAAATTCTTCCTAATATCTAATCTAAACCTACCCTGGCTCAGCTTAAGCCCATTCCCTCTAGTCCTGTCACTAGTCACAAAGGAGAAGAGGCCAACACCCACCTCCCTAGAATGACCTTTCAAGTAGCTGAAGAGAGCAATAAGGTCTCCCCCCAGCCTCCTCTTCTCTAGGCTAAACAAGCCCAGCTCCATAAGCCTCTCGTCGTAAGGCCCGTTTTCCAGACCCCTGACTAGCTTAGTTACCCTTCTCTGCACCCTCTCTAGTAGCTCAATGTCCTTCCTAAACTGTGGTGCCCAAAACTGCACACAGTACTCAAGGTGTGGCCTCACCAGTGCCGTGTACAGTGGCAAGATCACCTCCCTGCTCCTGCTGGTCACACTATTCCTGATGCAAGCCAGGATGCCATTGGCCTTCTTAGACACCTGGGCACGCTGCTGACTCATGTTCAGCCGGCCGCCAATAAGCACCCCCAGGTCCTTCTCTGCTGGGGAGCTCTCCAGCCACATCTTCCCGAGCCTGTAACACTCCTGGGGGTTGTTACGCCCAAAATGCAGGACTCTACATTTAGCCTTATTAAAACTCATCCCATTGGTCTCTGCCCATCTATCCAGCCTATCTAGGTCCCTCTGCAGAGCCTGCCTACCCTCAAGCAGATCGACACTCCCACCCAGCCCAGCAGTTGTGTCTGCACTGTGATGACCTGGCTTGAGGTGGGTGGGGAGCTGTCCCATGTCTGCTACACACCTGGGAAGAAGAATTAAAGTGAGCATGACCCCTGACCTTGTGCCAGTTGTTCATGAAGTACAGGTTTAGCCCACGAAGACACCAGTTCTGCTATTGCCAATGTACAAACCTTTTAGCTCCTCTACTGCTCTCTCCTTATGCTTCCCATGGTTTCTCCTAATACTTCTTGCAGTAGGACTCGGGCAGCTTTGGAGTACAAGACACAACTGACCATGCTGTGACAGCTGTGTCTCCTGTGCCCTTTCTGTAAGCCTCTGTGCCATCAGCAGTTCTTTGAAGCAGCCTCCAGATATTAATGCAGTGTACTAAGACTCTAGTCACTCACCCCTCTTCCCCCAACAGTACAGCCTTGCCAGTTGTTCTTGATAAAAGTCTCTAAATTTTCTTCAGACTGTTGGCCAAGGGAATTGATGAACATATTCCAGCTCTTCCTTGCCTTCAACTCCAGCTTAGGCGATGGTCACCTCTCCTGGGTACCAGCTCTGCCTTGGTGCATGCTCTACCTCCTCCTCTGGAAGTCTGCTACTTGGAGCAGAGTTTTGCACATGTATGTGGCACACACAGAGGAGAGGTGATATGTTCTTTTTCCCAGATGCTCTTAGTTTTCCTGGTTTGAGAGAAAAATAGTTAAACCTGAATGATTACTCAATCAGACAGTTCTGGTCTCCTGACTTTTAATAAGATGCCAGGCACAGGCTGAACCTTTCAGAAGTGTAACTGCTCAGCAGGAAATGTCAAGTGTTTTCTCTTGGCTTCTCATCTCCATGTGGTGGCTCGTTGGCAGAGGTGACAAAAGACTGGTGGACAGAGACTGCAGAGGATGGGTCTGTCCCTCTTCCTGTCAAGACATCAAAGGACAATAAATCTGTGTTACAGAAGTATTAAAATTAACCACTGGGAACTCAGAGAGGTTTTTTGGTTTTGTTTTTTTTTTGCTCCTAGTGACCAAATAGGACTGCCAAGACAACAAGGACAGGGCTCTCTCTAACTCTGTCCACATAAAAGCTATGGCAGAATCTCCACTAAAAATGTGAGGCTTGTGGTAGGCATCCCAGGGCAGGGGTGTGTGCCTCCCACAGGGGCTCCATGAAGGAAGTGGGTTTTTCCATCTCATGAGCTGTGGGCAAGGAAGGATGCAGATGCAGGCAAAGTTTAGAACAGGAGCAGGCACTGGTCAGGGTCAAGTTTTGCCTTTGCCCAGCCTGAAAAGAGGATGGGCACATGCCTGTTCCCTAGCATGGATAAGAAGCCAGGTTGAGACTGGGAAAGGCTTGGCGCTGGAAAGGAGTCAAGTCCTGCAGTGAAGGTGAACGTGGGCTGTTGTGTGCAGTGGGCTTGCAGGGCTGTGAAAATGCAGGGAAAGGGCCAGGAAAAGGAACAGCAGTGTGCCCAGGTGGCCAAGAACACCAACAGCATCCTGGTCTTTATCAGAAATGGTGTGGCCAGCAGGACCAGAGAAGTGATTGTCCTCCTGTACTGGACACTGGTAAGGCCACACCTGAAGTACTGTGTTCAGTTTTGTAGTGGTGTAGTCACCATCCCTGGAGGGGTTCAAAAACATCTAGATGTGGTACTTAGGAACATGGTTTAGTGTCATGGTGTTGATAGGTTGATGGTTGGAGTTGATGATCCTAGAGGTCTCTTCCAGCCTTAATGATTCTGTGGTTCTGTGACTTGAGGAAAGTATGTTTGATGCAAAATGCCAGGAGTGGTGGTGAGGCTCAGGACAGGCAGCCGTTGTCTTCTGTACCATACCTCCAATTCTGTCATGATCTGGGTGCTGCAAACCTTCCCCTTGAGTTCTTCCTTTCCATCAGTTTAACCATTGTGGTACAGGAGCTCTTCTGTGCTTAGCAGTGCTAAACACTTCCTACCCTGAACCTGCAGCATGGCAAGTTTCCCAACCAAGGGCCCTGCATCTCCCTCCCTCTCCATACTCTTCAAGACCATGACTGTGATGACAGAAAGAGGTGCTGGGCTCTTACCTCACTCACACGGGGCACTGTAGCTCATCACTGCAGTTTCTTCTGGAAGACAAGAGAAAACAAATTGCTGGTGACATACATTTGCCAAAAGACTGACTAAAGCAGCCTGGCATTGTGCCTCTGTTTCTAGGAGAGGTGTTCCCTCAGCTTACAGGCCATGACTCCTCTCCACTGTGACATGTGAAACCACTTGTATGTGTCAAAGACTCTGTGTAAAGCTAGTTGGAGTTTACCCAAGTCATGGGACTGGTGATATTTTGAAGCTGCAAGGCCCAAACATCTGTGTTACAATTGTGGATTCATCATTTTCTGAAGCAATGGTATCCCTGACACAAGCTTTTCTTCCCACTAGGGACCTCAGAGAAGAGAGATGTTGTTTATAGTGTCATTCTTCTAAGGAAGCACTTATTCTTCTGAGCCATCCCCTCATTGTCGTCCCTCTGCCTTTGCTGCCTCCCACTAGATTAGTGCAGGAAACCACAGCTCACAGCTCTTCTTGGGAGAGTTAGACCCTAGGTAGATCTACGTGACAGCTTCAAGCTTGCAAGTTCTGGGACCTGAGAAAAAAAGATCTAGCAGTTTGAAACCCAAGAAGGTAAAACCATCAGGAGAGAGCTTCTGAGAGGCAGTTACATAAACCTGTCAAGAATGGTATTGTCTTAGACTCGACAACCTGAGGAAATTCCTTTCCCCTGGCACATTGGATGGTGTCTGTGGAGCAGCACCTGAACTCACCTGGCATGTAGTAATCGTAGACTTTGATATTAGCTGGCTTATGATCCTTCACTTGCATGTCCTGCTGCACCAGCAAGGTGTAGCTGTGGGGCTGTCTAGTCAGCTAGGACCAAGAGATGCAAGAATTACAGCCAGAAATGAAGTCCTGTAAGACAATTCCTTCCACCTGCTCTCACTCAGGCTCTGTGGAAACCTCCTCACTGGGGCAGATCTCTTCTGCTTTCTGGTCCATCTCAGAGGTATCTTTTACTTCACATTCTGTGACCAGCTCCCGTTTTTGGTCACCAAATTTCACTTAGCTCATGAGAGACGTCAAACTCACAGAGACAAGGTGCATTAGGCATCTAAATATAGCAGTGGTGTTCCCAACCAAACCCAACACTCCCATCCAGCTCTGCTCTGAGGTCCTTCATGCATCTTGCCCCAGTGGCTACTTTCACACAGTCTTCTTACATCAGCTTTTATTCTCTAGGCTCACACAACTGCCATCACTAAGCAGGCAAATGCAAAGTGGAGATGACCATCTGCTGGATGGTGGTGGTTACATGATGTGCTGTTGATTGGGTTCCACCTTGTGCTACACAGTAGCCTGAGTTGAAACATTTCTCTGTGCTGCCTTTCTGCTCTGTAGTGTAGATGGAACAAAAGCAGCATCTCTGCAGCTCTACTGCATCTACATTCCAATAACCTGCTTACTACGAGGCTAGCTTAGCTCAGTTGATTGACAGCTAGGGTTGAAGACTCACAGAAATCTGGAAGGGCTCTTTGGAAATGCTGAAGTTTTTTTCATTCATACTAGATCTTCTTTCTCGTGGTGTTAAGGTATGCATGTAGCTAGAGAAAGGCTGGGGTGGTTGTTAATTTGATGATTAATCAGGCTGTGGAGTGAGCACTGCTGTTCACACAACCATCTTGGTTTAATTTTGAGTCCTCTTGGAAAACCCCATAAGCAATCTTGGCTGCTCCCTACTATATTCAAGCTGCTTTAGGGCCTCTCTAAAAATTCAGACTTGCTTGAATTTACTAGATGGATCCTACCACTGTTCCCCAGTCCTGATCAAAGACAGTCTCTGAAAAGTGCAGAGGTAGGTTTAACATCAGAGTTAGCCTCATTTCACCCAAGTTAAGTGGCCCTGGGTTCAGGCTCTCCAGCTGAATTACTGCAGGCTGACACAACACACTTCTCCAGGTCAGCAAATGTGGCTGGTGTGCAGGAAAACAGATCTAGATCCTTAAAATACTAATAGAAGCAAGCTACAAGAGTAAGCTAAAAGCTACCTGCCAGTCCATAGTCCTTGTAAGGATGATATTAGCCTAAATTCCACTCACTTCCTCCAGGTAGAGAATGACTTGGTCAGCTTCACTTTCAACTTTCTTCACTAAAGGCATTTTCTTTAGCTGCAAATGCAGGAAAAAAAATGTCAGAAAAACTAAGACAAAGCAGAAATACTCTGGGGTATTTGTCATTAGGAGAGCATGGGCAAAATGGTCTTATGGCCAAGGAAGCCCCTTGGGTGTAGGGGAAGGCAAATTCTGGTCTGGAAGAGACTCAGGGTGTAAAGATTTCTTGGGAGGAAGAGAACCATGTTTCTCTGTCCACAGGAATGATGACAGTTGGGCATACAGCCCTGCATGATGAACATCCCATCCCAGCTGGACACAAACTTGTGGTCTTACCTCCTCCAGTGAACCTGCCACGGGGCTGTATCCAGACAGCAGCTCCATTTGGATCAGGACCATGTTGGTGGACACACGATTCCCTGTGTAGCTGCAGCAGGAACCCAGGGGACAACACTAATGTTACTTTCTGAGCCATGATCTCCAGACACTCCAGCCCAGCTTTGGTAGTCAGGTGTGGGAATCTGCTTTCCCTTTCAGTGTTTCTCCTGGGAGCATAACTGTTTCTATACTGTCATGAATCTTTGTGCTTCCCCTGATGTCCCTTGTAATTGTGCTGAGCCAAGGAAAATAAATTCCTTTGAAGGCTCCTGGAGTTACCTTCTCTAGCCACGGCAGGAAATGTCTCATTCTCTACCTGCTATCTTGGCAGGTTTGACACTCAACTAAGAGCAGAGAAAGGCAGACTTAGGAACAAGTGTCAGCAGTCAGTCCCATAGGACCTTCACATCACTAGTCTTTTGAGATCTAATCCTAGAAGGCAGTGAGGCCCATAGAGCTTGGGAGAACTTGTGGTGACTGGCATGGTAACAAAGTAGAACTATAGCCTGAGCCACCCTTCTGGGGCCTTGTACCTTTCAGCCAGCTCAGGAAACCATAATTAAATGAATGGGTACATCTTAGTCTGAGGAAGAGAAGGCTCAGGGGAGACCTTAGCTCTCTCTAAAACTACCTGAAAGGAGGTTGGAGGGAGGTGGGAGTTGGTCTCTTCTCCTGTGTTACCAGTGAGAGGACAAGGGGAAATGGCCTCAAGTTGCACCAGGGGATGTTTAGATTGGATAGCAGGAAGATCTTCTTCCCTGCAAGAGTTGTTAGACATTGGCCCAGGCTGCCCAGGGCAGTGGTGGAGTTATCATCCCTGGAGGGTTTCCAAAAACATCTAGATGTGGTCCTTAGGGGCAGGGTTTAGTGTCATAGTGGTGATAGGTTGATGATTGGAGTTGATGATCCCAGAAGTCTCTTCCAACCTTAAAGATTCTGTGATCTTGGCCCTTGGACCTCATGAGTGAAGGGGAATCCTAAGGCCAGCAAGAGACTAGTGTGGTGACAGAAGCTGCTTAGTACAAGGGGGGCAAGGGGCAACTGAGTGTCTCCTACCGAGCGTGAACGGTGAGAGGGAACTGGGTGGCATTGGGTGCGGTGCACTCTGTCTGCACAGATACAGCAAAGGTGACATCACTCCTCGGTGGAGGGATGTGGTACCTCAGGATTGCCTGCAGGGCAGAAGGAAGCTAGTTGGCAGAGAATAGGAGAACAGCTTCTTTTTTCTGTTTGTTTGTTGGAGAATATCCTTGTGTTGAACAGGTTTAAGAGAAAACTAGGTGGTGGAAGCAGAGGTTCTGCTACTGCAGTGCTCCTGGTGGTGTTCTCTGGACTTCTTGGAGAAGAAGTGCTGCTCTGACTGGGTGGAGATGATTCAGATTTCATTTGGGGAATCACTATTCCTTTCCTGTTGGATCCCAGCTACTCCTATTAGCCTTGAAGCGCAGATTCTTGCAAGTCACCAGAGTGTTGTTTTCAACGTTGGCAAGGAGCAAGGTAAGAAGTGCCCTGGCTTTCACAGCTTTTCCCTAGAGAGACCTTCTCTCCCTGGCTGGGCTTACCTGCAGGAAGAGGCACCCGTGGCCCTGCACACGCACGGTGTAAGCTTGGGGAATGGCTGGCAACTCCACTGTCTGCAGGAGGAGGCAGTTGGTGTTATCCACTCTGATGTTTTGGTTGAAACCCTCAGAGGAGACAGAAGCCTGAAGATCAGGGCCATCCTTGCTGAAGGTCTTGGTTGCATAGAGGGCTAGGGCTTCCAGAGCAACCACTGTATCCTGAGGGAAGAGAAACACATTGAGTAAAAGAGGATCCATGCTTTCTGTGCCTGCCTAGTCCTTAGCTCTTCTCTCCCTCATACTGCAGCTATAGCACAGGAAAGGTTAAGCTTTCTCCTTGGGCTTTCAGCTTGAGATTAGCTCAGAGGGGTACAAATATTCACCTTTTCCCAATTCCCAGGAGCTGTAAATCTATGCATCTTTTTTTCTTATCTTTTTTTTTTAAACTAGAGGCTATGCTAGACTCCATTGCTTTCACAAACCATAGCTGATGACATCTCTGCTGCTGCTGGCTCAAAGAGATTACCTGGGTTGAAGCAAAGCCTCCATAAGGGTTTTGCTGCTTGATGAGCCATGACACAATCTGGGATGCCTTTCTGATCTCATCTGGAGACAAACTTGACTTTGAAAGGTGAGCCATAAGGATACTAGCTGTCAATTCCACATCAACAGATGGAGCCCGGTACCAATATAAGGAGTCTTCTTTCTGTTTGGATTGTTGACTCCAGAATATTTGGTCATCTATAGGTGGAGTGGGAACACTTATGAAGAGTGTGCCTGTCTCTGATGACCTTGAAGCCCTAGGTACTATATGAACATATACACTGGGACATGCATATCTCCCTATTTGCCCCCCACACCCTCCTTTTCCCAGCAGAAGCCTAGGCCTGCAGGCTGGGAAGGAGCTCTGCAACATCCATGAAGCTCCCTTGGTTTGGTTGACTAGGGGACCAGGACTGTGAGATCATCCATAGAGAAAGCCTATCTCACAGTATGGATATAACTTGGCAAACAGAGGCTATCCAAGTTCTGGGCTCCCCACAGAGCTCTTCCAGTGTCCCCCGCCTCTGCCTTCCATTCCCCTGGTCGTTTAGCCCTGGGGTCTTCACACAATTCTTCTAATAAACTGGAACATAGCTAGTTCCACCTAAACATAAGGAGGAACTTCTTTCCTTGGAGAATGGTGAAGCACTGGCCCAGGCTGCCCAGGCAGGTGCTGGAGTCTCCATCTCTGGAGACATTTTAAAGCCACATGGGCACCATCCTGTGCAACCTGCTGTGGGTGACCCTGCTCTGCCAGGGGGATTAGACTAGATGATCTCCAGAGGTTCTTTCAAACCCCTAACATACTGTGATTCTGTGTAATGTCCTTCTCTCCTGTCCACAGTCTTTGGTACCTGATATTATGGCAGCTGTATCCAGTCTTTGGAGGATTTTCTGCCTGAAGGCTTTATCACCTGCTGCTGCAAAGGCATTTGCAGCTAGTGCCAGGCCATAGAGGTTGGAGCTGTCAGTGTCAGCATTGACCAGTTCCTTAATACACTTCAGAGCTTTCCACACAACTGGATCCTAGGGTACAAACAATCAAAAGCATACCAGTTGCTGGCAGGGTCTACTGGTGTCAAGGGTTGGGGCTGGGCTGACCCCTAATCCAGTGACTGAGCTCTCTATTACTCCTTCCTCCCCCTTTCCATGAGAAGGGAAAGGGAATAAGACAGAGAGAGAGGCACTTGTGGATTGGAAAAGAAAACTAAAATTACTCTAATGGAAATAATAAAATGAAATATATATCTATATACACACAAGTATATATATACAAAACCAATACTGAACCCAGCACACCCCTTGATGGCAACTATGTCACTGTCACCACTGATGCTGTGAAAGACTCAGCAGCAGACAGGAACCAGACTCAGGAGCCGGATCCTGGAACTGGTTTCAGGAACTCATGGATAGACATTAAAAGCAGAACAGAGAGAGTCCTCCTCAGATGCTGGGCATTAGAGCAGGAGAAGAGAAGGAAGAGAGTTACCCTCATGATCCCTTAGCTTTATACTGAATATGACATAGATAGAGTGGAATCCCTAGTTGGTCAGTTTAGGGTCACCTGAACTGTTCACTCCTCCCTGCAGGTGCAAACTTTTAACCTGCACAAGTTTTAGCAGTGACCTTGGTCTGCTCAGTCCTTACTCCTCGGTCCTTAGTCTTGGTACTAACTCTAAAGATGAGGTCTTCTCACTGCTAGGGGCAGACACTGTCTTTAAGAACATGCTGTTACCTTCAGAAAGTGCAGGTACTTAGATGAGCTTTAGCTGAAAAGTAAAATCACTGAACAGAATTAGTTCTTTTCTAACCCAACCCAGGACAACAAGGAGGGAATGCAGCCTTGATGTCTGCAAAGCAGGGTGGAAGCAGAGACAGGACACATGGGGAGAAGTTTGGTAGCTTAGCCCTGTGTGCCCAAAAGCAGAATTGCAGGGTCCCCAGCCCGTCCCTGCCACCGGTACTCACTGAGCGTGGCATCCCCGAGCGTAGGAGAGCGGTGATGATGGCAGAGCTCAGCCCCAGGCCTTCCTCCACTGCACCCTGCGGCCACCCGAAAAAACAGAGGAGAGGATAGCTGCCATCAGAAGGGAGAGTGAGAAGTTTCTCAGTGCCTTCTGCTCCCCAGGAAGGCCCCAGTGTCAGTGCAGGAAGCAGTTCTGGTCCTATTCCTTCCACTGAGGAAGTCCCAGAGCTGGTATCTGCTATTGCAGATCCTGCTTGCCAGTGCACCTCTCAGCCATGGTATCCTAAGCTCCTCTGGGTAGCTGATTTCCCTCTTTGCTGAACACATTCCCCTTTCTCCTCCCCAGCAAAAGATTTTTCACTAGCAGATTTCAGTGCCAAGGGAAATGGATGTTCCCACAACCCTGCTGCAAGGTGGCACCTCCCTTGAGGTGGCAGGACAGTGGCAAGGGTATGCAGGAACAAAAGAAAAGGCAACTTCTGTAAGGGGAAGGGATCCCTTCACTTAGACGATTATTATCTGAGGTCCTGACCAGTGAACTCCTGCTTGCTCCACTTCGGTGATGTTCTCTGTGTGTCCCTCCAGGGACAACTGCTGTGTGTCTGAGTGTATAGGACATGTCCCTGGCAGGGTGTATCTCACTTGACTGTTTGCCAATGATCTCCATTCACTCCAGTTCTCACTTTCTCCTTACAGGGGGAACTCAGACAGAAGGAAGAAACAGCAGCTCTATCATGGAGCTTGACATCTTTGTTCCTGTTTTCGAGGTAGGTGTTAGCTTTTGGAATGGGGCAGAGCACAGGTTCAGTTCCCATGCACATATCATCAAACGTAAATCCCCATCTTTCAGAACTTGAAATATGTGCCACCATGACTAAGCACAACACTGAGCTTCACCCAAGGGTGATCTTGGGCATCAGAGCCTCCTTCCTGCAATAGGATTCCCTTTTTCTTGGTACCCAAATTGGGCCAGAAAGTGAGGGAGCTCTCAGGTACCTCATGAACAACCAGGACATGTCATACCATCAGACCATTGTTGAAGAGCTTCCCCTCACTCTTGAAACAGCCAGATGGAGTTTGACTTTTTATCAGGGCACTGGCAGCATCCTTTATATTCTGCTCATCTATGTGGATGAAGTCCCGGGCTTGGCTGAAGGTCTTGAGGACAAGGGCAGTAAGCCTAGGGCCAAGGGAGGGAGAAGAAAAACATATTGAACCACTCACTGATGCCCATTTCCAGGAGAAGACAGGAGTCTCTGCATCTTCCACTATCTCATCCCTTGAGAAGTACTAACAGGCCAAAACCTCTGTGCAGGTGAAGAATTGGAAGCAATGCACTTAAGTCAGATACTTTTGGAGCTTGAGCTCAGATCCTTTTGCAGCAAGAGAGAAAAAATCACCTACATTTCAGTGCTTCCCCCAGGGCTCTGAGAAGTCCAACAGGCTGCACTTGTGTGATTTAAAGCCAGGAGGGTTGATATTTTGTGAGGTCTCTCAGCCCCTTTCCCAGTCCTCTCTAGGCACAAAGAACTCTAGAAAACCTAGAAAGAAGATGTCTTTGTGGCCAAGTTGGGGTCCCCAAGCACAAGCAATCACACAGGGATACCTTAAGGCAGTTGATTAGCACAGTTTTCCTCCAAAGTGTCTCAGGAGCAGCTTCTGCTCAAAACTACACCTCCAGGCTGTGTCATTTTCACCAGACCAAATTCCAAGCGAACTAGAGCTTGACTAGGTCAAGCAGTTATTCCTCAGCTGTGTGGATCTGTCTGCTTACCATGTGTTCCCAGGCTCACTTCCTTCCCCAAAGGCACTGTATGAACCATCTATGTGCTTGTAGAGGAGCTGTCGCTGATATCCTGTGGGAAGAGACTTAGGGATAGTGAAGATGCTCTGTGTCCATCACAGAATTTGTTCTCCAGGTGACAACCTGCCCCACCCATCCTGCTGACCACTGTAGAGTCTTGTCTCTGAAGAATTCAGCAAAAGGTTTTCAGAGGTGTGCCAGGTACCCCTTGTTCAGCTGGGACACAGCAGCGTGCTTTGCAGTGCTGTGGTTCCCGTTGTCAGACAAGGGATGCTGTGCAAATCCTGGTCAGCACCAAGCCTCTGGCTGAGATCCCCACCACACAACCTACTGTGGTGGATATCACCAGCTCAGTAATCATCTAACAGAAGCAGAAATCCACTCACCACTTTCCAGATAGCCAGTTGCCTTCTGTTTGATTTCTGGAGTCAGTTGCCCTGTTTCTTCAAGGTATCGTGTGATAAAGACATTGGGGGCAAAGTGAACCATGTTCTGCTCACCACAGCCACTGGACATCTGGAGGAGCTCATCTATGTTGTTCAGTGCTGGCCCCAAAATATCACCTGTAGGACAGAACCACAGCTTTGGGAGCTTTACATATCCTTGCACGTAAAAAACATTTTGGTCTCACCTATTCTCCAGATAACTTGCTAAGAGTGGTCTCAGGTCACCTCTGCTCATGCTAGGGTTACTTTAATGTCCATAGAGTCCTGTAGGAACAGTGATATGGTTTTTGTTTGTCTACCTTTGCTTTGGCTGGGTGATATTATGCATCCATTTGGCCCTACATTGCTTGTATAAGAGACATGACCTTCTTCTCTGGAAGACATAAGGGCCCAGTGTCACATCTCACTGTACACATTCCCTCTTATTACTCTGCTAAAACAGACATGGTGGCACCAGAAGGAAAGACTCCTGCAGGGGAAAAAAATATCTTACTTTCCAAGAGCTTCCCCTCCTGCTAAATCTCACCTAAGAAAGAGATGTGGGCTCTCTCTGACCCAAGAACCATGTTCTCTGGCATGGTGAAAGTGATTGTCTCAGAAGTTGAAGTTCCTGCAAATGGCAAGAGCATCAGAACACCAACAGGCAGGAGGGAGGTGGCAGACCCACAGGTATCCCCAGGAGATGGTGGAAAGCAAGGCTGGGATCCCCTCATCAGCTGGTGAAATCAGCATTCAGAAGAGAGGAGTACACAGAGACCAGGCCACCCACTGGTGAGTAACTGGTATGTGGTTTGGCAGCAGCTTGGAGCTCCCAGAACCTTTGGGTAGAGCTCAATGGCTTTGTCTCCCCATAAAAGCTCCCAAATCCTTGACCTTCTCCTCCCCATGCACCTCCAGATAGTCCTGGAGTGGTACACAGCACACTGCTTATGATTCTCCTTGCTCTGTGGCGTGCACAGCCCCAGGGGTAAGGCAGTCCCACTCTTGGAGGTACCTTTAGGGCACAGGAGTGAGGTGCGAGTCTTTTCCTCCAGCAGCCCCTCTGCCTGGTGGGGAAAAGTCTGGTCAGCTCAGAAGGGAGAATGAGATAGCAGGTACAAAGAGAGAGCACCTCACCTTCCTGCAAGCACTTTTCTGTCCCCAGGGACCATGTAAAGAGCCTCCCACAGACAGCATAGGTTATGTGCCAACAGTGAGATTTCACTGGGAAGGAGGTTTCTCAGCTGCCACTTGGCCTTTGCTCCCACTGACCTGCTAGCAAACAGCTCTGGCTTCTCTGTCCCATCAAGTGGAGGTCCTCAGTTCATGCCCCAAACCAACCTGCCCTTGGAACTGCTCCTGGACTAGCCGCCCCGAGCCATGTAGTTACCTCCCCAGCCAACTCTCCCTTCCCAGAACCACCCTACCAGGCCATTCTGAGCCTGACCCAGTTCTGACCTCACCAGGACTCAGAAGCATACTCTGACCTTCACCAGCAGGTGTTTAACCACTGTGTCCTTCCCTCCAGACTCTGGCACAATAGCTATACTCTCAGTGCAAACATCTTCCTGATCCACCACCTCAGCAGTGACCGTGAAGTTCACCTTCCCTGTGGAACAAAACATCCAAAGGCCACTTGGATTATCCATGCCTATGGTTTAGTTCGCTCAGCCTAAGGCTGCTTGCTCGTGCTTCCAGCCCACCTCTGGTTTCCTGAAGCAGATTTGCCACTGCCTCCCACTCCTTCCTGCCTCTCTCTCCATTGTCCCCTTACCTAATTTTGTAGCCTTCAAATCCCAGTAAAATGTCTTTGCTGAATCAGGACACAGACATGTAGTGAACCTGACATTTTTATGTACAAATTCAAAATCCCTGGAGTCCATTAGGCTGAGTTGGATCTAGAGGTGAAACAAAAAAGGAGTTCAGGTTACCAAGCTGCTGCTGTGTTTTTCCATTCAGCTCCTTGACCCAAATATCAACCAAGCCCAGAAAGCCAGGGCGACTATGATGATGGCCCTGTTGCAGTATCTGCGGGACACCAACAGCCCATGGGTATCACAGTCCTGTAGAGTTGAGCTTATGGGGAGGGCTAAGTTGGGTAGAGATGGCTCTGCACAGAGTTTTGTGAAGAGCTTACTGAAGGAGGCAAACTCTTATCTGTATGTCTGTCAGTGAAGCACCGTCATCACCCAGCCCTCTGCCCAGAAGCCACCCTGGAGGGAGCCACTCACCACCATGCACTGCTTCAGGTAACTGAAGATTTTGACTTTCAGGGGAAATGACTCTCCCCGGAAGACAGAGTAGGGCAAGGTGGGTTCCACGAAGAAGGGCTTGAAGCTCTGCAGGCTGGTGGTCTCTGATATTCCCAACCCATGGCTCTCTGAGGTGCAGAAGGTCATGGCTCTCCAGTTTGTGATCCTGTCAGGTACTGTGACTGCTAGCTCAGCAGCCCCTGAATCACTGAGGAGAAAATAGAGTGGGTTGTCCCCATCCCTGTGAAGATTTCCCTTGTAGGACTATGAACGGGAAGTGCATGTGAAGGTGTGTGGAGTCCTAGAAGTAGGACTGAGGTATGGGAAGGATAGCAAAGAGGTGGGCAAGGCAGGACTAAGAGGCAAATGCAACCCCAAATTTGCTTCTGGACAGTGTTGCACCTCAAGTTTGTGTTTTGTGTGGGCACACAGGACTCCCAGAGTTCCATGTTATCTATCTAGCCTGCGCCAGGGAGTACTCTGAGACTTCCACCACACTACATCTGGCAATCATCATTGCAAGTGTTGCTCACAGTTCTGCACACACAGAACAGAAAATAGTACCTGCCTTGAAATGGGCATAATCCACCCAAATGAGATAGAGAGGTAGACATCCTGTTTTACAGCTGGAGAACACTGGCATGTGGGAGAATTAAGAAAGCTGAGATGTGTGAGCAAGGGGAAACCAGTGGATGCTGCATAACTCGGCTTTAGTAAGGCCTGGGACACAGTATCCCAGTGGCCACATAAGTGTGTGCTGGAGAAGTGGATAAGGTAAGCAGAGGATTTGCTGGACCACTGGGGACAAAGGATGGTTATTGGTGACACAATGTCCAACTGGTGGTTGTTTATCCATGGCAGCTCTCAAGGGTTGATACTTGGGCCACTGCTGCTTAATGGCTTTATTAATGACCTGGATAATTAAGAGAGAGTATATCCTCAGCAAGATTAGAAGACTAATTGAGAAAAGTTCTTTTTATCCTGCATTCCTCCATAGTGGGACCACATCTGGAGTACTGTGTCCCATTTTTCCTCCTAGTATAAGAAAGATATCGGCATACTTAAATGCATCCAGTGGAGGACTACCAAGATCGTCAGAGGCTTGGGACACTTGAATGTTAAAGAAATGGCTGAAAGAACTGAGGTTTTCAAACTGAAGATGGAAAGGCTCAGAGGAGATCTTTCAGCTTTATGAAGCTAACAATTGGGAAGATGCAGAGACAATGGAACCAGTCTTTTCTGAAGTGCATATTGAGAGGATGAAAGGTAACAGGTACAAGCTGGAATGTGGGAAATTCTGTCACAAAATAAGGAAAAAAATATACCATGAGGATGGCCAAACACTGGGAAAGATGCTCAGATAGTTTGTAGAATCTCTGTCACTGGAGATCCAGAGAACCCGATCTGGCTGGACCTACCTTGTGCAGGACATTGAACTGTAGGCCTTTGGAGGCATCTTTCATCCTATAGAAGTCTCTTACTTTTAATTCCCCAGGATCATTTGGATCATGTCAAGCAGAGGCAGGAACTGAACCAAACCTCCACTGTCTTTATCCACTTCTTTACATTTCCCTTTTCTTTGTAGGCACAGAAGGCAGTAACGCTCTGGCTCTGCTTTTGCCCATTCCCTCTCTGCTGTGACTGGTAGGAGGTCTGGATCCATGTGAAGCTACAGCCCATTATTACTCACTTGATGGGAACCAGAGTCCAGATGAATGTCTCTGGAAACCAGGTACGTACTGGGTCTGCCTCACTACCCAGCTCAGCATGCTCTGACTCAGCAGCTTCAACAGCAACATCTGTTTCTGCATCCGAGTTGTCCAAGTCTGCCAGCTCTCCGTAAGCTATTGGGAATACAAACATTCATTCAAAGGCAGAGCAAATGTGAAGCCAGAATAGAGTTCAGCTGGTAAAAGCTCAGCTCTTCATCCCTCCCATTCCCATTCTGATCCCCCTTGTCCTTTCAAAGATGTTCTCAGCCTACTTTACTATTTTCTTCCAGGAGAAAATCCAGGAGACCATGTGTGTGTACTCCCCTGTGAAGGTTTCTGCCTGCTTACACTTTTACCCTTGGCCTCTGCACTACTGCCTAGTGCCAGTCATGGCTCATTCCCTGTTTCCAGCAAGACTTTTCCTAGTCTTACAACTCAATATTCCTTCATCATTTCTCCCCTTGACCATGTTATCACAGAATCATAGAATCCTTTAGGTTGGAAGAGACCTTTAAGATAATCAACCCCAAACATTAACCCAACCCTGCCAGGTCACCACTAAACCATGTCCCTCAGCACCTCATCCACACATCTTGTAAATATCTCCATGGATGGTGACTCTACCACCATCTGCCTGCCTATCAGCAGAAGCTTCCAAGCAGATTCTTCCTATGCAGCCACACCTCCACCGCTCTGAACCCTCTCGCCCCACATGCATACACATCAGGATCCTTCCCCTCATCCTGTAGTGCTGTGCTTATCTGCTGTGCAACCTCCCATTGATCTCTGGAAGCCATCCCCAGTTCCTCAGCACACTGCCATGTTCAGCTGCCCTTGTGCAGCCTGTATGTTACCCGTGGTTTCCAAAGAAACAGGAGAAATCGAGATGTACACATGTAGTCGTAGTAGGGAGCAGTCTGGGTGCGGCACTCAATTGGAGACTTGATTTTCAGGTTGGTTAAAAATGTTAGACCTGAATTCTGGAGGGAAGAAGGGGAAGGAGAGAAGGTAGGTTTTAGTGGAGGAGGTGCTGTCTCTGCTTCTACCTCCCAGCACCTCAGACACCCAGTGGTGTTGTACCTCAGCCTGTCCTGCTAATGGAGACAGGGAGAGAATGCAGAACAACCCTCCTTCCAAAGCCTGGTCCTGGCCAAAAGGAGGCTCTTTTTGGTCAGGATTGTGGAGGTGACCACTGGCATGACACAAAGTCATCCTTTTGGCACTACACTTTGCTCTCCACTCCAGTAGAGACTTCTCTTTCACCTGCTTTTCATTTCTACTCTTCTTTCCCTCCCTTCCCAGCTCCCTTTAGCTTTCAGGTGCTTTGCTTTTCCAACCTCCAGTTTTCTGACTCAGACTGACACTCCCCTCCCTTTCCAGCCCCTAGAAACTCTGAGGGTCTCAAACTTAGGTTAAACAGGGAGCTGGGTTCTAGAGATCTGTCAGATCGATGGGAACTTCTCAAACTGGGAGCATGGAACGTCAGAGATCTCTTAGTTCAGAAGCTTGGCAACCTTAGAACCTGAAGTTTCCAGCATTTGCGGGAAAGATAATCTGTGAAGCTCTCCAGTGCTGACCTGGGGTACTAAAGGGCTCAGCTCTGATACTTCAGGTTTTCTGGAAATGAGAGATTTTTTTAATAGGCACAAACTGGAACATAGGAAGTTCCATCTAAGCATAAGGAAGAACTTCTTCCTTGTGAGAGTGTTGGAGCACTGGAACAGGCTGCCCAGAGAGGTGCTGGAGTCTCCATCTCTGGAGACATTCCAGACTGACCTGGGTGTGATCCTGTGCAACCTGCTTTAGGTGAACCTGCTCTGGTGGGGGGGGGGTTGGACTAGATGATCTCCAGAGGTTCCTTCCAACCCCTAACATTCTGCGATTCTGTGATTTACCTTCAGAAGTTCATAAATATCTGGCTGGGACACTGCATAAGAGTAGCTGTTGTCCATAAATGGTGACATTGTTCCTGGTGGAAGAGTGGTCTGTGGGGAACCAATGATTCCTGGGCTCTTGTGGATAGTACAGTAGTCACTGTAGTAGTCTGTAAGGGTGCTGGGGTGCTCATGAGAATAGCTGAACATGTTGTACACCTAGAGGCAGAGAATGAAAACAATACAGGTCACTATGAGAGTTGGCAAATTTTTCATTTCTATCCAAAGATTTTTGGGGACTGCAGAGGAAGAGCTCAGATCCTGTCTGCCACAGAAACCCAGCCTCAAAGGTTTTTGAGCTTCGTGGAGAGCCTCCACAAGTTTTTAGATGTATAGCACCAAGGGTGAACACGAACTCCTCCGTGCTATGACTCTATAGCTCTGGTCACTTCTAGCTTCTAGATTGTATCTGTGAGCTCAAAGCATACAGTGGGGACACCTTCCCTGCAAGAGGCATTAGACTTGTCTGAGTGAAGGCACATCCTGGATCCACCAAGATAGTGTCAAGAGACAATTCAAGGGTCCTTAGACCCAATGCATCCCTGGTCTACGGAAGAAATAGGACCCTCTCAGTGCCAAGGCACCACTTAGAGTCCAGGCTGTGAAAGAAAGGACTGTCTGGCTCATGTGAGCTGGAAAGTCTTAGACCCTATCACACATTAGACAATTTTTTTTTTTAAGCAACTCTTTTTTTTTTTTTTTTCCCAGAGCACTGTCGTGGATTGGTTCAGGAGATGAAAGTCTCTGCCATCTGGTTGCCGCTGTGGCAAAGCACTCTTGAGTTTAAGAAGGATGTGACTTTGGGCTGTACTTGGGGATGACGGTAGGTTCTTTATTAGATCTCTCCATAGGAACTTGAAAGTTTGGCTGGTGTTTGCTGTTGGCCTTCAGTTTTTCTCATGAAACCACATTTTGTCCCCATTCAGGTGTTTGTTATATTCACTGTGCCTTATGAACCTGTGCCTGCAACCAGATGCTGAAAAGACATATCAACATGAGCAAGGCTCAGCCCTACAGTGACTCACACTATCCTTGGACAGCTCAGCCTCTGGCCTCAGGAGAAGGATGCTCTGGTCTACAGCACGGATGCTACACAGGGAGCCTGGTGCAGCCTGCAAATGGAGATGGACAGCAGATCCTGGGAGAGCCACTCCGTCTGAGAAGCTGAGCTTCACCTGAAACAGCAGGAGAAGAAAGGGCTGAAGACACTGGCAGAGGAAGGAAGGGGGAGGCTGTGGCTGCTGGATTCTGCTGGACATCAACTGCTGTTTTGCAGGTAATTATCTTCCCTGCAGCCCACCTGCCCCCTTATGTTCTGTGCACTACATACGTGGTTTCTGAAGCACTTGGAAACTTTCAGACTGAAGATGTCAGCTGCCACTTGTCCATCAGGGAAGGCAGTGTAGACGAAGAGGGTAGCCACGGGTGAAATGAGTTGAATGGGCAGAGTGATACTGAAAGCTCCACTATACTGACCTGAAAGAAGAAGCAGAAATAGAATAAGTACAGGGAAAGGCAGGGAAATCTGTCTCCAAGGATTACAGCAGCAGCATGTTCATCCTCTGTAATGTTTCTGTACAGCTTCTTGGATAAAAACTGTTCTGCTTTGCTTCTGGGAGGGCCACAGCTTGAGCAGGGTGGAGGTTAGTGCCATTTTGTTGCAGTGACCTTATGTCATGAGGGATCCTGGCAACAGTGTGCAGTGGAAGAGAAATGCTTTTCCACCTGAGTCCAGCAAAAAGAGTTTTCTTGGAGGTCTCTGATAGTTCCTACTTGGCAGATAAACTTTGACAATTTCATCAGTTATCAGAAAAAAAAAGGGGGGGCAGGGTGAAATTAAGACAGAAGAGAGAATGTTTGCCATTTCCTCTTGATTTTGCATGCCAGAGCTGTTGTTTCCTGTTGGTCTCAGATCTCTTTTCTCTCCTTCCCCATCTGGGCTGGATGGGCTTTCCTGCGTGGTCCTTAATCTGTTCCTAGTATTTAGATGTTCTTACCTAGTGGTGGATCAAGAGGTACTGTTGTTTGGCCATGATGCACAAGGGATCCTCTGGCTAAAACCTACAGGGTAATGAACAGAGCAAAGGGGTTGATGGTGCCTCTGCTCCATGTCTCTGGGCCAGCAAAGGGTCCTGTGCTGACCCAGACCCACCACATAGCTGACCTGGTTGCCAGCACTGCCCTGTGCTCACCAGGTGGTAGAAGTTTGCTCCGACAGCCCCTTCCCCCAGCTCTGTGGCTAGGATGTGATAGTGTACAGTGACCTGTTGCATGTCCCCACAGGGCAGCATTGCCTGCACTGGCTGGATCCTCACAGAGCTGCTGCTGGAAGAGTAGAAGGCCCTCAGTCTGAGGGATGCAGTGCCATAGGACACCCTCACATTTTGAACGCTTAAGTCCTCCGGTTGGGTCTTTGCCTGTGGCACAGAAAAGGTGGCTCAGCGTCTGAAGACTTCTTACAACTTTCCCCATCCCAAAAATGAGTTCAGGAGGTTAGAGAAGCAATTCAAGGGTCCTTAGACCCAATGTATCCCTGGTCTAGAGGAGAAATGGGACCCTCCCAGTACCAAGGCACCACTTAGAGTCCAGGCTGTGAATGGAAGGACCGTCTGGTTCATGTTAGCTGGAACAAAGCCTTAGGGCTCTGTACACCCCCAGACTAAGGTGTCTATTTCCACCTAAGCCAAGCTCAGTCAGCCCATTTCAGTGGAGCTTGGCATTGTCAACTCCACCACACCCCACGTCCTGGTTTGGCTTAGAACAGAGCTAATTCTGTTCAGTCATTTTACTTTTACCCAAACCACGACAGGGTAGGGTAACTAAAAAGGAGGCAAAGAGCTGTATATTACTAGGGCTTGAGCTAGAGCCTGAACTCCTGCAAAGCTGCTGCTACCTCAGGAGCAAGCCAGACTTTTAGACTGTGTAGGGTGGCTTATTAGTCCCTGAATCAAATCAGGGAACCCTTTGCTTCTGCCTGGTAAAGTATCGGCATGGATCTGGCCTGATAAAGTATTTCACAGGTCAGTGTTATTCCCCTCAGGTGATGAATTTAGCATTTCATTTAGCATTTTCCAATTGAAGATTGCTCATCTTGCTCATCTTTGACCTATGACCTATGTGCACTATGATATTAACATCTTGTAGATTTCCAGCAAGGTCAAGATCCATCATCTAACATACTGTGTGCTCTTTGTTAAAGAGGCAGGGCTGACCTTGAAGTTTGGATAGGACAGGTAGTAGAAACCAACCCCTACAACCAGAGAAAATAGCCTTCCTTGTTTGTGGGAAAGCAGATGCAAAGTTTTTTCTCTCAATTCTCTGTTAGGAGCATCCCTATTTAGATCCCTACATACTGGTTGCCTGCTCTGCTTCAGACTGACTTGCAGCAACTGCCTCCTTACTAGCCTTTCTTCTTTCTCTCCTAAATTTTCTGTCTCGTGTATCCCAGGTCTCTTCCAACTCTTAAGTTACGAGGAAACATAATACCAAGTGGTCACTAATGTTTTCTTCTCCATGTGTATTTTCAAAGGCTTCTTCCCTAAGTCCCCTCTCATCTTCTTATTCTGTTCCATGTAGGAGTTTTTCCTTTGCTCTTTGTCCATGCCCAGCCCCAGAAAGCTGTTTTCACCTTGGGCAGAAATGCTAGTAGGTAGACCACAGTAAGAACTTCTTGGGACCTCTGGCCACTGCTCCATCTCTCATCATGTCTCCTGACTGCTTAGGAGCTGTGTGTGGCACCAGGGGCCAGAATGCTGGAGGTGCTATGGGCTAGTCCTCTTGCCATTTCACTCCTCCATGTCTCCATCTCCCTGGCTATATCAAGACAATACCACAGATGATAGGTCTGAGGGATGCGTTGCTTAGGACTAGCCAAATCCAGTGGAATCATCATAGAATCATAGAATTGCCAGAGTTGGAAAGGACCTTAAGGATCATCTAGTTCCAACCCCCCTGCCTGGCAGGGACACCCCCCATTAGATTAGGTTGCCCAGAGCCCCATCCGACCTGGCCTTAAAAACTTACAGGAATGGGGTTTCCACAACCTCTCTGGGCAATCTGTCTCACCACCCTAACAGTGAAGAACTTCTTCCTAATGTCCAATCTAAATCTACTCTCCTTTAGTTTATATCCATTCCCCCTAGTCCTATCATTACCTGAAACCCTAAAAAGTCCCTCACCAGCTTTCTTGTAGGACCCCTTCAGATACTGGAAGGCCACAATAAGGTATCCTCAGAGCCTTCTCTTCTCCAGCCTGAATAATCCCAACTCTCTTAGCCTGTTCTCATAGGAGAGGTGAATTATTTGGCTTAACCTGTAGTAGGACTTCACTGCTGTTGTCCCATGCTGATGTCTCTAAGATGAAAGAGGCTATCCCATTGTCATCTGTCAGGTAGGTCTTGGTCTGCGTCCTGCTACCGTAGGACACTGTAAGAATCACCTCCTTGTTCTTCAGATGTGTCCCATTGGGACTTTTGAGTTCCAGCTGTAGTGAGGCAAAGAACAGGAAGAGAATTGGAGGCCTCAGGTTTGGAAAAACTGCCTCGCAGTAGAAGTCCCCATTCCACTGTCTGCAAAGGGACTCTCAGGGTGAACTCTTAACTCTTCCAACCCCTTCCCATTTATTCAGTAGCCACCTAACTCACCTGGCAAAGCATAGCCTGTGGTCACACTTTTGGATTGCCTCTTAGTAGAGATGTCAAAGAAGAGGCTGGGACAGAGGACTGTGCTAGCAGTTTTGGGCAGCTCAGAGGGACCCCTCAGTAACTTCTGTCCCTACCATCTCCTGAGGTCCAGCTGCTGGGCTCTCCATGTTTCTACCTTGTTTACTTACATTTCCATAGTAGGGAGCTCCTTGCTGGTAGTAGTAGCTTGTCCCCCAGAACTGGAGAGTTGTGATAACAAAAGTGACCTTACAGTTTGCAGTGGTGTTGAACTCCACCCCTAGAAAAGGCAGGATGTGCATATAGGTGAGTATCATGTGTCTGAGCAAGGGCAGCAAGGTTGGATGGACTGAGGTAAGGGGCAGGCAATCACTCATAGGGGACTGTAGTTTCTCCATTTCACTTCAGGAGTCATTTAACACAATACTGCCTCCCACATTCTGACCTGCAGTCTCCCAGAAGACCTCTGCCAGACAGTTCTCCAATGCTCTTCTGACTTTAAGATCATCCTACTCATAATGTCCACTTCCATTCTCCTCCCATTCCCACAGCAGAGTCACTAGAAGGCAACACTTTTCCTTGCCTTCACCCTCGTGGTTTGCTGTCTCATCATGTAGTGCTCATCTGAAAGCCCTGCAGATGTTTGCTAGGTGAATGTGTGTCACTGCTTTCAGGAAGGGGCTGCAAAATGTAAGGAAGGGTTTGTAAAACCTTACAGGATGGGATATTTAACAGTAGCTCTGGACAAGTAACATCATTTCCCTCTCTAGGATGTGGAGAAATCTGACAAGGAGCTATTAACAGTACACAGCCAGCGTAGCTCTTGCCCTCCTCTGCCAAACCAAGGTGACTGTCAGAGCTGGACTGGCCATAACAGCTTGGGGAGAAGCAAGCATGCTGGTAAAGTCCATCCTGAAACTGGGAAGACTCACATGTCCTAGGTGACTCAGACATGGGTGGCATGGTACACAAGAACATCCATGCTGCCATGGTGCTCCAAGGGAAGACACAACACTCTGAGGACTCTACCCCATGGGAGAGAGTACAGAAAGCTCCAGTGGTTTGATGGAAAGACACAAAGATCCAGGAGGAGCCTTACAGATAAAAAACCCAAAGACAAGCATATTTTATGAGTGTAAAGTTAAAGAATCAGGTTTTGTTACCTGTTCCACTTTCTTTCAGAGAAGCCACAGCTTCCAAGTTGAAATCATGTTTGTCACCACGCTTTGGGTTGTAGACCTTAATGTTCACCTCGGTGGTGAAGCAGCCATCCTTGTTTGTCTGTGGATGTGAAATTGTATCTGTTAGCCAACCATGAATGCACTGATACCTTCTGCAGTGAAGAAAAAACCCCCAAAGGCCCCGAAGTCTAAAAGTACATGACTTGAGTTATAGGAGCAACTCCCATACTGGCATGGAACATACTTCTTTTCTGCAGAGAAGTCACTAAAGTCACAGAAGAGATGTTTCGCATGTGTCTCTGAGATCTCTTTTCTCCCTGACAATAAGATTTCTTCAGCCAGGGCAGGATTTATCTTTGAGATGGGTGCTGGGTTACTTTAAAACATGTAAACAAGCATTCAGTCCTAGAGATGAATGAGTAAAGGCTGTGCTGAAGGTGCTTGCCTAGGTGCAACAGAGAACACAAGACTAAAAGGTGGGGCTAAAAAAAAAGCATCCAGTGGAAGTGAGTCAATGTGGAAACTGAGTTTCTTGCTCCCTACCTGTTTTGTAGGAGAATCTGCAGCAGTTAGCTTGCTTCTTCATTTGAGTGGATCTAAGTGCAGGCAGAGGAATTACTGAGAGGGGCTCAGATTGCTGCAGTGGGGAGTTAAGGACCTATCAGCTATTAATCTCCAAGTAAAGAGCAGGCTGCTCCAAGAGTAGCTGATGTCTGTCCCACTTCTTGCATTAGTGTTCTTCCCTCTTTCCCCTGTTCCTCTCTTTCGCAGGAGTGACTGTCCCATGTGCTCACCTCTCCAGCGTAATCCTTACAAATGTTGCGCTTGGCTTTGGAGGACTTCTGACGGTAGCGGATGTGTCTACGGCACACCACAGCCTTCACACTGCCTTCAACTGCTTTCCCATAGGTGTACCTGGCAAACATAGCAGAGAGGGCTTACACTCCCATACAGCTATGGTTTGCAACTACACAGCCCAGCAGTAACCTTCACATGGTTCATGAGCTCAGCAGAGGCCAAGACTAAGAAGGGTGAGTTCTTTCCCAAGTCAACACTAGTCCCACCAGGCGGTGCTAGGGGCCATTGTGTTGGCCACAAGTTGAGTCGTCATTCCTCCCACATTGGAATTATTCAGTGCAGCAGAAGTACTGTGTTAGAGGGCACGTGTCCCAGTGAGAGGATCCACTGCTGCACTGCAAGATGCAATGTATATTCAACTTTTGGTACATAGGTCCTGCACAGGGCTAGATCCTCAGCTGGTGTGCTGGAGGTTGGGTTGAAAGTAGGTGCTTTGAACATCATTTCTGTTTTTCTCCTAGATTTGGGGACCTGGACAAGCTGAAGAAGTGGGCTCATGTGAACCTCATGAGGTTCAACAAGGCTAAATGCAAGGTCCTGCACCTGAGGTGGGGCAGTCCTCAGTATTAATTCAGGATGGGGTATGAAGAGGATGGACTGCATCCCTATGGAGAGGAGCTTGGAGACACTGGTGTCTAGAAAGCTGGACATGAGCTGGCAATCTGTGCTCACAGCTTAGAAGCCAATCATTTCCTGGCTGCATCCTCAGCAGCGTGGCCGACAGGTTGAGGGAGAGGATTCTGCCCCTCTGCTCTGGGGAGACCTCACCTGCAGTGCTGGGTCCAGCTCTGGAGTCCTCAGCACAGGAGAGACAAGGACCTCTTGGAGCAGGTCCAGAGGAGGCCACAATGATAATCTGAGGGCTGGAACCTCTCTGATGTGAGGGTGGGCTGAGAGAGTCGGTGTTGTTCAGTCTGGAGAAGAGAAGGCTCCAGGGAGACCTTACTGCAGCCTTTCAGTACTTAAAGAAGATGATAAGAAAGATGGGCACAGACTTTTTTGCAGGACCTCTTGTGATAGGATAAGAGGTGATGGTTTGGAACTAAAAGAGGGAGATTTGGACTGGAAGAGACTTTTTGCACTAGGGGTGGTGGGACACCATTCCAGGTTGCCCAAAGGGGTGGTTGATGTCCCATCCCTGGAACCATTCCGGGTCAGGTTGTCTGGGGCTCTGAGCAACCTGATCTAGTGGCAGATGTCCCTGCTAACTGCAGGGTGGTTAGACTGGGATGACCTTTGAAGGTCATTTTGATGACCCTTGCAGCCCAAACCAGTCTGTGGTTCTGTGACTTTCAAACTCACAGAGGATGAAGTAGGGAGAGAGAATGTGGAACAGGGTGAGAATTCAAGAATAATTCCTTAGCAAAAGATGTCAAGGTCCCAGTCTTTGGGGTGGGGGTAGGACTGGCAGAGACCATTTTGAGCTCAGTTATTGATAGCTGTGCACTTTCCAAACCAGTAAGAATGCACTTTCTGCCACAGCAAGTCAGCTTACATGCCACAGATGTGAAGATGGAAGTTCTCCTCCAAAGCAGTAACCACCTGAGGCATACGGATGGTGACACTGAACTTGGGCAGCACTGTATGAAAGCAAGATAAATATAATTCAGTGAGAATGGAGAGAACTGTCTTGTTTTAACCTTCCCCAAATGGTTATTCCCAGAAAAAAAGAAACCTCTCCTTTCATTCTGTGACCACCAGCAGGCCAGCCAAGAGTCTGGTGGAAGCAGACAGCTTTAGTCTCCTCCCCAGAGCAAAGCTGTGGGACAGTGCCTCAGGACATGGGGGAGGAGAAAGCCACGGGGCACAGCTGTTAACATGTCTGTTGACAGCTGCATGGCTCACTCAGCTCTGGAGGGAGGGGCGGGGCTGGAGGCAATGCCCCCAGCTCCCTGAGACTCTTACCATACTCCTCGACTCTGAACGTATGTGTGCGCTCAGTTGTTTTGATGGTGTAGTCTCCAGCTGGGGCTTCTGCAGCCAGAGGGAAGGAGAGGTCCACGATGCCTCCCACAGGTGTAACGTTCAGCCACTGTGCGATTCGGTTCCCTTTGGGGTCCTGCATAGGCAGTTGTAGAGAGTAGTGATTTCCCAGTCTAAAAAGAGACTCTTTTGCAGGATGTCCAAACTACGATAGCATGGTCTGAGCATATCTCCTCTTGTCCTCAGAGCCCAGGCCTATGACACAGCTACAGTGCTCAGGTGAGTCCAAGCTGGGCTTTTCTCCCTGTCTCACTGACAAAGTGGGTCTATCATATTACTGCTCTCTGGTGGAACAGCCATCTCATTGACTGCCTCCCAACTGTGGTTGATCTCCTGCCTGTCTCGCTAAGATGTATTTGTGGACACTGGCATAGAGCTTTGCATAGATGTCTCAGAAACCATGGGTTTGTCTCTTGATTTCTTAGTGGCTATGGCATGCAAAGGTGCATTAGCTACTGCCAGTTGCTAGCTGGAACTGTGATCTTTCTGCAGGGGGTGTTCCAAACTCCAAATTGCTTCCAGGTATCTTTCCTCAACTCAGATGGTTACAGTCCATCTCTTACCTCAAAGACCAAAACTAACCTGAACAGATTTTAAGAATATCCTGAAAGCTGCTTTAGGAAGTTTCTCCAGCTGTATAGCCACAATTGGACAAACAATTTTTTTGCAGGTTAAATATAAAAGTCTCCTTAAAGAAACTTCAGGATTTTCACAGATCTTCAGTTTGCAGGCTAGAGAGGGTAAAAGTCCTATGACCACCTAGGAAAAATTTGCTGAAGTGTTTTTTGGTGGCACTCATCATTTCCTGCAGGGACCCCTGTGTGATCGGTATCATGATGCTGCATTGCCAAACTTGGGTGGATACTAAAGGAAGGAAGGGCAAGAAATCGAGGATGGTTGCCATTCATTCTGAGATGACTGGCTTTCTGCATCCATATTTCTCCACCATCACCTCCAAATCTGTGACTTCCCCAAGATGAGATCACCGCTTCCAACAAAGTAAGTGGTTTACCTTCAGCTCCACCAGGAGATGCTGTGGGGAGGAAATAACAGTTACTGGTGGGAGGATTTGGGGTAGCTTACCATCCACCTCCCCAGCATTTTTGATCCCCCAACCCTCCATGAGTCTTCCCTAAGCATTTACCAGGGACTGTATGTGACCCAACATCATAAGAAGTGCCTGCATTGCTGGTTGTGCCCAATGCCGTTTCTAAGCACCCCAAGCAATCCTGAGACTAACTATCTGGGCCAAGTGTTGGTCCAGAAGTTATGGAGGCAGCCAATAGCATTTTTAGATTTATTAAGGTTTCTGCCCTCTTGACTTACCCTTTCCTTGCTGGCAATGAAGTTCTGATCCAAGGTTACGACTCGCAGCTTGACTAGGGCAAAAGAGAAACAGGACTGGCTGAAATGCAATCAAGCTGTTAAGAGCATGGATGTTATTACATGGATAGAATGGGTGGCTAAGAAAGAGGAGCCCATGTGCTTCCCTGAGAGGAGGCTGTGTGCAGCAACTAGAGCCTCCACTCCTGGGCCTATGCTCAAAGTTCTGCTGTGAGCTGGCAGCCTGCTAGGAAAATATGTCCTCCCAGCAAGAGTTGTTAGGCATTGGCCCAGGCTGCCCAGGACAGTGGTGGAGTCACCATTCCTGGAGGGGTTCCAAAAAACATCTAGATGTGATACTTAGGGACATGGTTTAGTGGCATGGTGGTGATAGGTTGATGGTTGGACTTGATGATCTTAGAGATCTCTTCCAACTGTAATGATTCTGTCATTCTGTAGAAGAGGCAGTGTGAGGTTTCTGGGAAGGGTGGCAGTGTTGATGAGAAACAACATTTCTCTGGACTTTGGAGCTGTGGTGAGGCACTCAGTCTTGCCTGCAGTGAAGGTCATGCCAGTGGAAAGGATGGAGAGGCATGGGGCAAGTAGCAGTACCCTGGGGTGATCTGAGCTGTGCTAGGGCAGGAATGGGGGCTGCAGGACCATGATCTGAGGAATCCCATGTGAGAGAGAGGGATTTAGGGCACTGACACACTACTGGGACTTTGACTGGATCATGAACATAACACAATCAGCATCTGAAACTTTTCTCATACATTAACCAGGACACTGGCATGGTCTCTGAGTATGGCCAGCACTACAGCAAGCATGCACCATGCTGATGTAGGAGGTAGGTATCCCTAAACCCCTGAAAGCCTAGAAGGGAGATGAAGCCTGTGAGCCACCTCCTTTGTAGAGCAGACCCCCACTCCAGGCTCTAGAGACTACCCCATATTTTGTGGCATGACTCTCACAAGAGATGGCATTCTGTCCATACCAATCTGTCCAGCTTTGTACACAGGTTTGTCTGTCTGGATAAAAGTCTTCTTGTCTGCATGTTTGATTAGAACTTTCTGTTTCTTCTGAAACTCTGAGTTGGCCTCCAGGACTGTGATAACAATAAAAGCCACTTCGGGGTTTCCAACAGGAGGAGGGACCTGCAGGCATAGTTGTAACCATCATTCAGGGCAGATCCCCAGGCTTTTGGCATAGCCATTATGATAGTGCTTTTAGGTTGCTCCAGTTCCTCTTGCCCTGAAAGATCTCTCAGTACTGTGCAGAATGTTTTCTAGACTAGTAAATTATCAGTGGGGCTACGCAGCAGGAAGGACACTGGCAGACCTATACAAGCTGAAGCAGAAGATTCAGTGCCTGATGAAGATATCCCCGTGGGAAGATAGAATTCTTTCCATCCTGCCCAGCCAGAACAGAATTCCTCTGCTACCCACCACATTGACAGCCCTTGAGAATCTCTTTCTCACCTGGAAGCTTGTGCAAAGGAAGAAGGTGAGCTGAGAGATGGACTGAGCGAGGAGAGTCTCATTCCCAGCTCTGCTTTGCAAGGTTACTGTCACATGGATCAAGACTGCTTGCTTCCTGCTGAGCTGGAGGCACAATGTCTCAGAGGAGGGGTAGTAGAGCTGAGATGGTATTGCCACAGCATAATTGCTATTAAAACAGGAGGAAAAATAAACAAAATCAGCTGAAGCTAATTTTCTAAGAGGACAAATTTTGACCACAGCATTTGGGTACTTCCTCATAAGACTTTCAGGGTCTTCATTCCACTGTCACAATGCCACTGGGACAGGATTACACTGTTCTTCTCATCTCTAGGTACTGCAGCCTTTAACATTGGCACTCTTTCCAAAACTGAAAGTCAAAATTATGGGAAGAGAACTCCTCACATCCCACTTAAGAGATCAGCAGAAGAGCTTGGCTACATTGCAGGTTTCCTGAAACTTCAGCCTCTTCATTGAACCATGCCAGGTATCATCATCAGTTTTCTTGGTTTGTTACCTGCTTCCTGTCCTATCAGCTACTTTTGGGCTCAGAACCAATGCCATGCATATGGGACCCAGTGATTAGATGATCTCCAAACATCCCTTCCAACGTCTAGCATTCTGTGATTCCTCACCTCCTCACTCTCTTATGCCAGATTTCAAACCTCTGTGGCTACTCTTACAGCTGTGCCCATGGATAACACAAATAACCTGTTCATGTTGTTTGTCTTTCTTTTTTCATCTTATACTGCACTGCAGCAACTAGGACCAAAGAAAAGCCAACATTCAAGCAAGTTTGAAAACTCTTATCACTGAGTCCTCCTGCTTACTGCCTCTGGACAGGTTCACCCATCAAGCAGCATGTTTTGCAGCAGCCAGAGGGCAGCTCCTGGAAGGATCAGAACATCAGGAGGTAGGGATGTGAGCTGCTGACAGTTCTTAGCTGGAGCTCAGCACCCTGGCAAGAGGAATTCAAAGTCCTGCTGACCAGTAGCCTTGAGCACTTTTCACACTTGAGTGCTGTTAAGCTGCACTGAGCATCTTGTCTGCTGCTGCTATTAGAGGATCTAAACCCAGATGTCAATAACATCTTGATTTTCATGCTTAAGCTGACTCACTGCACCTCACCATGAGTCTAAAGGATGGGAAAAGCACTAAAAACTCACTGCTTGAACCTCCCATACCTTCATTGCTCCTAAAGACCCTTTGCTCTGGAACATTTTCTTACACCTCTTAGACAATCCAGCCATCCATGAGACAGAAGCTTTGAGGCTATCATTCAGGGATCCTAAGAGCGAGGCTGGATTATTTTCTAATGGATCTACATGGTAGAGCAGACAGCCTGGTGAAGCAAGAAGCGTTTCCATAAAGTAAAGCTTCATGCTGAAGGTAGGTGGGAAACAGGTAACAGTAAAGCACCATTGGAGAGGGAGATGTGTCAGCCTATGTAATGTGTCCTAGAGGCAGAGGCTGTACTCCTGCTGGAAAAGATTTATGCATCCGATCATAGAATCAGTATGGTTGGAAAAGACCTCTGAGATCATTGAGTCCAATCATCCACCCAACACTACCATGCCAGCCATTAAATCATGTCCCCAAGCACGACATCTACCTGGTTTTGAACCTCTCCAGGGATGGTGATTCCATCACCTCCCTGGGCAGCCTGGGCCAATGCCTGATAACCCTTTCAGTAAAAAATTCTTCCTAATATCTAATCTGAACCTCCATTGGTTCCACTGGTGCAACTTGAAGCCACTTCCTCCTGTCCTATCACTCATTACCTGGGAGAAGAGACCAAGCCTCACCTTATTACATCCTCCTTTCAGGTAGTTGTAGAGAGCAAGAAGGTCTCCCCTGAGCCTCCTCTTCTGCAGAATAAACAACCCCAGTTCACTCGGCTGCTCCTCATAAGACTTCTGCTCTATACCCTTCACCAGATTTGTTGCCATTCTTTGGACATGCTCACATGGCAAAAGGGAACTCAGTGAAATATTTTCTACTGTTTGCACTTATGCTATGGCTGCAAAAGCAAAGGTCTTCTAAAAACAAGAGCAAGTTCACAAAGCCAGTATATCACAGCAGTTCCTGCTGGAACAGGAGTTGCACTGCTGATAAAATATGTGAAGACAAGTAGTGCTGGGCATTGTCCTTATTAAAGGTCTGAGAAAAGGCATGAAGGAAACAGATAGCCAGCCAAGCCAGAAGGAGAACCCTGTTCTCCAAAGAACATCCCTTTTAGATACCTTAGGCTCCTGTTTGTGTAGCTTGTAAAGGCACCCAGCTTTTTCCACTAAAGATCTAAATAATGACCTGTGACTAAGCACAGCCCCAAAGGAGATAGATTCTGCAGCACAGCAGGAGACACAAAGTGTTGGCAGGTCAGAATAAAACAACTTGCAGAAAGCTGGCAGAGTTGCTCTGCCTGAGTCCTTGCAGAAACACTCAATCTACACCAAAAGCACTAAAGGGAGATCCAAGTAATTGAGAGGGAGTGAGGGTGCATAAGAACCAAGTGAAACCTTGGAACACCAGGAATTATGCCTCTCTTGTCTTAGGACTTTTATCCTGTTCCCGTCACCGCCACCCTCCCAGTATTCTCCCCAGAGCAGAGTGCATACACGAAACAGCTGAGGTTCTTACAATGGTGCAGGTGTTCCAGCCACGCTAGGCAGGAGAAGGCTGCTGCCCCATAGGAAAACGATGGTCCACATAGCTGATGGCAGGTGGAAATCCCTCCTTTGAAAGTCCTTCACCCCTTCCTCTGCTATCTTCTTTCTTTCCTCTCCTCCTGATCCAGAGCTGAAGGACTATGCAGGTCCTGCCCTCGTAGGGTGACAGCCTCTCTCTTGGCTTCAAACCCAAGAAGGGTGGAAATCACGCGCTCATGGCTGAGGCTGGGAGGTGGGTGGGTGGAAGGGGTGGAGACATTGTTTGCTGCTTACACACCAAAAGCTCTTGTCTCCAGATTTGGTGAGGCTTGTGGGTGTCTCCTGGGGAGATGTCCTGGTCTGCCTTGTGCATCCCAGCTGGTAGCAGCAGGAATGCTCAGCTCCTACATTTGGTAGAGGGGTTGATTTTTAGAAGGGTGTCATTACCATGATTTGATTGGAAACTTCCTGGGCAAATTCATTCTTGGTGATGCCAGTGGATTTTGCTTCAGGGTTCTTCTTCTGTAGAACTTGTTTTTTATGCATGTTTTACTTCTGACTAAGATTTCCCTTCTGCCTTGCCAGCCTCCAGCCAGCCCAGCCCTGGTCTTCACACACAGCTCTGCTCTCTGGAGAAAGGGAAGAACCTTAGTATGCTATTATCTTTTTGTTGTCAATCTGTTCCCAGTTGTCTTCAGAGGCAAACAACTTGATGACTATTCGGAGATGCAGAGCCATGCAGAATATTTCTAAAATCAGCCAGAACTGGGCTTGTTGTTTTTGTTTTTTTTTTTTGTTCTGCTAGTTCAGGTTTGAACTCAAAACCCTGTTGTCATCTGAGAATCAAATATGCTCCCAGATCAGTGGCATGCAGTACTTTAAACCTGCAGATTATCTGCAGTGTCAGTACTAGGTTAAATGCTGATATGCTTCTGTTCCTTCGGACTGTGCACTGAGAGGGTGGATGCTTAGCACACACATGGGGACTGTGCCAAAATAAACCCAAGGGATTGCTTCAGCTAGGAGCAAAGAGTAGGTGGATGGCAAATTCAGGCTGGATTGTGTACTTTCAATCATGCTCAGCAAAAGCACAGCTGGGGCCAGGGCATGATGGGGACATCCACCTTTAAATGAGGTTGTAACTAGAAAGCAGATATGTCCAAGCCCTGATGACTTTCCTACTGCCATGCAGGAAAAAATACAAGGTTACAGTCTGGAGGAGACAGGTGGTGGTACCAGTAGATAGAGTAGATCTGTAAGAAATCGGTAGATTTCTTATCTCTGGAGGAAGCTAGTAGAAGACTGGATATCTGGCTTGGGGGATGGAAAGAAGTGATTTGATAGAACATGTGAAGACTTAAAATGTTTTGCTTTATTTGGAAAGGCCTCATAGCAGAGCTACAAGGGGAGCTGGCAGCAGGTGGTGGGTGCAGCCCTGGAAAAAGTTCTGTACCCAGGAGGACCAGACATGTCTTGGGTGGATGAGCAGACAGAGGTAGTGATGCAGAGAATGGAGGTGAATCAAGAGGTTTTTGCTCCAAACTCTGATTAAATCCTGGATGAGAGCAGGATCGCTAATGATGCACACAGAGAGTACTGAGGATGCTTTCCAAAGGCTGAGGACTGTATCTGGTGTGCAGCTCTGGCTCTTATCAGATGCTATAGATAGGATCTAGCCCAGCCACAGTTGAGATGACTTTTTCCTCTTAAGTACCCTTCAGCTTGGGTTAGAGTTCACCTTACATCTCCCCTCACAATCGTCTGGCACCCTATGGCCTGGAATACCACCTGAGTATAGATGTGGGTGGAGAACTGTGCTATGTGGCCTTTACTCTGTTGCTGGTAACAAGTAAATATTAGCTGAGGTCATTAGCCTAGAAGAGATACTATCTCCGTATATCAACTCCTCCACTCTTTGGACTTAGGAGCATCTGAGGGGGTATTTAGGATTGCTCCAACTCATCAGTACAGGCAGTTGTCTCTTCCTGTGTGGATCTTGTCAGTGGTCTGGCCCAGCCCAAGCAATGGGAGCATCAGTGCTCCTCTTAGCTCTGACCCTATTCCCAGTGTCAGCTGCAGCAAGCCTGGAACCGTGAGATGAACTCCTTTTGATTTTGGGGGCCTGGGGGGAAGGGATTGTCATTGAAGGGTGGTGTGGAGGTGCTGCACGGTTTAACATCACAGAGCTGAGCTGTGGGGGCCTTGTTCTCAGGGAAGCTGAGGAGCAGCTCCTACTGAGTCCTATTGGAGTGCTGGGTGTTGAGTACCTGGTAGACACCAGGTGAAGCTCCTGGTGTTTGCTTCCGCAGCCACTGCACTGCCTACACCGCAAAGTTACAGAAGCCACCAGTTTTGCCTCTGTTCATCCTGTGCTGTTGGGGGTGAAAGCTGGGGTGAGGACTGAAGTCTTTTTGCCTCAGCCACCGAGGCTTTGTCTTCATTCCTCACACAGCCTTGCTCTGTAGACTTGCAAATTGGAGTATTTTACACTGGGCAGCTGTGTCCTGGCTGGGGCAAGGTGGTGAGAGACACAGGTATCAGGAGCTCTGTAGATCCACACTTGGTTTGTTGCAATGGGTATAGAAAGGAAGCTGCACTGTGATTCCTTTACTGCTGGCCTCCAGACATTTCTGCCCCCTGATCTACCCCTTCATGAAAGCAGCCTGTCTACCTCAGCATCTGAATTGTTCTTGTGTCTCCTGCTCTCTTCCAGTCACTATATGGTGATGTTCCCTGCTGTCATTCACCATGCCCAGGAGGAGAAGCTCTGCATGCACCTCGGCTCACTGTCTGAGGCTGTCCACTTGGCTGTTACCTTGCAGGTGACAACCAAGAATCACACCCTGGTAGAACAGGATGTGGAGAAGCCAGGCACTTTTCAGTGCATCACCTTCCAGGTAAGAGTAGCTGTGGCTGCTGTTTTGGCAGTGGATGCTCTCGGCTTCCCTTCAGAGAGGAGCGCAGCACTGCTCTGGCTACACTGGCCTTTGTCTTACCATGGCTTGCAAGGGACTTAAATGTATTTCCCTACCAGTGCCAGGCAAAATATAGCAGAGTCCTGGAGCCTACCCAAGGAGGAAATCTTTCCCGTCTAGATAAAAACCTGTACTTTTGGTTTGTAGCAGCCAATCCTGATGGAAAACACTGACTCAATGTTTACTCTCTAGAACTGCTTGTATACCTCAGTGCATCTTTTCATCCTCACTTCCTCAGAAGCCTACTCCTCCAGTTCCAAGAGGACCATCCTGCTCTAAAGCTGCATCTCTATTGCAAGGTGTACTTGCACCCTGCAGAAACATTGAATTTGCTTTAGCCTAGCTGTGATGAGTCCTGGTGGTGCTAAACCCACAATGAACTGAATTTCACCCAGGCAGTCTGGATATTTCTTGAGTTCCTGTCTTTGCAACTTTGCTGCTCTAGCTATCTTACGTACACACACCTGAGGCTGGGGCATGACCTTCAGCTGCATTTTTGGAGAGCCATAGAGATATGTTTGGTGCTGAGGCTCTACAAACTGACCCTGTCTTCCTCAGCATGGTTGCTGTGCCTGTGTCTTGACTGTCCTGCAGGTTCAGCAGAACTCAAGGAGGGGCTGCAGTCACTTCTGGTACTTGCATCAACAAGATAATGATTAACTAAGTGTTTGATGCTAGCTCTTAGCAGAGAGCAAGTCCTGGCTCCGGAAAGCTAAGGAAGTCTGCTCTTAGCAAAAAGAACCTTTCTTCTGTTGAACTTGGTCTTTTTGCTGTTGAAATGTTGGGTTGTTTTTTTTGCCAGATCCCTATCTCATATCCTATTACTGTCTTGGCCAGCTCCATATATCTGACTTCCTTACGGTTTATCTTGATTTCATAAAACTCTGATATTTATGTGAAGTGGGAGAAAGACATTGTCAGTTGGTTCACTTTCAGGTTCATTAACAAGAGACAGGCAGTGGCTGCTGCTTTTCCCTATAATGATAAGCAGGTTAGAGAGTGTGTCCAGTTCTGGTCACCCCTGTTCAAGAAGGACAGGGAACTTTGGGAGAGGGTACAGGAAAGGGCTACAAAAATGATGAGGGGACTTGAACATCTCTCTTCTGGGGAAAGGCTGAGAGACCTGGGTCTGGTTAGCCTGGAGAAGAGAAGACTGAGGGGAGATCTTCTCAATGCTTTATCAATATTTCATGGGCGTGTGTCAGGAGGATGGGGCCAGCAGTGATGCTCAGTGACAGGACAAGAGGAAACAGGCACAAACTGGAACATAGCAAGTTCCATCTAAACATTTGGAGGAACTACTTTCATTTGAGGGTGGTGGAGCCCTGGCCCAGGCTACCCAGGGAGGTGGTGGAGTCTCCATCTCTGGAGACATTCCAAACAACCTGGACATCATTCTGTGCAGCCTGCCATAGGTGACCCTGGTCTGCCAGGGGGGTTGGACTAGATGGTCTCCAGAGGTCTCTTCCAACCCCTAACATTCTGATTCTGTGACAGTCCTATGTGGAATTCGGACTCTGAAGTTCAGGGATTTTTTAAATAGTGAAATGATGTCTCACATCTGGGATAAGATGCAAAGTCTCTGACCAATTTGGTTTCCATTTCCTTGTATCAATCAATCTAGGTGCCAGAGTTTCTTCCCAGGAAAAGAGATAATTCCACGTCACAGGTAAGACACCTCCTTTGACTGCCTTTCCACTGACAAAGTTCAGCTGCTCGGCAGCTTCAGCAGCTCCTGTGTCTAATATTGGAGATGCAAGACAGTCTAGGGGAGAAAGAAATGTGGGAAGAGGCAAACATGACATGCAGAAAGGCAGAAGAAAGAGAAGACTGACAAAGAGAAGACAGCTTGATTGAAGGGGGGAAGTTGGAGACTTTGGTAGGACAGGTGCTTCTGTTTCTCATTCAAGCTACTTGTAGTTTCAAGCAGTTTGGGTTTTTTTAACCTGACAGGAAAAGGTGGTGGTCTTTCTGCATGTCCTGATCCACAGTGGGGACAAGGTGCACTTTGAGGGTCACAAGAAGGTTCTGGTTGAGCCCCAGAACAACGTAGTTCTGGTCAAGACAGACAAGGACTTGTACAAACCTGGAGAAACAGGTAAGGCAAGAAGATGACATATGGAAATGAGGAGGGAAGGGTGAAGGTAGCAGCCACATCTAGGGGGAAGATTTTGCCAAGTGCAGCAGGAGATGGAAGAAAGCAGATCTCTATTATCAGATGTTTCCAGCAACAGTATGAATCAAGACGTTCCCCTCCAAGCTGTGCTGTACCAAATGCCCAGCCCGCAGATCCTGTTTTGGTGAAAGACCTCTAGACCTAAAAGGAAAGCCAAGGACTCTACAGGATAGTGGACAACCTCTGGTTATTTTTTTGAAGACTGTTGTTAGTATTTGAGTAAAGCCTAGAGCAACAGTTCCAAACCGTAGAACTCCAGAACTCCACTGTCTTCACAAGCTAAAGAGACTGCAGACAGACCAACCCCACTTCAAATGTTTAAGATGTTAAAGACATCATGGTAATATTCCCAAGTGAAGGTAGTGAGTTTCTACAGGCCACAGCTGCATAGCAACCTTCCAGACAAAGTCCTCTGGGGTGGGAGATGCTGAGGAGGGCTGGCTGGCGAAAGATCTGAATAGCTTTGAGGTGAAGATAGAGGTGGGAATACTGGAGCACAGATTTGTGCAAGGCCATGCTGCAGCCAGAATGTTTTACTCTCCTTTTCTTTATGTCTCCAGTGAAATTTCGAATTGTGAACCTCGACGAGGACCTTAAGGTCATTAAGAATAAGGTGAGTTTCACCTTGTGCTTTTCTAGATGTAGGAGCCTCAGCATGAGACACATTGAGAGAAGGCCATGAAAGAGGCATCTCCTTTCAAGCCTGTTAAACTGTAAGAATAAGTGAGCTTTGAAGGGAAACCACTTATCCACTGGTGCCTTGGAGAAAGGCTGCAAAGTAAGCTAGCACAGAGGGAGGAGAAGTCCTACTGTTGGGTCTGGATGGGGCAGAACTTTTTGTTCAGGGACCTGTGTCAAGCAGTGTTGTTAATACTGGTTGAGATGAATGCTGTTTTGCTCTGTACACAACTGAGCTTGTGTTTTTCTTATTCTTACAGTATGCCCAGATATGGCTGGAGGTGAGTGACAAAGAGCTGCCCAAAGGGTGATGTCTGTCTTTCCTTCTGTTTCCTTTCACTCCTGGACAGGACAGAGTGCCACAAATGTATCTTCATAAGATTATGGTTATGGTTCAGGTTCAGCTGAAGTCTTCTCTACCTGATCAGCCTGGGTTCTTCAGTCCAACCAGCACTTCTGGGATGCACAGAGCTGTGTTAGAGGCAGGGCAGTTGTGAACTTTTTCCCCAACCTTTTGTGTGCACAGAGCACGGAGCCCAAGTTTTAAGTGCTCAGTAGATGCAGCACAGCTGCTTCTCCTTCCCAGGGTGTTAAGGTGTTAGCACTTCACATCAGCAATTCGAGAGGTCAGTCAAAGGGATGGGAAAGAGAATTGGGAGTGAAATGCTAAATCCCATGGATTGAGATAAGGAAAGTTTAAGTAGAACAATACCAAGATGGGAAAAACAACAGAAGGAACAAGGAAACTGATGAAGTGATGTGTAAACAGTCTCACCCAACCTCGTGGGGTGAAAAAAAACCCAGTTCACCCCCCTTCCCACTTACAGAGTGGACAGGACCTCTCCCCACTTCTTGTTCAAAGTTAACCCTATCCTAGCTGAGCCCAGGACATGGAAGTAGGAGAAGGAATCTGGCTTGGTCATCTGACATCCTCTCTGCTGGGGCAAGAGTAAGCCCCTGTAGTACCTTCCTTGCCCTGAGTATGGCTGCACCTGCCAGATATCCATGCTCCCAGTGTGACTTGGTGGCTCTCCATGTCCTTTCCCACATAGGATCCTGAACATAACCGGATTGCTGAGTGGGTGAATGTAAATCCAAGGCATGGCATCGTGGATCTATCCTTCCCCCTGGCCTCTGAAGCACCCCTTGGGGAGTACGTCATCTTTGTGCAGCCCAACATGGCTAAAAAAACCTTCAGTGTTGATGAATATGGTGAGACTTGGACAACGGAGGTGAGGGAAAAGCACTGTGGCTGGCTGGAGGAGAGAACAGGGCGGTGTGGCCATGCTGATCATCTCTTTAGTCCTGGGAGAACAGCAGGCTGGGGACGGGGATAGATGGATCTGTGCACACAACTCATGGTAGGCTGGAGGTTCTGCAGCTGCATAGGGTACAAAAGAGAGGCTGTGGTCTGACATCTCAGTCTAGCTGCAGCTGGGCCCTGTGATGAACACTTTCTGCTGTTCATTGTCACCCTCTTCCGAGCTAGGTTTATTATCCACTCCAGTCAGGTGCTGTAATAGGAAGTGGCATCACATCAGTCCCACTCAGTTGCAGTGATGTAGGTAAGGCCAAAACCCTGTGTCATTTAAAATGTTTATGCTTTCCTGAGCTGGAATAGAAAGCAGTCCCATATGCAGTTGGAGCAGCAAAGAGAGAGTGGTGTGGCTGAAGGAAGTAGTCCCCGTTGAAGCATGGTGATGAAGAATTGGACACATCACCCTCTTTCCTCTCCTCTGGATTGCAGCTATAACAGAACTTACATTCAGTCTCCATACTCAGTAATGCTTTTATTTTTTTAAATTTTCCTCCCTCCTTATTTTTCTCAATTCTATGCAGTGCTGGAAAAATTTGAAACCAATATTGAGCACCCTCCATTTATCACTATGGCAGATGAAGAATTTCAGCTGAAGGTCTGTAGCAAGTGAGTACACGAAACCATTATGATCTCTGACCTTCAGCTCCACAATGACCTCCAGATGCCCAGAGCTGAGAAGTGACCTCCCAGGATGATGTTCTTGCATTACCCTGTGGTTGGAAGAGGCAGATCAGTCTCTTGAACAGGCTCCTTCTCACACTTGGTCATTTGTTGGGAGGCTGAAGGACACTAAGGATGCTGGGTATAAATGGGTGGAGGGATGCAAACTGCTCTGAAGGGATGAGATGAAGTTCCTGAGCAAACAAGGTGCAAAGTTCTCCAAGGCTCCACTTCCTGCTGATGAGGATGGGGATGGCCTGGATCAATATTTCTGCTGTAGTGGCCAGTTTTCGGAAGGTGAATGTTTCTCCTCTTTGACACAGGTACACCTATGGGAAGCCTGTTCAAGGGAATATAACTGTTACTTTAATGACGTTATCCAAACTCTTGGAAAAAGATGATTCCTCAAGTTATCCTGGGACAAACCTATCACCCAGCAGGGTAGGTGAACAAATAGGAAAGTGGAAAGTATAATCTACTGGAAATATATGTCTGTCCCCTTAACCTGCCTCAATGCACTTCTGACATGCACCAACCTCTGTAGTCTGGTGTCCTCCTGCTTGCTAGACCTGATCAAACCACTGAGTACTCTTCCTGTGACTTGAGTCACTACTATAGCTTCCCGTATCTTACTCAGTCTTTCAGGAGAAGGTGTAAGCTCTGTGTAAGTAATGATGCCTGGGGCCTTTCGTGAGGGTCTGGGTCATACTGTATGCAACCAGATCAGTCTACTCAGTCCTGTGACCACTCCCACCAAGACAGCCTAGCAAAGCGTTAGGTGGGCTGTGGCTTAAAGCCCTGTTTCTGGCTGTATCCAGGCAGTCAAAGGATCATCTTAAGCTTGCTAGTGTTCTCTCTCAGATTATATCCAGAGCTGGTTACTCTTTGCACACGTTTGTGCTTATTATACGTTTGTGGTTAAACTCCACCCTTGGTTTCCGCTCCCCCCTGCCAAAAAAAAGTCGCAAGAGAATATTTTTCAACATCAGATCAGCCAGCAACAAATCAGAATATAAAAATCCAGCTGGATCTCTGCATCCTTTGTAAGGTACCCAAGTAGCAAAACATCTCCAGCTGGAATGCTGTGCAGTTGTAGCTGTGCAGAACATCAGCTGGATGCCAGCTCCCTCTCACATGGCAGGCAAAGATCCTGCAAAGATCTGTGGAGAAATTAACAGGCATGACTAGAAACACTTTTTCCACCTTCCCCCTCTGGCAGACTGGTTGTATTCAGTCTCTGCCTTAATGCTTGGCAGAGCTTTTGCAGTCTGTAGCTGGCTGGAAGCCCTTGTCTAGTATGGCCATGTCACAGAGATGGTCACAACTGGAAAGCCACACTGTCAGGGCCATCTAGTTTCAGGGAGGAGGTTACCTTTAGCTCAGGTGAAGACACTCATGTTTTTTCAGCTGCAAGATCTTCATCCAGTCTCCTGAGTGTGTCCGTGACATGATTAACCCTTATGTGATTTGTCTGAAGCACTTTTTTCTGCCACTTTTTTGGAGTCTGTTCCATCCAAATGTGGTGATTTTTATTCTCTGGCTAAGGTGTCCATGGTGGGTTTCTGCAGTTACAGGGTTCTGAGCTTCTATCTGTTCCACAAATAGTTGAAAATACTTTAGGATTATCCAGCATCTATGGAACAGTTTATCTTCCTCCACACCATGCTCATTCTCTCTCTCCTCTCTTTCTGCAGACAGACAAGAATGGCTGTGCCACTTTTATAGTGAAGACAACGATTCTGGAATTAAAGGAAATTGATGACAGCATATCTGTGGTAGGAGAAATGGTGGAAGAAGGAACAGGTACTGGATAATACATGAAGCATTCTCTTCCTTGCATGCAACTTGTTTGGTTTTGGCCTTTCTGCAGAAGTTGAAAAAAAGTAGCTTGAAGGTTCCCAAGTCTTCTGGCATGATGACGGTCTCTGTTCTAGTACTTCTTCCATTTGTCATTACCAGATCTCCTAATCCTCTCCACCCTTCCTTTCCCCTAG
This sequence comes from Galbula dea, assembly GCA_013399015.1. Classification (NCBI taxonomy): domain Eukaryota; kingdom Metazoa; phylum Chordata; class Aves; order Piciformes; family Galbulidae; genus Galbula; species Galbula dea. The sequence goes on from VWZX01007183.1 coordinate 246,705, forward strand.
CCACCTATATAACCTTTTTAGTGATTGCCTAGACACCAAGGTGTTCCTCAGCCAGCAGCAAAGCCCTGGCTAACCATGGAAAAGTCTGCAACAAGTCCTTGCTAATTGTAGTGCACCACCCTGACAGGTAGTCCCTTTCCCACAGTCTCTTGTCCTCTCTTTTCCTGAGCCTAATTCAAGGCTGATCTAGGGAATGCCATTCTCCTCCCTTCTAGTCTGACCCTATATTGACACTAAGGAGGTAAGTTTTCAGTATCAGTATTGATATGCACTTAAATCTGGCAACTGGAGGTGTCCATCGTTCGAGTTGTCCCACTGTGGCTGGAGGCCTTGGGGCCACTTTTTGGTATCTATACTGTAGCTGTCTAGAACTAAAGGGTCATCTAGATTCTCTTCATTTTCAACAAAGAAAAATAAGTCCCTATAGGGTGTGATGCATCATTTCATGAAGGAGAGGGCTCAGAAAGCTTGAGGGAATCATATCCTAGAGGAATGTGTTTTCTTTTCTAAGCTTGGAGGTTGTAGATATAGTAGGTAGTGTTGAAACATCTTCTTGTCTTCTGCTTCCCTAAGAGCTCTGCTGAGGTTTAACAGATTTCTCATCTCTCCCAATAGGAGCAACAACTACAAAAGTGGCTGATATACCTATTTCCATGAGAAAGAAAGCTATAGATTTTATCAACCTCCACTTATTCTACAAACGTGGACTGCCATACACAGGAAAGGTAACACCTATGGATCCCTTCAATACTGAGAAAACATCATAGGTCTGATCTTCTGTAGGCAGAAAGCAACAGGAAAAGTTAACAGGAAAGTTAAGGGCTGCTCTGCTGTTACCCAGCAACTGTGGGTGAAGCCTCCTGTAGAAGCAATTTCTTCTCCCCATCCTAACCTGATATATTCCCTGGATAGATATTTTGAGGCCAGCTGCAGCCTCTAGAGTCTTCTCCAGGAGCAGCTCCTGAAACTAGTCTGTGCAGTAAAACGTATATGGGATGGAGGTGACATCAGTAGGGAAATAACATTCCCTTCAGAGAAATGCTCATGGTGACTTGGCAGAAATTACTAAATCAGGTCACTGACAGTAACTTCTGACTCAAGTCCTCTGGATGATGCTGGGACTGCAGTCCCACTGGGGCTAGAAACACTTTCACCTGGGCCAGTCCTAACCCCAGCATGAAGAAAGGCAAGGAGCAGCAAGAGCTAAGTTGCTGGAGGCAAGACTATTTCTGATCATCAAGGATCCTGCACCATTCTCCAAGAAAAAGCTCAGGATGTCTCATTTGGCTGCTCTACCACTTATTTCTAGTCCTGAACACCTGCACATTGTTGGTTTTGAGTCTTTATTGAGCTTTTATGACTTTATTGTGCTTTTATTTGGATCCTTCCAACCTGTCTGAAAGCTAGAGGGCTGAGGAAGCCCAGTGATAGAAATAATTCCCATTAAGCTCTGGCAGTGCCTTGGAGGGTAGCACAATGAGGTATTATTTTCCTCCTCTTCTCTGCAGATGTTCTGCCACAGTGGCCGTTCTCCCCTCAGAAATGAAACTGTCTACCTAATAGTTGATGTCGACGATGAGAAGATGCATTTGCCGTTCCTCACGGATGAGAATGGAGAAGCCCACTTCTCCCTGGATACTACCAGCTGGAACAGCACAATGGTTTCTTTGAGGGTGAGCATCAGCCACAGAAAAAGGAGGACAAAAGTGTAGGTGGGCTGAGGAAAGGGGTGGAAAGTGGGAGAAATCTGAGGTTCTAGAGCACTGACCTCTGGCTCCTGATCTCATTTGACTATATCTGTAGAAGCATCTTTAACTTCTTTCCAGTGCCTTCACCTCAGGGAAACTGCAGCAGTTCAACAAAATGGTCACCAAAGCTGCTTTTCTGTCCTGAGCTGGGACATAATCCTCAACTTTTCTATCCCCCCTCACCTTCCTTTGACTCCACTAAAAACTTCTTTTGATCTGAATACTTCCTTGGAGGAAATCTCCCCCTTTCTCCACTCTGGGACATGTTGGAGGTGGCTCAGCAGAACTGGCAGTTGACACTTGTCTCTGTTGAACTCCACTTCTATTGGCTGCCCTTGCCCTGCAGCAGCACAAAGATTGTGCAGGCTCAGCTTGTCAGGTAGCTGCTCTTGAACTCCCTTTCCATACCAGATCTTGAAGCACTTGGCTTTCTCTCACAACTTCTGATCCTACACCTGGTGCTCATTGTCACCAGCCTGGCAGAACCTCCATCTTCCCACGCCATGCATTCCAGCAGCTGAGGTGGGATTCATGCCCAAGCAGTACTGTTTTCTATTGCCATTAATTTTTCAGAGACTAGAACTATTGTTCCAGATGTTTTTCCCAGAGAGTGAGGTTCCCTAATTTTGGTCTGGCAGGATTTGGTGATCAGAGATTCTGTAATCTGGGAGGTAGACTTTCTGTCCTCAAGGAGTCTCAGGACAGGATCTATTTCTTGTTCCTAGGCCTACAGCTATTGTCCAGAGAGCACTAAATTGTCTGCAGAGAAGCAGAGTTTCATCATAAAAAGCTTCTTTTGGTGTCTGTTGTGCTTCAGGGCATCTGAACAGAAACACAAACTGGAAACAGGGGTGCTGTGCTTGTGTGGGGTGTGTCCCTGTGGACAATGAAGGAGGAAAAAAAGTGATTGTGGGCAAATTTACTAGACTGAGATTTTTGCTAAAACTTCATAAGAGAAAGACTCCTAAGAGACTTTAACATTGTGTTTAAACAAAAGAATACTTTAAACCTCGAGATGTGTGGTCTGCCATTAGCTCAGGGAATAACTTAGTGTTTTCAGCAGTTGTAAAAGCTCCTTTGTGTCACTTGATGCTCATTACCAACTCGTGGTTTTGTGTTCTTGAAGGGTACCTACAACCGTGGAAATGATGAGCAAGATTATTCTGAAAGTTTCGCAGTTGAAGATAGCTTCCACTGGCTGAAACCTTTCTACTCTGAAAGCAACAGCTTCCTTGAGATCAAGGCCAAGAATGATGTGATGCCCTGTGACCAAGAGCAGGAAGTGCAAGTGGATTATATCCTTGACCAGACTAAACTCGACTCTGGAACAGACCACATTGATTTCTACTACTTGGTGAGTATAGAAGACAGCTGAATCTCAGGGCAAGATTATGTTTACTGGCATTTTACCCTTTTCACACCCCACAGAGATACTCATGGGAAAGCATAAGCTACTCCCAGGCCAGTCTAGGTCAGTTTGTGAGTTCTGTTCTGCCCAAACTTCCTCCTGTTTTCCAGTTCCTGGACCTGCTCCTAGCCCTCAGATGCTTTGCTTTTGTTAGGAGTGCCATGACCTAACCTTGGGTGATAGGTGCCTGCCATTCGCCCTACTTTGTGTTCCATTCCCGTGAGTGGCAGTGGAGGGCTAGCCTGGGAGCACTGCAGGTATACCCCAGACTTCCATCTGTGTCTGGGTAATCTGTCCATGAACTAAAAGGCAGTCTCTGGGGCAGCTGACCTTTTCTGGCCTGTGTATTTACAGGAGAAAGTTTAAAATTGCACAGGGCCTTGATGATGCCCTCTAGAGCTGTGTCCATTATATTTTGATGGGGTCCAAAGCAAAAGTGTGACTAGCTAAGAGTATCTTTGTTACTGAATTGGGCTCATCTATATGGCCAAAAAGTATTGCTTCCTAGTAATGTGAAGATCAGAGTCCACTGGAGCTTAAAAGCAGCTGCTCTTAGCTTCACATGTACCTCTGGCTTTGCAAGCTGCCACATCTTCTTATTGGCCAACCAACACCTCTCAAGCCCCTTCCCAGTTATGCTATCGCCATCTCTGTTGCAGAGCTCTTGTCCTGCCAGAGGAGCTTCTGTGACATCTGTCAAATGTCCTTCTCTCTTCCCCTGCTCTTTTCCACTCTCCTCATGCTGTCAGAATTCATGCCCTTGAACGTCTCTCCTCTTTGCTTTCCAGGTGATAGCAAAAGGCAAGATCCTTTCCAGTGGAGAGAAGCAGGTGCCAATTATCCAGCATGACAGTGAGTAGAAGCTCATGAAATGACTCATAACACACACCAGAAAACTGTGGCTGCTCTCCAGTGAGAGTCTCTGCAGGTGTTCTCCACAGGTGGGAGCTATTGAAATGAGTTCTTAGTGGTGGCTCACCTCAATAGACTGACACGATCTCCTCCTTGGTTCACCGTCCTTCTAGGCAACTGCACTTCTCCTGCTTTCTCTAATTGATCTGATAGCCAGTCTTATGATTTTGCTGCTAACCTGTACCTTTGGAAAAGATAAAAAGTTTGTGTAGCTTCCCTGTTTATCTAATGTGCAGTAGGGAAGAGGAATACTTTTTGTCAAACTTGAGCCAAAGAAGTAGCCAGTGCTCTGGGTTTGTTGGTGATCTGTGACAGTGTGTTCTTGTCTGCAGGTAGATATTACTAAATTCTCTCTTTTGATTCTTATTTGTGTGTCCTGCCTCAAGGAACAGATTCAACTGAATGCTTTCCCCATCTTCCTTGCTGCTATCTTGTGCAGATCTGCAGGGCTCCTTCTCATTGACTTTGCCTGTTGGCAATGACTTCCTGCCTGACATCAAGCTTCTGCTGTATGCAGTCTTCTTGGATGGAGAGGTGGTGGCTGATGTGGAAGAGTTTGAAGTAGAAAAGTGCTTTAGGCACAAGGTGAGCAGAAACACAAGGACTGTGATACCATCATTGATGGGCTCTGGCCTGCTGTTGGTTCCTAGGCTTGTTTTACCCTCAGCCAAGAGGTGTAAGTGTGTGGGAAACGAAACAAGGAACCTCCTTCTTCCCTGAATTCCTATTGCTGCCCTCCCCAACACTGACCCTGTAACCTTCCCAATGGATTTCCAGGACAGCCTGTCTCAGGATCTCAGCCCCCTTCCCTACATTATTCTCTGACTTTACCTCTGCTTCCCAGCCATCCAAGAGTCATAAGGTCCTACTCTTTAGTGCAAAGCCTTCTGACTGTGTCATCTTTTGCAGGTGGCACTGGGCTTCTCACAGACAGAGGAAGTCCCGGGATCAAAAGTCAGTCTGGATGTCAAGGCTGCTCCAGGGTCCTTGTGCTCTGTCCAAGCTGTTGACAAGAGTGTCCTCCTGACAAACAACAATACCCTAACAGCAGAAAAAGTGAGTGCAGCCATGACCAACCCCTTTCTGCCTCCATGCATTGGTGAGAGGAAGCCCCTCGTCCATCCCAGGACATGACTGTAGTGTTAGGTGGCTGCCCTGGCATTCTCCCTCTTCTAAGCAGTTATGTAGTGATTGTGTTCCTCATGCATCAGCCCTGCACTGTGGTGCTCTGTGGTCCTCTGCCTGGGGAGTGATAGACATGGCATTGCAGGAGTAGTCAGGGAGAGCAGCTTCTAAGAGATGCTGGTGCTTCCTTCCTGGAGGGAGAGTACTTAGCAGCTTTCCTCACATCCACCTGTCTCTCTGCTCTTCCATCTTCCACCAGGCAGTGAGGCTAAACCTTTGACATGAGTTTTTGCCCCAGTAAGGTCCTCCGATCCCTGTGTGACAAACATTGCTGAATTATAACTGTGTGACAGATGAGGATGAGCGCCTGAGGAGTTCTTTGGCAAACACTAGCACCCAGCATGCACAGGGGCTGGTGCAAAATGGTCAGGATTTTTTCTGGGGGGCATCTAGTTGCATTCTGAGAATCTAGAAGAGTTGAAGGAACTTACCTGAAAGGAGCTGTGGGTTTCAGAGGAATGGATTTAAGTACTAGAACAAAAATATTGCAAGGATTCGAAATCCTAACATAATATCACAATGTCTGCCAGAGAGAATACACAGGTATATGCTTCATGTCAAGCTGTAAATGAAGTTGGAGCAGGCCAGACTGTTACAAGGAAGCCTCACCAAATCCAGGGTGATGTGCTGCACCTGTAGACAGGTCCCACAGTGTGATCAGATGTTCCATCTTACAGGAGTCCTTTTCTAGTTCAGATGGTGCACTTGCATCAGCTACTAACAGTTATATATAACAATCATTAAACATGTGCCAGTGCCTTGTGCTCAAAATGAGTCATGTGGTTTTATCCTAATCTTGCAGCCTAGGGTTTCAAAGGCTTGACCTGCTTGCCTCCATCCACTCCTTGGGCTTCATGTCCTCTAGTATAAGTTAGGCCAATGCTAACTTCCTCAAATGCAAAGCTTTACAGATTATAATAGATGTTTACAATCCAAATATTTGACCTACACCAATGCTTGTTGGCCAGTTCCTTAAGAAGACCTCTGTTTTTCCATTGCAGCTATCTAATGAGTTCTTTGAGGAGGGCTTCACTCTTGGAGGACGAGGGTTCCCTTACTACCTGGAAGACTTTGAGCCATACCCTTGTCTTCTTCAGCAGCCCAGCCTTCACAAAAAGGCCCAGATGGAAGCACCATGGTACCAAAGTGATGCTGATGTCTATAATCTGTTTAAGGTGAGAGTCTACACTTCCAGCTAAACTTTTTTCCTGAGCCATTTTGCCATCCTGAATGCCTACAAGAATTTACTTCAGCTGCCCCGACTTTCATTGCTACAAGTCATCTGTGCCTTGACCTTGATTCATCTGGGGACTATGGGGAAAGATGAAACTTTGGAGTAAGCATGGTGTAAACCACCTGATTGGATTGGAGAAAGACAGTGTAAAAACGAACAAACTCAGTGAAGGTTACCATATCTACAAAAGGGGTGTATCAAGATTATCCCAATAAAATCTGAAGACTTCACCATATTTTGGCAGATCACCACTTGGTTATTATTTTATCCTCAAAGTTCTTTACTCTGTGATCCATTGAGTCTCTTCTGCCTACTCCTCAAAGCAGCTTTAATAAGAAGTCCTTCATAGTCTTGCTGACAAAAGAAACCTGACATAATCAGCTAACCTGCTAACAAGCACCACTGGCAGCAGCAGATTAATGACATCTGTTGACTGAAACCCCAGAAGAGCCGCTTCTGGTAGAATGCTGGTTAAAGTAATACATACAAGTAAGAGTACCTCAAAAGAGGAGAAGAGGGTGACAACACACTGAAAACCACCCCTGTTGGAGTCTGAGTTGCATAGGCTTCTGAGGCTGACAGAACTCCACCTTACAAATGCAGACCCTGATGCCCCTCAAAAGGCATGGTACTGTGCTGCCTTCTAGATGCTTACTCCTAGGTTATAGTGGATGCCAGTTAAAGAAGACCTCCCTATACCTCAACTGTTAGTGATCTTGTCACAGATGACAGATGGCTGTCCTGTAACATATGACTAAATCTACAGTCATGTACAGCCTTGACAGAAAGGCTGAAGGCACATGTTCTCCAGGAAGGGTTTGGGCACTTAAAGGAAGTAGACATCAGAGGAAGGATTACTTACAGGATCCAATGTGTTCTTCGGCTGTGATGGTGTCCATGCATGTGAAGGTGCATCTGTCTCCATCTTGTGAAGCACAGGCCCCTGACAGTCTGAGTCTCATTCAGACAAAAGCAGAATCCATACTAAGCTGTGACTGAATTCACTAAGAGTCTTCTAAGCCGGGACTGGTACTAATTTGTGCAAGAAGGCTTGTGTGTGAACAGCCAGTCAGAACTTTCCATGCTAAAATTGGGCAGAGATTGAAAGCTTAGATTTTTTTTTCTCTTAAATTTTATTATGGGATAAATGGCATTTGACTCTGGCTCATTGTTAGGGTCAGGCATATGAAGGACAGATCTAGCTGAAATTTACTTTGATGAGAAGTAACACTTGGCCCCAGTATTCCTCAGAACCTGCTTTTCATTCCTTATGCACTGACCAGAGTCTGAACCTGTAAATTCATAGATATGGAAGCATTTGAAAGTGTTTCAGGTACTATCAGCCCCATTACGACACCTGCTATCATGAGATATTTTCAGCATTCCTTCTTCCTTTTTATTCATCACTAATTGACTAACTATCTTCACTCTTTTCCCACATTTCCTACAGGGATTGAGGATGAAAATATTAACCAACACGAGAATCAAGAAACCAGTTTCCTGTGTACGACCAGACTTTGAAAAGAAGGTGTATTCTGAAGGAGATAACGTTATTGGTAAGGTTATTGAGTGGACAAGTCCATCTCCTTGACTCAATAGGCTCTCCTCTCCCAGTTCTGGCCAGCCTGCAGCTCAGACAGATGACTTCCATCCATACTCTCTGTTCTTGCTTTGTGTATGGGAGGAACAAATCTCTTTGCTTTATTTGCTGTCCCTGTGTTGTGTGTAGTATGCTCTCCACCAGCACTGTCACAGGTTATTTACAGGTGTGACTCCATCTGAGCACCCTATCTTCTCCTGGATCCAGACCGAACTTCTTGGATCTGTCAGACTGAACAGGCTGAACTCCATCCAACTCTGTCTCACTCAAGCTGTCTTCCTCAAAGATACACACAGTGTCAGACTCTTACTCAACCACCAATCCTGTCCACTCTTGTTCTGTGTCACAAAGCATGTGCAGTTTGGGTGAGGTTGCCTGTGAATGAAGAACTGATTTCACCTGGAGCTACATATGCTGTTTTCTGAGGTATCTCTTGCTTTCTAGTAGAGAATTATGTTGGCCTTGTTGGTTCTGCACCTCCCTCTGATGACAAGAAGATGCCAAAACCACGGACCCTTTTTCCAGAGACCTGGATTTGGGATTTGGTCTCTGTTGGGTTGGTAACAGCCTCTACTTGTCTTCCCCAGAGAGATCCTTGTATACTTCTGACTGCTTCTAAGCAAATCCTTCTCTCTCTCTTCCTGCTGTAGGGATGATGGGCAAGGGTCTCTCCAAGTTACTGTACCTGACACCATCACAGAATGGAATGCTAACGCCTTCTGTGTTGCGGATACTGGCTTTGGGTTCTCACCTCTGACCGCTCTTAGGGTCTTCCAGCCTTTCTTTGTGGATCTGTCACTGCCCTACTCTGTGATCCAAGGAGAGACCTTCAGCCTAAAAGCCACTGTCTTCAACTACCTCAAGGACTGTATCCAGGTCAGCATTTCCCCAATTGCACAGCCTTTGTCAGAGCAAAACCTTGAGCCCAAAGGCAAGCTAGGAGCTTCTCAGGAGGACACCTGGGCCACAAAGCACAGTCTCACACTTCACGTATTTGCTTTGTTGTGCTCTGCCTATTACTAACACTATGACAGTGTGTGCTTCTACACCCTGCCACTGTTAGGTGCACACCATCCTTGAAGAGACCCCAGAACTAAAGGTGGATGCTTGTCCAAGCTGCCTTTTCACCAGCTGCCTCTGCGCCAGTGAAGCAAAAACCTTTGTGTGGAACGTGACAGCCACCAGGCTAGGTGGGTGAGGATGAGTAGAGTGGCAGCTTAGCTGGAGGAGAGGTGAAATTTGCCTGCCTCTGCATGTCTGTCTGCTCCAGGTGCTCAGCAATGTGCTCCTCTTCTCCCCGCAGGGAGAGTGAATGTCACAGTGAGCAGCATAGCAGAAGATTCACATCATCTGTGTGGTAACAGGCTTGCCGTGACACCTTCGCAAGGGGATCGAGACACAGTGATAAAACCTCTTATTGTGAAGGTTAGTCACACCTCTGGGAGGGAGAACATCTGGGCCTGTGCTCAGAGGAAGTTTAACCCCTTCTTCTTGGAAGCCAACAGGCCTGCTGAGGCATGGTGACTTCCCTTCTGCCTTCTCTATTTCAACTACTCTTTTTCCACCTGCAGCCAGGAGGTGTCCTACAAGAGAAGACCCAAAATGCCTTTCTCTGTGCTGAAGGTATGGGACAAAAATCCCTGACTGCCATTGATCATGGGAGTAGGGTGGAAGGGACAAGGCTACTACAAATTCTCAGAGGTGGGGGGAATTAGTCAGAGAGCAAGTGCTGGTGGCACCAGCCCTGCCTGGGAGAACAACCACTATAGTTTTCCTGTGTCTGTCTTTTACCTGGCAGTTTCCCGTACTGAGACATTTGTCTGCAAGTCTCAGCTGCTGTGACTCAATGTCACATCTGGTCTCCTTGGGATATGTGTGTGATGCATCTTCCATGGGATAAACTTCTGGGTTCTGCCTTCCCCAGATAACACTGTCTCGAAAGAGTTCTCCCTGACTTTGCCTGCAGAAGTGCTGGAAGGATCTGGCCGAGCCACTTTCTCTGCGATTGGTGAGAAAGGCTTCCCCTGCACTTGGGTCTTCAGTGGAAAGAACTTCCACAATGCTTTGGTCTTAATGATGTATTAACCCTTGAGATGAACCATAAAGAGTGTGATGTTGGCCCCAGAAATGTGGATCAAGTAATCTTTTCCAATATTTATTCCTCTCATAAGGAATGATCCTGGGTGATCTTTTAGCACTTGTAGGTATCTCCTCTGACATCTGTCCCTGCCATCCACCCAAGTGAACAAGAACCATCCCTGCTGATTTTCACCTAGTTTGCCTCTGTAATTCTTTTCCCTCCTGGATACCCCCTCAGGAATGAGAGCTCTCTTCACCTTTCTTCAGTTCATCTCAAGCTTTGCATTCCCTCCCTCCTCCCAGAACCATGATGTTTACCCTTTCTGTCACCTCATCCAAGAGGGTTCAGCAGAAATCTTTCTCCTCTCTGTTCAGTGAGTGCCTGAGAGAGCAGAGAGTCCCAGCAGACTTCAGAGAAGGCAGCAGTCCCTTTGCTTCCTACTGCTGAATATTTGGTTTTCCTTTCTTCCTCCAACTTCAGGGGACATCATGGGCCCGGCACTTCAAAATTTAGACAAGCTGCTGAGTATGCCCTTTGGCTGTGGTGAACAGAACATGGTTCAGTTTGCACCAAACATCTTCATACTCCAGTACTTGAATAAGACTAAACAGTTGGACCCCGACATTGAAAAAAAAGCACTGAAATTCCTGAAGACAGGTAAACATAGTCCTTCTTCCTTCTACTGCCAAAGGAAGGGGCTGATCAGGAGTGTGTGGCACTGGGCTGGTGGGGAAGGTACAGGGAAGGAGTGGGAGCACTGCCAGACCTGTGACAAGGGAAGGTGTCACAGAGACTAAGGGAAATCTCTCATGGAAGGAAAAAATGTTTTTGAAGAAGCAGGACTTCCGTGTCTACCTCCTTTTGTGAGAAGAATTCCCAGGACAGTGGCAGAGTCACCATCCCTGAAGGGGTTTCAGAAACATCTAGATGTGGTACTTAGGGACATGGTTTAGTGGCATGTTGGTGATACACTGATGGTTGATGATCTTAGAGGTCTTTTCCAACCTTAGTGATTCTGGGAAGTCTCTTGCTGTGAAGCCTTCTTCCCACATCAGAGATGCAGTCTGAGATGCTACAGGCTCTCACATTGAGACTTGTGTCCTGGCACTTCCTAGGTTACCAGCGTCAGCTGCTCTACAAACATGATGATGGCTCCTATAGTGCCTTTGGGAAAGCTGACGACCAGGGCAACACATGGTGAGTGACCAGAGTTGGTACTGCCACCCCAAACCTATTATCCTTGCTGGTTCACCTCCAGGATGTGACAAGGTATTCCTTTGTGCTGTGCCCATAGGCTGACAGCTTTTGTAGCCAGGTCCTTTGGACAAGCCAGCTCTCACATCTACATCAACAAGGATGATGTGCAGAGTGCTCTGCTCTGGTTGCAGAAGCACCAGCTGCCCAGTGGCTGCTTCCAGAGCGTGGGGAAGCTCTTCAACAATGATCTGAAGGTATGGGAGTGGAAGGAACACAATGTTGGGCACAGGGTCACTTTACAGAATCACAGAATGTTAGGGGCTGGAAGGGACCTCTGGAGATCATCTAGTCCAACCCTCCTGGCAGAGCAGTTGCACAGGATGGTGTCCAGGTGGCTTTGGAATTTCTCCAGAGATGGAGACTCCAGCACCTGCCTGGGCAGCCTGGGCCAGTGCTCCACCACCCACAAATGAAAGAAGTTCCTCCTTATGTTTAGATGGAACTTGCCATCTTCTAGCTGGTGCCTGTGACCTCTTGTCCTGTCACTGGGAACCAGTGACAAAGCAATGTCCTCATGGTCTAGCACGGCCAAGATAGCTTCCCAGAGAAGAATGAAAAAGCATGGCTTAAACCAGCAGGCATCTTCTCTGTGTGAGGTTTTCATCTCTGCTAGATGAAAAAAAATCTTAATTTTTACTCTAGCCAGTGGCTAATTAACCATTAACCATGGCTAATGGTGCCAATGCATTTCAAGGGCACAGGGAGAAATATTTATATATTTCAGTGCTCCTCTAGAACATTCTGGCTGGATTCTCCCTCTTCTTTGTGCTTTACAATGACTAACACTCTCCAGATAGACCTGACCGTGTGCTCTAACATGGGATTATCCCAAGACACAGTCATCCTGCCACTGCCCAAAAAGTATGACTTGTGCAGCCTGGCATCCCCTCACTACAAGAAAGACCTTGAAGCACTGGAGCACGTTCAGAGAAGGGCAATGAGGCTGGTGATGGTTCTGGAGAATAAGTCATGAGGAGCAGCTGGGGATCTGAGTTGTTTAGTCTGAGGAAGAGGAGGCTCAGGGGAGATCTTAGCTCTCTCTAAAACTACCTGAAAGGAGATTGGAGTGAGGTGGGAATTGGTCTCTTCACCTGGGTTACCAGTGAGAGGACAAGGGGAAGGAAATGGCCTTAAGTTGCACCAAGGAGGTTTAGATTGGATAGCAGGAAAAATTTCCTCCCAGAGAGAGTTGTTAGGCATTGGCCCAGGCTGCCCAGGGCAGTGGTGGTGTCACCATCCCTGGGGGCGTTTCCAAAAACTTCTACTTGTGGTACTTAGGGACACTGTGGCCTTCCAGTATCTGAAGGGGGCTTACAAGAAAGCTGGTGAGGGACCTTTTGGGATGTTGGGTAGTGATAGGACTAGGGGGAACGGATGCAAACTAAAGAAAGGTAGATTTAGACTGGACATTAGGAAGAAGTTCTTCACTGTTAGGGTGGTGAGACACTGGAGCAGGTTGACAAGGGATGTTGTGGAAGCCCTGTCCATGTAAGTTTTTAAGGCCAAGCTGGATGGAGCTCTGGGCAACCTGATCTAGTGAGAGGTGCCCCTGCCCAGGCAGGGGGGTTGGAACTAGGTGATCTTTAAGGTCTTTTCCAAATCTGGAAATTCTATGATTCTATTGTTTGGTTGCATGATAGTGATAGGTTGATGATTGAACCTGATGATGTTAAAGGTCTCTTCCAACCTTAATAATTTTTTGATTCTGTGAAAATGGCCTCTGCTGTGTGGCTAGAAATGCACCAAACTCTCAGTGAAGATGCCCTAGTGCTCAAGTATCAAACATTGTGCGGGTAATATGGCAATATTTGGTTCATGTAAATATTTGGTCTTTGAAAGGTAGGAATGAGTCAGATAGTCACCTCTATGACATACAAGGCAGGTTTGTGGAAGAAAACAGGCTGCTAGTTTAGCAAGGCAAAGGGTTACACTTTTTTCTTTAAAAATTGGCTGCCCTTCAGAGTGAAACCAGAGTGCAGATGTAGACTATTCATCCTTGGCTGACTTTCATTAATTTCTCAGCTTGGGCTTTCTATTTCAACAGAAATTTTGGGAATAGTTTTTTTCGTCCCTCAACCCCCTCACCCTTCAAAGTTCCTGCTATTCAGTGTGAACAACACTTCTCAGCACAGATTTCCCCCCTCATTTTAGATATAGTCTTCTTGTCTCATGTGCGAGGGTGCAAGCAGAACGTTACCAGGAATCAATGTCCTCTGATGGGAGAAGAGACTCCTTTGAGAGGGTTTAGCCTCTCACATTCAGCTGAGCTGGATGTAAACTTTCCTTGATTCTTGGATGCAAATCCCACATCATCAAAAACTTCTTTCACATGCCCAATTGTAAAATAGTCAATAAAATGAATAGCTTAACAGCTTGCTTCATGCTCTTCTACAAGAAGGCACACCTAGGCTGTATGCATGACCTGGCTTCTGAGCCTGCCCTCAGCACCGGGCTTTCAGGATATTTGGTAAGAGCTTGGAGTGCTCTCCTGAAGTCCCAATGTGTCCAAGAATCCCAGAGGCATGCTATTGTGCTCCCTCAAGCATGCCATCATAGGCAGTTTTCATAGAATCACAGAATCTCCTGAGTTGGAAGGGACCCACAAGGATCATTAAGTCCAACTCCTGTCTATGCACAGGACAACCCCAAAGTCACACCATGTGGCTAAGAGCATTGTCCAAATGCTTCTGGAATTCCAAGAGAGTTGGTGCCATGACTGCATCCCTGGAGAGCCTGTTCCAATACTCCACCACTCTCTGGGTAAAGAACCTTTTCCTAATGTCCAACATAAACCTCCCCTGGTGCAGCTTCATGCAATTTCACTGGGTTCTGTTGCTGTTCACCAGAGAGAATAGATCAGCTCCTGCCCCTCCTTCATCTCTGGTGAGGAAGTTTCTCTGAGTTTTGGTGGCTATACAGTGACAGGTAAGCAATGGTTGGCTTTGTCCCTTTCTGATGTTTGTCTGTGACTTGCAGGGTGGTGTGGATGATACAATCTCATTAACAGCCTATATCACTGCTGCACTTGCGGAGCTTGATCTGGAGAAGAATGTAAGTCACAGCTGAACTCCTGCAGGGCTTGGGAGTGTGTTCAACCTTTCATTCCTCCCCAGGCCTGTGGTTTCAGGGAGTACCCAGCCTGAGTTGGTCAAAGGTTCTGTCACATCCCACCTTTCTACATAATAAGGTCTATCGATAATTTTTATCTTGGTGAGGAGTTCTTCATAAAAATGGTCTAAAATGTCTCTGAAAATGGCTGAGGGCTTGCAGGGAGAGGCAATAATTCTCATGAAGCTGACCAATAGAGCTGAAGGTGGGGGGAAGCTCCTTCAGACCTGGAAACAAAGCAATGATCTTCAGTTGTAGACTGCTCTAGCCAGGATATGCTGATATTCCAGCCTTACTGGTGAAGTTCTGAAAACAACATCCTGCCCCCACAGCATGCAGGTCTGATAGTTCTGAGCCAAAGTGTTACCTGACACCTCCTACAGCTGGATCCTTCAGCCTATGAACAATTTCCCATCCCAGTGACATGTCCAGTCACACATTTATTTTGAACCCACAGCAAGTTCTTTGTCTGCTCTACTTCATGTTCCTCAGCCCTGAGAGAGATGCTATTGCTGAAGTACATCAGGGATGTAGCTGGGATGCTTGAGGGCTAGGGATAGATTTTTTTTTTTTCCCCCCTGACAAAAAGTGGTCAGAGTACATCCACTGGGTTTCCTTTCCTTTATCAGGACACCATGCTGGACAATGCCTTACATTGCCTCAAGAACATAACACTGGATGAGACAAGCCTTTATGTCAAGGCTTTGATGGCTTATGTCTTCACACTGACCAAGGACATGGAGATGAGAGAGAAGCTCCTGGATATGTTAGAGGAGGAAACTGGTAAGTTGGTGCTGTTGAGAATATTTCTGGTCCTAGAGGTAATGTCTGTGTTTAATGCTTGAGATTTGTAGGAGTTAACTGCAGTAATCTGAGAAGTTTAACTATTCTCAGTTTAGTTTTTGTGTCAGAAAATGATAATTTATTGAAGCAGTGGAAGTCTCAGATCCAGGAAACAATTTCTAATCGAAAGCAGCAGAGGTGATCCATGCTTAACTGATGTGGTCAAGGTACTCACTTGAGTTGTGACATTCCTGTCATTCTTCAGCAGTTCACCCATGGTACAAAAGATCTTGCAGAGGGAACTTGCCTCACTACCTCTATTGAGCTGCTGGTCAGGGCATTGACCTGTGGAATTTAAACCTTTAAACTGTTTCCTCATTGCTCAGGGCCCTTGGGTGGATGCTGCCAAGCTTGGTTCTTCTTTTTGTCTCTTTAACTTGGAAAAAAACATATACTTCTGTCCTCCATGAGGATGTCAGGTGAGGGTTTCAAAGCACCTGAGTCTATGGATAAACAGCTGGTAACAATATGACATGATTTGGCTTAAGTAAGTTCTTCCCCACATCTATTCATCTGGGAGAACTACATTGAGGACTAAAAAATAACCCAGAAGAAGAAAGGGAGAGAAGATTTTTCGGCTTGCTTCCACTGATAATAATTAGCAGTGACTTGACAAGAGCAATGATGTTGTCCTACATATTTAAATGTATCTGTGATACTGAGTCTGAGGATGTGGTTGCCTGATGGAGAATCTCTGCTCCAGAGGATTGTCTTCTGCTGGCTTTGTGGCTGGGGTTCTGTTAGCCTCCCAGCTGGATCTCAAACAGGAGTTTGGTGTTTTTTAAAGAATCAAGGTTCATCTTTAGGTCATTTGTAGCTGCATTTCCAAGACATTTTCTACCACTTCATGGAAAAAATGGTTCTGCTTTATCTCACCTTGGAAGCAACAAATCCCAAATCCCTCATGCAAAACTCTTCCATTGTGATGAGTTTGTCTGCAAAGGAGTCCACTGGAGCAATATTAGTCCATAGATTCCTTCAGATAAATTCTAAAGCATTTATTCTGGCTTTAGGCAAACAAGTGATTTTGTGATTCTTATTTCAAAGGTGAAGGTTTGTTCTGGAAACTGACTTCAAATTTAAAAGCATCACAGGTTTTGATCTCTGTGCCATTGCAGAAGGTGTCTACACTGGCACAATTAAGCTAAATTCGTAGCTGAATTTTGGTTAGCCCCCTACCTACCATCACTCCAGCAAAACATTCAGCCATACCAAGATGCATTCAGTGTCTGTGAGCTTGGACCAAAGATGGGAGCAAAGTTCTAGCTTAAATTGTTCTAGCCTATGCACTGCATAGTGAGGATGCCACCATGGATTGTCTTGCTCCTCTGGTGGCCTGCCGACAACTCTCCCTCAAAGAGCGACCAGTTCTTGTGCAATAGATACAGCTACCTGGAAATGAGTCCCAGATTTTTTCAGCACAGGGAAACCACTTAATGCAGAAACAAACAGCAAAATCCTGTAGCTTGGGGACAAGCACTAGGACTGTGCTTTAAACCAAAAACCTCAGCTCAGAGTCAATCAGTTTCTAAGGGAACTGCTTCCTAGAGGAATTTTTTGAGGAGTTGAAGCCTAGATAGCTTAATGCTTTCAAAGGAAGCAATGGAAGAAATGCCTGGCTCTTCAGCGTACAAAAGCATCTGTGTGACCTGGTCTAGGGAATCCTGCTGTGGCAGGGGGGTTGGACTGGATGATCTTTCGAGGTCCCTTCCAACTCCTAAAATTCTGTGATTCTGTGAAGAGGGCTTGGCTTTTGCGGTCTGAGGTGCCCCAGAAAAGCAGATGCATTTCTGATGGTGTACAGGAAACTGCCAGTCTGTGAAGTGTACCAGGGCAGAAGAAGTTGATGTTTATAGGGTTCTACTGTTCCTCTCTTCTACATGTTTCTCCCTCCCTCAGCAAGGCTCCTGACATCACATTCCAGTGGCGAAGAATCTTCTTCTGTGATTGAGACAGTAGCCTACATCCTCCTGTCTCATGTCTCCAAACCAGACCTGGCACTCAGGGAAGCCTCAGTGAGCAAGCTTGTGCATTGGCTCAGTGGACAAAGAAATGCCTTCGGCGGATTTGCTTCCACACAGGTAACAAGCCAGCGAAAGTCACGAGGGAAGGAGAAAGACATGTCTCATGGGCATGTGACTGTCTTTTGCAGACAGGCACAAGTGAGCTCTCCTTCGGAAATGAAACCATAGAATGTCCTGAGTTGAAAGAGACCCACAAGGATCACCAAGTGCAACTCCTGTCTATGCACAGGACAACCCCAAAGTCACACCATGTGGCTAAGAACATTGTACAGATGCTTCTTGAGTTCTGTCAGGCTTGTTACCATGACTGCTTCCCTGACGAACCTTTTCCTAATATCCAACCTAAAGCTCCCCTGGCACAACTTCACACCCTTCCCTTAGCTTCTATGGCTGGTCACCAGAGAGAAGAGATAAGCTCCTGCCCCTCCACTTCCCATTATGAGGAAGTAACAGACCACAGTGAGGTCTCCCCTCAGTTTCCTTTTCTCCAGACTGAACAAACCAAGAGACTTCAGCTGTTCCTCATACAGCTTCCCTTCTAGACCCTTTGCTATCCTCATGGCCTCCTCTGGACACTCTTAAACACCTTCATATCCTTCCTCTATTGTGGTGCCAAAATTGCAACCAATACTCAAGGTGAGGCCACACCAGCTCGGAGTAGAGTTGGACCATGGCCTCCCTTGACTGTCTAATAGAGCTTGGTACACTGCAGGACACAGTTGGCCCTTTTGGCTACCAGAGCACATTGTTGACTCACACCCAACTTGTCATTGAGAAAACTCTTTTTCTCTGGGGTGTGATTGGGATAACCCAGTACTTGGGACTGCTAACCCCAGGGCTCAGAAGCCACACTTTCTAGGTAAGAGAAGTCATCCTGCTGCCTGTGGCATAGACCCTACCTATGTACTTTTCGGTATAGCTCTTGCTTGTGTCAGAGTGTGAACCAGGGCCATGAGGAGTGTGATTTACCTTGCAGTGCCTGACCTAGTATGCTGGATCTTGTGCTGCATGGCTCCACCACTAAGTGGCTCTCTTTCCACCTTCAGGACACCGTCGTTAGCCTGCAGGCCCTGGCTCATTATGCAGCCCTGATTCCCCAGCAGACCCGAGATGTAAAGGTGACAGTGAAAGGCAAGGAGCCCTCTCCACTGGAGTTCCACGTGCACAGGGACAACAAGTTAGTCTTGCATCAGGCATCTCTCCTTGAAATTCCAGGGGTGTATACAGTGCAGGTGACTGGCAGTGGCTGCATCTATGTACAGGTGAGTAGATATAAGGGACAGAGGTGTCAGGTTCTGCCACTGGCTATTCAAGTGAGGTTTGGCTCCAAGCAGGCACTATAGTTTCAAATTCTGAGTAGGATTTGGCTTTTGGGGCAGAATTATGTCAGATCAGGTATATACTGGTGTGTGTGGTATTATTGCGCCCATCTATGGCATCTTCTCAAAAAAGTCTCAGCTTTTCTGTCCCATGCTACAAAGCCATGTAGTAAAAGATCAGGAGATCTGGAGTCAGGAGTGATGGGACACATGTTGCTGATGTCACTGCTTCAGGAGCTGAGCGCTATACCTTCTAACAATATTCTTTGGGTTGTTATCAGATGCAGAGGTAAGGAGTGATGTAGGACCAAGGTCTTCTTATTCTAGTACACCAATACAACAGATCCATCAGGAGAATACGTTTTTTCTGACAGCTTTGATAGTGGTCTGCTTATGAGTCATTAAAGGAGCAAAGAACTCAAGTCACTTGCTGGGAAGAACCCCCTCCCTGGGTCAATCCTTGTTCAACCATCTCTTCTGGTGCTCTGAGAGAATCATAAAATCATATCTGCAATCTATCCTTAGACAAGAGGACACAATAATTATTGATTGCTAATGCACATGGGCAGTAACTAGGACTCATGCTACTTGCCTAGCTCTTGAGTGGTCAATAAGGATAAGACATCCTGGTGAGTGCCTGCCAAGCAGGCAGCCAGTCACCAGGCAGCTGGAGAAAGATTGGCCCATGCTGCTCTTTGGAGGAGTGTGATCATCTCTCTTGCTGAGTTGTTGTCCTCTGCTTCTTTGCTCTTTCAGTAAGCTGAGACAAGGTACTTGAATGAGGCTTTGAATCACAGATAGCTGAGCCTCCATGCTAAGATATGGCAGATGCAGCTAATGCTATGTGCTCAACCACAGAGCTCTGACCAGTAAGCACAACTGGGGCCAACTGGGTTAGGTACTGGTTACCAGTTACTTAAAAGCTGGAGGCAGAGGTAGTCCTTTAGCTCACAGAGGCAAGCTCCAGGACACTTCACAGAGATTTTTTCTCTCCTACTAGACCACTTTGTACTATAACACCCCACCACCAAAAACAGAAGAGGTCTTTGTCCTGGATGTGGAAGCAGTACCAAAACAATGTGATGGTGTCAGGAAACAGCTTGACATTCATGTGTCTGTCAGGTATGAGATCTCTTGAGGATCTTTCTTCAGTGGAAAGAAATGGGAGCCCCAGCAGTATGACCAGTAACCCATAAAAGACTCCTGTTTGTGGAGGCAAAGATACAGGGGAAGACTCTCTTCTTCTCTGTAGATATCAAAGAGATCATGAACTGAGAAATAAAGTCTGGAGAAGCATAGGAAAACATTGGCAGTGGCTTGCACACCACAGCATGGAGCAGCTCAGCAGCCCCCACAACAATAGCAGCTGAAATGGAAGCATTCCCAAGAGCTAGATCTTCCCACCTTGGGGGACACATGGCAGCTTGGGCTGAACCAGCCCTGAGGTGCATTCTCCTGCAGTGTAAACCTCTACTGAAACCAGACAGCAGAAACTCCAGTCCCTATCTGCATTTCACTTCGCTGCATCTGTCTAGATGAGTGTCTTGGCTCATATTCTCCATGCCCTACTGTCCTGAGAGAGAACAATGCCAACATTGCCACTCTCAACCTGTAACATCAAAGATCACTTCCACTTGTTGCAGAAGGCAGCATGAAGATTAACCATAACACAGTTGCTTCACAATCTGTCTCCATATTGAGCAAGCAGATGGGGCAGGTTTTTGTCCCTTTCTCCCATCAGTTAGACATGCTGCTGAGCTTCTACATCACTGTAGAGCAGGTCAGAGTTTGGAAGTATCATTAATATCTCCTAGAAATGCTGTGATGACTTCTACATTTAATGCACTTCTCTCCTGCCATTCTTCAGTTACGTAGGGGACCGTGAGACCAGTAACATGGCCATAGTGGAGGTGGAGATGCTGTCAGGGTTCATTCCTGTGAAGAGCTCTGTGAAAGCGGTAAGACTTTTTCTTATGGCCTTCCCTGAGGAGAAGGAAAATGTGTTTTCCAGATGCAGGTCAGCCAGAAATATCCAAACATTCAAGCAGGCTGAGGGAGGTTCTCCTCCTCCTCTATTCTACCCTAGTGAGGCCACATCTGGAGTCCTGGGTCCAGTTCTGGGCTCCCCTGTTCAGGAAGGACAGGGAACTTTGGGAGAGGGTACAGAAAAGGGGTTTAGAAATGATGAGGGGACTTGAACATCTCTCTTCTGGGGAAAGGTTGAGAGAGCTGAGGCTGGTTAGCCTGGAGAGGAGAAGACTGAGGGGGCATCTGATCAATGCTTATCAATATTTCATGGGTGGGTGTCAGGAGGATGGGGCCAGGCTTTGTTCAGTGGTGCCCAGTGACAGGACAAGAGGTTATAGGCACAAACTGGAACATAGCAAGTTCCATCTAAACATAAGGAGGAATTTCTTATTTTGAGCGTGGTGGAGCCCTGGCCCAGGCTGCCCAGGGAGGTGCTGGAGTCTCTGTCTACCGGAGACATTCCAAATCCACCTGTACAACATCTTGTGCAACCTGCTCTAGGTGACCCTGCTTGAACAGGGAGGTTGGACTAGATGATCTCCAGAGGTCCTTTCCAACCCCTAACATTCTGTGATTCTCTGAACACCTAAGACCTACTGGAGAATGGTAGCTACTTCTCTTACAACAATTTAAACTAAGCAAGTACAGCCTTAGTGAGCTATTTCACAAATCAACTTTCCATTTGCAGACCTGTGTGTGCAGTAAGGAGGCTCACATATGCAGTAAGAGGTTAAAGAGGAGCTGAAAATCACCTAGGTAGAATCATCTGGGTTCTCTGAGACCCTTTGCTGTTGCTAGTGATATTTGTAGGGATACTCCATAAAGTGGTGTTGAATCCCAGAGGCATCATAGCTTCCTACTAACCATCTTTCCCTTGGCTCTCTGAGCTCTACAGCACTTGTTCCAAAGCTGAATAAAACCTTTTCTAAGTCTTTGTGCAGTCCCAAGAGTCTCAATGACACTAGAGGTGGGGAATGCAGACCTTGCCCTGACTAGGCTAAGTGCTTGAGTCAGCAGTGGTTCACTGATGGATACCAAACTTGCTGTGAAACAATGGAATGCCAAAGAGCTGGGGTTAACCAAGCTCACATCATCTTCCTCTACAGCTGGAGGAGATCCCACTGGTGAAAAGGACAGAGATCAGACCAGACGAAGTCACAATCTACTTGGAAGAAGTAAGAGGAAGACTACAGGAAGCTGCCTATTCAAGTAGTAGCAACAGCAGTGCTTTGCATTGAGACTCTCAGAATCAAGAAGAGTGTGGCCAGCAGGCTGAGGGAGGTTCTCCTCCTCCTCTATTCTGCCCTAGTGAGGCCACATCTGGAGTGCTGGGTCCAGTTCTGGGCTCCCCTGTTCAAGAAGGACAGGGAACTTCTGGAGAGGGTACAGAAAAGGGCTACAATCACGTTGAGGGGACTGGAACATCTGTCTTGTGGGGAAATGCTGAGAGAGATGGGGCTGGTTAGCCTGGAGAAGAGGAGACTGAGGTAGCCTCTGATCAATGCTTATCAATAATTCATGGGTGGGTGTCAGGAGGATGGGGCCAGGCTTTTTTCAGCGGTGCCCAGTGCCAGGACAAGAAGTTACAGGCACAAACTGGAACATAGCAAGTTCATCTAAACATAAGGAGGAACTTCTTGCTTTGAGGGTGGTGGAGCACTGAAACAGGCTGCCCAGGGAGTTCATCTCTGGAAACATTCCAAAGCCACCTGAACGTGATCCTGAGCAACCTACTGCAGGTGACCCTGCTCTGCTAGGGGGTTTGGACTAGATGACCTCCAGAGGTCCCTTTCAACCCCTAACATTCTAGGATCCTGTGCTCAAATATACAAGTCTTTAGGCTGACTCAAGCAGGCTACAATTTTGGCAAAAGAGGAAGAGGGTGGAAGAACCTGGAAAGATAATGACAAATGTAATGTAGAAGGAATAAAGTTGGAACGTAGGTGACTTTGAGATGGCCAGTGCATTTTTACTCACTTTTGTTCTTCTCTCCAGCTGGGTAACACTGCTCTGAAGCTTAACTTCTCAGTGGAAGAAGATGTTGAAGTGCAGAACCTGAAAGCAGCAACAGTGCATGTCTATGACTACTATAAGCCAGGTGAGATGTCCCTTATGTAGGCAGAGAGGAACTATTATACCTGTCACTCAGCCACAGTTGTGTCTCTGCGTTTCACTCCCTTATCTTCCTTATTCCAGGGCATTTCAAGCTTGAATTTACCCTGTACCAAGCTTCTAGATTCAAGTAGTAGGATCCTTTGTTTTTCTGTTCTTCAGATCAGGCTGCCTGGCACTGTGATTGTGGTGTGGTATGCGTTCCAAAAGGCTGTGTTTTTTTTTACTTCCTCTAGCTTCAAGATACATCTCTGTGGAAAAAAACCAATAATACAAAAAAGCTTCTGTGTCAATTTACCATGTCTTCTCCAGCTCCTTAGCTCTTTTGAAAACACTTAGTGTTTTCTTTAAAATCAGCGTTGCATTATGACCCACCAGAAGGCAAAACTTAGTTCATGCATTGTGTAAGAATCCTGCAATCCCTTGTATGCTGTAATCTCTCAGAGGATAATAGGAAAACAATTTCTTCCCCTTGAAAGCTCTAAATGAGCTATCAGCACACAGAAGAGAGATCTTGAAGTAATTTGGAGTGTCTCTGATTATTCTGTGCTCAGTAGGAGCCAAACCAGCAGATGGAACACTGAGAGTTATTTTTAAAAATAAGAATTTGAGAACAAAATAGAAAACCTATTTAGAAATTTAGAGATGGAGAAAGCAGCACCACAGGCCTATATAATATATACTAAATTCCTTTCTTGTTCCTCCTTCCACATCATGTCAAGAAGAGGAGGAGGCTGCTTAATCCAGCATTTGACTCAGCTAAATATTGTCACCTAATATGCTCTGTCTTTGCTGTACAAGACATGCAATTTAAAAATTGTTATCCGACATGACAATGCAAATTATAAGTCAATACTGAAAGGTTCTCTGTCACAAGAATGTCCTTGCATCAGAAGGGAGCACAATGCATAAGAGGGTCTTTGGTAGCTGTATGGGAGACAGACTGTTGGTCTGACACGCTATAGACATTTTTCTCTTCCTGCAGTCACAGTCTGAAGAATGAAAGATGAAGGTAATGAGGTGGTTGTGTGAAAGAGAAAGAAGCTTGACATTGCCCTCCCATGCAGTCCTGCAGCTTACCACCCTCTTTCTCTTTTCTTTCTACAGATGACCGCACAGCAAGAGATTATGTTTTCCCTTGCACTTCAGGTTAGTGTTAGCAGGCTCCCAAGGTGGAAATAGCTGAAAGTGAGCAGAGGACTGGTGGTAAGGAAGCAAAGCATCCCACCTCTGCTCTATTTAATTCCGTCAGAGCAGAGGACTTGTGGTAAGGAAGCAAAGCTGCCCACTTCTGCTCTATTTAATTCCATCATGTGTTGTAGAGCCTTCTCGGACTGCAGATGGAATCTACTGTATTAGCTGTGGGCACGGTTTCTAGTCCATGTATAATCTCAATGCAGACCAAGGCTTGAGCATACCATGGAAGGTTAAAAGGACCTATTTTTATTCTATTTCTGTACACTCCTCATATGTGCAGTCCTTTGAGCACTGCAAATCTGAATGCAGCTGGAAATGCCTATGTCAGTGACAAAGAAATATGTTGCAACTCATCCCCTAAGACCTCCCAGTCTTTATATAGCCTCCTAAAAATTTATCAGGCACTTTGTCTTTTCTTTCTTTCCACAGATGTCCAGAAGAAAGGTTCCTACTAGAATGCCCTGCTCTGAAACCAATGATCTGAGTTTTCTGCTTCCATAAAGAAAACTTCATTGCTCTGACTCTCCTTTACTCTGCTGTGTTGGATGCATCCTGCTTCCTTTGATCTGTGCCCTAAGTTTCTGTATGAAACCTGGCTTGATACACAATACGTTGGGATCAAGTGAAACAAAGCATGTGGAACCTAGAAAGAAGGCAGTGGCTTGACAGTTGGTGAAGTCTTCACAGTTTCACGCTTGAAAAATAAAGAAACATTACTTAGGTCATAGTTACATTCTTCGCTTTTAGTCACCATAGTGGCTTAAGTTTTCCTCTCTTCACAGAAACACAGAATGTTAGGGGTTGGAAGGGACCTCTGGAGATTATCTTGTCCAACCCACCTGTCAGAGCAGGTTCACCTACAGCAGGTTCACCTGTAAGCACATGAGATGATCCCAAATGGATTCTGCCCTTTTTAAGGTGCTATTATAAAGAATAAACAGAATACTTAAATCTCTGTATGGTTGATGATTGGACTTGATGATCTTAGCGGTCTATTCCAGCCTTAATGATTCTGTGATTCTGTGGCTCAATACGTTACAAGCTGCCATGTTGCCTGACAGTCTGTATGAAAACTCCTGTACTCCCCACCAGAAGAGAAAGGGTTTTCCTTCTGAGGCACCTGAAGGTGAGGGTCTCACTTCCAGACTGAAGCAACTCAATGACTGTTGAAAAGGGAAGGGAGGCACATGCAGATATGTAGGCTAGAGCAACGCAGAAGATGCACGTCTCCTGCAGAGCCACTAGGTGTCACCATCGCTCCATGGCTTGCCCTGCGAGACGTCATTTCTCCAGCAAAGCTTTGCTTAGGGTTGGCAAAGAAAAGTGCCGACCTTTACGGAGCCCTGCTGCCCTCTACAGAGGCCTACGCAGCCGTGCACACCGCTGCCGACTCCTACAGACCCATATAGAGCCTTGCCAACCCCTATAAGGCCCCTACAGATCCGTGCTAAACCCTACGGACCCCTACAGAGCCTTCCAGAGCTTGAGGGGCTGCAACAGACCTTGACAGAGCACTGCAGAGCTCAATAGACAACAAGAGAGCTCTACTGACGCCCTCCCGGCCTTCCGCCCCTCGACCTCCCAGCCCCTCTCGACCACCTGCTCACAGTAGCGTGTTTTAGAGTGTTTCTGGGATAGTTCGGGGTGTTTCACTGTGGTTTGGGGCTGTTGTGGGCTTTTCCGGAGTGCTTCTGTGCAGTTCTGGGGTATTTTAGGCTGGCTTTGGCCTCCTTTGGGTTGTTTTGCCATTTGTTTACATGCCTTTGTGGTGGTTTGGGCTGTTTCCAAGTGGGTTTGGGTGGTTTTATGCGGTTTTGGGTTTTTTTAGTGTGGGGCGTGGTCTTGCTGCACATTGCGATGAAGGGAGGGGGCGTGGCGTCAGGTCTCTATGGAGTGAATGGCAGGGGACGTGACCTCGAGCCGCCAGCAGCTCTGCCAATCCGTACACAGTCCTGCGGGCCACTACAGAGAGCTGCGACTCCTTCCCAGACCCCTCCCGAGCCGCCGGGACGCGTGCCGAGCAGCAGTGGCCTGTGCGGAGCCGCCAGCAGTCCTGCGGACCCCTACAGGGCCTTGCTGACCCTTACAAAGGCCTACAGTGCCCTGCCAACCCCTACAGAAAGCACAGTCAGACAGGAAATAATGCAAACACTTCATTACAAATAGAGAAAAAAAAATGTGATCAGGTGCAGAACTTGTCCAGACAAACATAGTGATTGCAGTTGACCCAGATTACTTTTATCCTCCCTCTCCATTTTCCCATACTCATTCCGAGTTCACCTTGATCCCACCTCCCTGCTGTGATTCTTACCCCAAACATCTTGTAAATCCTCAAATTCTCTTTATCCGTTCCAACATCCCACCCTCCCAGTAAGTCCTAAGGCCGCTTTAGTGAAGTGGTTCCCCTTCATTTACATAGATTCTGCAGTTTCCTCCCCTTGAACCGTCTTCAGTGGGCTTTGCACTAGGGACAAATGGCTTAGTCCTTCATCCAGTCGTTGAGGGCTTTAGCAGTGCTTGATTTGTAGAGATTACCTTGGCTGAGTTCCTTGTCATTGTTCCTTTGATCACTATCTGACCTTTTAGTTTGAATAGGCTTAAGTATCTCCTGCAGCTGCTTCTTTTCTTTCTTTTTTTTTTTAAGAAAACCAGCCAGACATCTTTCCATCTGAATTAAAAAAGAACCTCCAGGGTTTAGAAAAGGTATGTAACAGCCCGAAAGCCTTCCTGTAAAGGGTTTGTTGGTTGGGTTTTTTTGCTCCTTTTCAAGCAGCAGGAGATACTAGTCTGTGATTCTAAGCCAACGAAACTCGGATCTGTGATTAGGTAGTCCACTTTCATTATTGAGCTAGGTGCAACGTTCTTGCAACAGGAAGCTGAAACACATCATTTGCAGGAGTTACGATGCTCATAGCCTCAGCAGTGCTTGAGATCCTGCACGTTGTACATGGACGTGGAGCATGATTTGTTTCTGCTTGTCTTTGCTTCTTCCCACCTGTCCTTCGTGCGTGATCCTTAAAAGAAACTCACCAAGATGAGCCCAGTGGCTCCCTGGTCTGACCCAAGAGACCATTTCTCATTGTCTTAGTAAGTCACCATAATTGTTAAACATGAGTGAGTTTACCCTAACCGATCCCTCTGACCCTAAGCTAGGCAATTGACAGAAGCATTGGTGCTTTTCGAGAGTAATCAAGGGGAGCAAGGACCAAGTGCCTGCACGATGCACCTTCTTTTCTAAAAGTTGCCATAAAGCTCTGGCACTGTGGTTTCTTTACCCCACTTATGCAGGTTTCCACTGTACACAGCATCATTAAGGTTGGAAGAGACCTCTATGATCATCAAATCGAACCATCAGCCTATCACCACATGCTACTAAACCATGTCCCTAAGTATCACATCTAGATGTTTTTGGAACCCCTCCAGGGATGGTGACTCCACCACTGCCCTGGGCAGCCTGGGCCAATGCCTAAGAACTCTTGCTGGGAAGACATTTTTCCTGCTATCCAATCTAAACCTCCCCTAGTGCAACTTGAGGCCGTTTCCTCTCGTCCTCTCACTGGTAACCCGGCAGTAAAGACCAACTCCCACCTCGCTCTGGCCCCAGGCCAAGCCCCAGCCCCAGGTGAGCCCCCACCCCTAAGCAAGACCCCTGCTCCGCCGTTCCCGCCAGGCCTCGGCTGCCGTCACCAAGGCAACAACAAGCGGCGCCCGGAGAGGAGGATCACGTGCCAGGAAGCACCTTCGATGGAGGAAGTGACGGAGCGGGGGTGGGGGGGNCGTGCGAGGGGGGCGTGTCAGGCGGGCTCGGCGGCTCAGGGGGCTTCGGTAACACTGGGCAGCGCGGGTGCCTTGGGTGGGAGCGTGGGTTCTCGGTGGGTTAAGGGGCGGTGGTGGTGTAGCGGTAGCTGCGAGAGCGGAGCGTAGAGGAGAGGAGCCGGGGCAGTGCCGCGGCGGCTGCAGGTGAGACCGGGCCCGGGGACGCGCGCGGCCGCGGTGGGCTAGAAGTTGACAGCAGTGGCGGAGCAGCCATTGTTTGCCCGGTACCGGCCCCAGGGGCCAGCGGCAGGGAACAACTCGCAGCCGCCGCCTCCCCTCACCCCCCGTCGGCAGTCGGGCGTTAAACACGCGCCTTTCTTTAGTTGCCCGCGGGGGATCCCCGCCTCCCGCAGCGGCGGGGCTGCCTGCAACGGACATAGGTGTTGCGGGCAGGGCGCCTGCAAGCTCTCGGTTTAACTTTGCTACTGGAGTTGCTGGCGGCCTGGGAGGGCTGCTGCCGCCCTGCTCTCTCTTCTCCACCTCCGTCACGGACCTGTTTGCCCGCGGCTCCCATCGGCGTGTTGAGGCCGGTGGTGAGGCAGGCACAGCCATGGGGTGGAGAACTGGTTGCGGCGAGGGTCCTGCAGCTCTCGGGAGTCGCACCCTCTGCTGCTTCCAGAGCATCCCAAGAGCAGAGCGAACGTGTCCCGGCAGTTTACACACCTCTGCTTGACGATGCGTGGAGGCTGTGTTGTAGAAAACTACAGGAATAGAACGAGAAGCGAGCTTTGTAGTCCTGGTTGCTAATTTTTCTCCTCCAAACCTGTGGGAAAACCAGTGCACATCTTACTTTGTTTGCTGACTTAGTTTCTGAAGGATGAAGAAGGGATGGAACCATTTCTGAGGTTAGAAACTCTGCAGGCAGCCGTCACGTGCCGGGGAAGAGGGGTGGATCGGATGAGCAGAGGCAAACTTTGCTATCTCCTACCTAGCGTTCAGTGGCTGGAGTAGGTGTTTTCGCCCTGATTCTTCTGCTCTTGCGTTTGATAAAGGTTAGGAACTTGTAGATAGGTCACCTGCGGTGTGTGCCGAGATCATCAGTGAGGGTTGGGCTCTGCACTGGTCCATGTTCTCATGCTTGGACTGCTCCGTGAGCTAGTTTTCTCCCTTCTCATCCCTTTCTGCTGTGCTGTTATTCCTGCCATGGTTTTAATAGACCGTTGTGTCCTTCCTGATCTGCCTTTTAGGGGTGCAGTTCTAGCTGTTGTTGAAAAGTTAATTTCCAGTAATGACCACGTTTTTGGTTTGTGGGGTTTTTGTTTGTTTTGGTTTTTTTGTTTTGCCTTTTTTTGNCCTTGCCAGGCCAGGCCAGGCCAGGCCAGGCCGCGGTCGGGCCCGGTCCCGCCGGCAGCCTCCGCCAGGTAACGCCCCTGGCC
>VWZX01007183.1:276168-332543 GCA_013399015.1 Galbula dea
TAACTTTGCTACTGGAGTTGCTGGCGG
This sequence comes from Galbula dea, assembly GCA_013399015.1. NCBI lineage: Eukaryota > Metazoa > Chordata > Aves > Piciformes > Galbulidae > Galbula > Galbula dea. Next base: position 276,196 of record VWZX01007183.1, read on the forward strand.
CCTGGGAGGGCTGCTGCCGCCCTGCTCTCTCTTCTCCACCTCCGTCACGGACCTGTTTGCCCGCGGCTCCCATCGGCGTGTTGAGGCCGGTGGTGAGGCAGGCACAGCCATGGGGTGGAGAACTGGTTGCGGCGAGGGTCCTGCAGCTCTCGGGAGTCGCACCCTCTGCTGCTTCCAGAGCATCCCAAGAGCAGAGCGAACGTGTCCCGGCAGTTTACACACCTCTGCTTGACGATGCGTGGAGGCTGTGTTGTAGAAAACTACAGGAATAGAACGAGAAGCGAGCTTTGTAGTCCTGGTTGCTAATTTTTCTCCTCCAAACCTGTGGGAAAACCAGTGCACATCTTACTTTGTTTGCTGACTTAGTTTCTGAAGGATGAAGAAGGGATGGAACCATTTCTGAGGTTAGAAACTCTGCAGGCAGCCGTCACGTGCCGGGGAAGAGGGGTGGATCGGATGAGCAGAGGCAAACTTTGCTATCTCCTACCTAGCGTTCAGTGGCTGGAGTAGGTGTTTTCGCCCTGATTCTTCTGCTCTTGCGTTTGATAAAGGTTAGGAACTTGTAGATAGGTCACCTGCGGTGTGTGCCGAGATCATCAGTGAGGGTTGGGCTCTGCACTGGTCCATGTTCTCATGCTTGGACTGCTCCGTGAGCTAGTTTTCTCCCTTCTCATCCCTTTCTGCTGTGCTGTTATTCCTGCCATGGTTTTAATAGACCGTTGTGTCCTTCCTGATCTGCCTTTTAGGGGTGCAGTTCTAGCTGTTGTTGAAAAGTTAATTTCCAGTAATGACCACGTTTTTGGTTTGTGGGGTTTTTGTTTGTTTTGGTTTTTTTGTTTTGCCTTTTTTTGTTTGTTGTTGTTGTTTTTTCCCTTGGGAACTATTGATCAGATTTGCTAGGCAAGTTGGTTAACTTAATGTTTTGGAAAACCCATGGTTTAATAATGTTTAGTAAGTTAGCCATCTCATGGAGCAGATACTTGAGTCAAGTGATCTGTTGGCTCAGTGATCACTATGGGTTTGTAAGAAAAGGATGCTGGAAGATGCCCTTAGAGGATGGGAGAGGGTGTAGCCTGTGTTTGGGTTGGGTTACACTACCATGGAGCTGCATCCTTAGGTGAATTTGCCTGGGGAAAATTCTGTGTCTTTTCACTTTTGTTTGTGGAAAGGGTTTTGCTGAATAACCCTTCTGGTTGTGACTCACTTCAAATTCTTACTGCCCTTCTGCAAAGGGAGACTGTGCCCCTAAAAGGCCTTCTGCCTACATAGAGACCAAAACTTTTTGATGCTTCTCATCCCAGGGGTGTTTTAGGAGGATTTTGTTTGTACTAGGATCTCAGTCAATGTGGAACTCTCAAACATGGTAGAAGTCTTAAAAATCAATGGCTCTCTTTGCTGAGGAAACACAGATTGGTGAAGCAGAGAACCAAGTTAGAAGCCAGGTTTCTCCTGTTGCAGCTGTTGAGGGTAAGGGTATGTGTTACAGCTAGGCCGAAACTTCCTTACCTTCTTTTCTCCCTCACTAGCACTTGTGGCATCCCAAGTGAGCTCCTTCAACTCCCTGATCTGGCAGAAGATGATGTTCAGGGTAGCTTTTCTGCAGAGTTCAGTTTGATCAAGTGAGCACCAGACATGAGAGAAAATTCTGGGAGATTGAGGGTGGCAAGGGAACAGTAATTATCTCCTCATGGTACTTCAGCTATTAGATAACTTCATGTAATGTATGTAGCTTCACTCTGACTTGCATTTAAGCCCCGTTCTTTATAGTTCATTCATCCACCACAGTTGCTTTCAAAAAGTCTTGTCTTCTCGTCTTTATTTATTTATTTTCAGGCTTAAGTTCCTTTTTGTGGTGCTGCCCCCTGGGGAAGATCTTTAAGGCAATTGTCTTCTCCAGAGCTTTTAATATTCTAGCTAGGCTTATTGACTGACTGATTGTAGCTGTAATACATTTGTGCCCCAAGACAACAGTGGCCAGAGGATGCCTCTTAAGTGAGGAGAGGATGGCTGAAGGGCAGAATTAGCAATGACCACTCCTGAAGCAATTCTGGAAGCCCGAGCTGGATTAGCAGGGGGATGCCTGGGCAGGACTTTGGGGTAGAGGTGGAGATGTGTGGGGAAGACAAGATTGGAGCAGCAGCTATCTGCTTGTCAGTTATAGAATTTTCCAGATTTTGAGGAGCAGGTTTGGAGCAGCAGATTTAGCCAGCCATCCTCTGCAGTGTTAGTGCTGTTGCCCTACTTTAAAGTCATCTACTGCCCTTAGCACCATTCCAGAATATAAAAAGTTGTCTGGTTGAGACTGTTGTTGCACCTCCTTTTCTGCTCCTCTGATCTTGCTTGTTTTGCAGACCTGGAAAAAGTTGCATTTTGTGAAGGCTGCAAAGTTCAAAATCTCTGGATTTGGAAAGATGTCGATACAGGGATCTGTGCTGTGGGATCCTGAAAGCCTCAGGGTCTCATTTAGAGGTCTCTCAGATATGTTGCAGGGGAGCCAGCTGGTGTTTTGGAAACCAACAGGCTGGCAGTGGTATTGAGCCTAACAGAAGCTTTTATTTATTTATTTATTTGTTATCTTACATGGAATAATGTCCTTCTAAAAAGTTGTGGGTTTTTTTTTCTCAGTAGAATTCTGTTGAATAATCACTTTTTGCACTTTCCCTGTTCTGCCTCTAACCCTTCCTACTGTTAACTCCATGTGTAGCCCATGTTTCTTGCTGTGGAGATGATCCCAATGTTTTACTCTTCTGCTAAGCATTCTCTTCAGTCTCACAGTCCCATTTCTTTTCTCATTGGCTGATGAAAGCCTTCTCCATCCTTTCTCAGTCCTGTGGTTTTCTCAGTCCTGTGGTTCCCTGGAAGTCATCTTTCTGCTACTGGAAGATCTCTCTGGCTCTGCATGACCTCTTTAGCAGCTTTTCCCTCACAAGTGTTGCCAGTGAACCTTACATCCACTCTGCTTCCGACTCTTTCCCCTGAAAGCAGCTTGCCACCACAGATAGCAGCTTCCATTCTAATAGTCAGTTATGATCTGCCAGGAGCAATAAGTAGCTGAGCAGAGAAAGAAGGAAAGAACCAGTCAAGGGCTGGGAGGTAAACTGGGAGAAGGAAGGTAGTTATGTCTCTTGTGGCACTGGAGGAGGAAAGGATCAGAAGCTGCCAGAGTGCAGTGGGACACTGGAAGCACAGTGCAATTTGCCTCCATTCACTAGCCTCCCTTGTAGGAGAAGTGATCAGGTTCGTAATCAAATGATTGCCTGAATGGGCTGCAGCTCTGCCTTCACTCTGCTGCCTTTCAAAGAGGTCAGGGTGCTGTAGCTTCCAACTGTAGCATGGCAATAAATATCTGTATGTTACACCTCTGAGTGTAATAAAAGATTTAAAATGTGAGTATAATTTCTGGGTGATTTCAGAACCCTGCCATCCTTGGTCCCCTCTCATGCAGCAAGGCCGTGCAAGGAGCCTAGTACTGGGATAGTCCAGTAAAAAAGCTGACTAATGCAGTGAAATGTGGTTTGATTTTTTTTCTCTAGCCTGACTTAGTTTCCAATTCTCTCGATGTAGATCTGGAGTCCATCTTGGCCTGAGCTCTTGGGATCCTGTCACCATGGAGACCGAAAGTGAGCAGAACTCCAGCTCCACCAGTGGGAGCTCCAGTTCTGGAGGAAGCACTCGGCCTCAGATATCACAGATGTCTCTTTATGAGCGACAGGCTGTACAGGTGAGGCACAATGATGTTCTGGGATGGTATGTGCCTCAGTGGAAGGTGGTGGTGAGCCTTTTCCTGTTCCTCTGAGTTGTCCTGTGCCGAGGTGGGAGTGTGCTCAGAGGGCTCTCGTGTTCACGGGTAGAGAGTCTTGTGCTGGACTCAGTGCTTGGTTCCCTTAGCTTGATACTGTGCTTCATGTTTTATAGGTTACTCCTCCAGAGTCCAGCGTCCTAGACTTAATCTGTACTGTGATCCAGGTTGATTTTAGCCTGCTGTTCATTCACTTAATCATCCCAGTTCCTCTATAGAGTGTATATCCTCCATATACATACTATACTGCAACACTTGTCTGGCTGCTTGAGCATGCACATCCCCAGATTCCTGGGGTTCATTAAAGTCTTGCAAGTGCTTCTCACTGTTCTTGAATACACTTGTGATTCAATCTGTTACCAGATTTATAGCTAGGCTATGTATTTTGATGTGCTAATCTAGTGACTTTGGTTTTTTCTCCTGGGGCCTAGGGATGGTCTCATGGCTGTCATTTATTTCTTCATTCTTCTGTATCTAATCACATTTCAAGGGCATGCTATTTTTGACAATTGGGTTTTCCTCTTTCTCTAGGCCCTGCAGGCACTCCAGAGACAGCCCAATGCAGCCCAGTACTTTCATCAGTTTATGCTCCAGCAGCAGCTTAACAGTGCCCAGCTTCATAGCCTGGCTGCAGTCCAGCAGGTGAGTTGCCAAAGGGCAGAAGGAGAGGAATTGAATTGTTCACTGGGGAAGATGCAGAGATTCTCTCTTTAGACTGTGACTTGTGCCTCGAGGCCATCCCAGTCCATGCTGAGACAGTGAGTCACAGAGTCACAGACTGTTAGGGGTTGGAAGGGACTTCTGGAGATCATCTAGTGCAACCTCCCTGTCAGAGCAGGGTCACCTAGAGCAGGTTACACAGGATGGTGTCCAGGTGGTTTTGGAATGTCTCGAGAGATGGAGACTCCAGCACCTACCTGGGTAGCCTGGGCCAGTGCTCTACCAGCCTCAAAAAGAAAGAAGTTCCTCCTTATGTTTAGATGGAACTTGCTATATTCCAGTTTGTGCCTGTCACCTCTTGTCCTGTCACTGGGCACCACTGGAAAAAGCCTGGCCCCACGTTCCTGACCCCTGCACATGAAGTATTGATAAGCATTGATCAGATCCCCCCTCAGTCTTCTCCTCTCCAGACTAAACAGCCCCAGGTCTCTCAGCCTTTCCCCACAACAGAGGTGTTCAAGTCCCCTCATCATGTTTGTAGCCCTGAACACATTATTTAAAGCTAATAAAAACAGTCAGTGAACTGGAAGCCTCATGCAAAGATTCATTTGATTTTCAGGTAGGGAGCAGGGGAAGATAAAATTGGCATCCCCATCAGGAAATTTATATTTCAAAAACCTATGACTAGCCCCTGCATCTTCTTTAAATAAAAGACTGGTGGTTAATTCACAGAATCATAGAATGGCCCAGATTGGATGGCACCTTAAAGATCGTCTAGTTCCAACCTCCCTGCCATGGGCAGGGAAGCCACCCACTAGACCAGGTTGCCCAAGGCCACATCCAACCTGGCCTTGAACACTGCCAGGGATCAGGCAGCCACAACCTCTCTGGGCAACCTGATTCAGCAGTGGAGGAAGTAGTGTTCAAGAACCGTATTAAAGTGAGCCATGCATTAGTCTTAGAGAATATTTATTCTCTAAGAATAAAGAGGAGTATGGGGTAGATCTTGTCCAGCCAGGAGGGTGTTTCTTTAATTGAGAGATGTTTATACAAATCAGGATATTTTATGATACCTGATTATTTTTTTCTTTAGCAACTTTGCTTGCCTGCCAGACTTTCCTCAGCTGAATATGGATTATGTGTGATGTGAATACAATTCTGTCTATGTAACAGTATCTTCCATCAGTAACTTTCTTGACTGTTAGTCCAGGATTTAGTTGTTCTCAAAATCCCTACCTGTGGTTTTATAGCATAGAGGGAATAGAATCCTCTCATCAGTTTTCCACAGATCTTAGTTACAAAACTATCTCAGCTTGTACAGTAGAATCCCATGAGGTCACAGAGGGGGGTAAAAAAAAAATCTGACAATATTTACGTTCCTCCACATGCCACATGTGGTGTAATCTGAAATTTGTTACTTGGAGTGCTACCATTGCATTGTTACTGAACTGCCTAACTAGCCTGGCATGTTGCTAATATTGTGGGGAATGGCTGGGTGTTAGCAGTGGGTTGCAGCATTAGGAGGAGGTTGCAGAGAGTAGCATGGGAAGCTGGAGCAACAGTTGGGTAGGTCCCCATGGGTGGAAGGACTAAAGGTCATGCACTGTAAGGTTCTGTTGTCCACTGCCTTGCTGAGTCTATAGGACTGAACTGCCTGGGGAAGAGGAGGTACCTTGCTGAGTTGCTGCACCTGATTTCTAGGGCACAACAGAGATTTGTATTGATTAGATTGTGTTCCTGTTCTCAGGAAAGGGAGGAGAAGATGATCGTGGGAGTAGGTGTTCTGGCAAAGTCCAGCATTTGGGCTGGATTGAAAAGTTTGTTCCAGGTACTCATTTTTCTGTCAATCTTTCTTGCAGGCTACAATTGCAGCCAGTAGACAGGCCAGCTCCCCCAACACCAGCACCCCACAGCAGACCACCACCACTCAGGCCTCTGTAAGTAACTGCTCCTTCACATGGCAGAGCTTCCCTCTTATCCACACCCCCCTTTGTTCTTTCTCTCCTTGGTCTTTTAGGAAGGCAGTCAGCCAGGGAAACACAGCTTCTAAGAACACTGGGAGTCCACAAGATGCAGATAACTTCAAGGATTTGGGGTGCTTTCATTACTGCTGGGGGTTGAGGAGACCAGAGAAGGTTTCTGAGAGAGAGAGACTCTTACCTGGAAAGGTGGACACTGTTCTCTCTTTGCTGGGAATATGTGTCATGGATTAGAAAAGGATCAGGGCTTCTAAGGAGGAGGAGTCATGGGTAGCTCGAAAGGGAATGCTCTTTCTTCTTGGGCAGAGGAGCAGGACTAGTAGCAGCCAGCAACTAGGCACCACACAGTCCCTCACTCACTCCTCCACCCTCCAAGTGGGATGGGGAGGAGAATTGGGGGGAAAAAAAAAAGAAAGTAAAACTTGTGGGTCAAGATAAGAACAGTTTAGTCATTTAAATAAGATAAAATTAAAATAATGGTAATAATAGACTATACAAACAAGTAATGCACAATGCAATTGCTCACCACCCACCAACTGAGGCCCAGCCCATTCCTGGCTAGCAATCCTGGAGGAGAAAGTCCTGAAACTGGAATCCTGGAGGAGAGAGCCCCAGCTTCCTGGCTAACCCAGGCTCAGCTGAACATGACATTGTATGATATGGAATATTCCAGTGGCCAGTTTGGATCTGTTGCTCTGACTGTACTCCTTCCCAGCCTCTGGATCACCTGCACAGCAGCAAGATGTGGGAAATTGAAGTGTCCTTGATTTCTTAGCAACAAATAAAACCCATAGGTATATTAGCAGCATTCTTTTCATAACAAATCCTATAGTGAATACAAACCACAGCACTATTCTGGCTACTAAGGATTAAAAATTTGTTCTATTCCAGCTGAAACCAGGACAAATAGTTTGTTAGATGAGAGGAAGTCTGGTTTTGTTAGTGACTATGGAGGAACTGGGATTTGTTCAGAGAGTAGATAAATTGGTAGGGTAGAGGTGGCTTTGTTGGGTTTTTTTTCTTTACAAAAATGGAGAAAATGACATATTTCTGTTGAATCTTTGAATACAGTTGCATGCTAACAGTGATACTCAGGCTCAGCATGCAGATGAGGTTAGCATCCAGGGCTTTGGCTAGTTTAGATTCCATAGTCTCTATGAGAAGCCCTCTAAGACAAGAACTTGTTCTTGGTCCTCTGTGGGATACAGGAAAAAAAAATGGTTAACTGTCTGTTCTGGCTGTAGGCCAGTGAATTAGTTTGTACTTATATCTTTGCCTTTGTGTCTCTTTCTATATGAATTGAGGCTTTTTTCTGTTTTTAAGATCAATCTAGCCACCACATCAGCTGCTCAGCTGATCAGTCGGTCACAGAGTGTGAGCTCCCCCAGTGCCACAACCCTGACACAGTCTGTGCTCCTTGGGAACACAACCTCACCTCCTCTCAACCAGTCACAGGCGCAGATGTATCTCCGGGTAAGAGACATGTACTCAAAATGCATCCTGGCCATGAACCTCACTTGCTGGCCACTTCACTGTTTCACTTCTTGGGATTCCCAACACTTTTGGACCAATTCTAGCTTTAAGGATGATGCAGTATGGGGCATGTCTTGTCCCTGAAACCATAAGATTAGAGGACTGGAACATCTCTCTTGTGGGGAAAGGCTGAGAGAGCTGGGGCTGGTTAGCGTGGGGAGGAGAAGACTGTGGGGGAGGATCTCATCAGTGCTTATCAATACTTCATGGGTGGGTGTCAGGAGGATGGAGTCGAGCTTTTTCCAGTGGTGCCCAGTGACAGGACAAGAGGTGACGGGCACAAACTGGACCATAGCAAGTTCCATCTAAACATAAGGAGGAACTTCTTTCCTTTGAGGGTGGTGGAGCACTGGAACAGGCTGCCCAGGGAGGTGGTGGAGTCTCCATCTCTGGAGACATTCCAAAGCCACCTGGACACCATCCTGTTCACCCTGCTGTAGCTGACCCTGCTCTGCCAGGGGGGTTGGATTAGATGATCTCCAGAGCTCCCTTTCAACCCCTGACATCCTGTGATTCTGTGACTTTGGGTTCAGCTTTTGAGGGTAGATGAGCTTTGCATTTTGTGGCTCAGGTGATGTGAGATTAAGAACCATGTTTGTTTCTGCTCTGCATAGATGTTAAAGATCCCTTGGCACTTCTCACAAGTGTAAACATGAAATATATGTCCTAGACTTGAATATAGCTCAAAGAAATAAAGCTATTCTTCTGGTTCAATGCTGGAACAGATATATGGTAAATTACTCTCTTCTACCGCTGCTGAGCTCAGGGATATAAGTCAGAATTCAAGTAAGTCTAAAAATATAAATCAATATGAAACAAATTTTTCTTTTTAGTTACTTTGAAGTTCTGCTAAATAGAAAACCTTAGGCTTGACTACATGGTCAGTCTGGGGTTTGATTACCTACCTGTCCAAGTTGACTTTAGATACAGCTTGTAATCCCCTTCTTTTCAAGCAACCCTGATCTTGGATGTATGTCTTCTGTCACTGTTTCTCAACCACTCCCAGATACACATCTGAAAATCCAATGATACCCAGGACTTTTAGCCAGCCTTTAACAGTCTGTGAGAGTTGGCCCAGGCCCATGTTTGATAGAAGAATGCTTGTTTCCATAAGGAAACTGTTTCTGGTTTCCTACTTCTGACAGTTGTTACAGTCAGTGTTACAGTGCAGGGAGGGTTGGGGTTTTTGCAGTGTGTGACATTGCAGCCCAGTGTTGCTTTGTAATCTGTTTGCTTGTGGTTCGTTGTCTTTCTCTCTGTCTTCCCCTCTCTTCTGTTCATTCCACATCACCTGACCCTCAACAGCCACAGCTGGGGAACCTGTTGCAGGTAAACCGGACCTTGGGCCGCAATGTGCCTCTTGCCTCCCAACTCATCCTGATGCCCAACGGGGCTGTGGCAGCTGTCCAGCAGGAGGTACCACCCACTCAGTCATCTGGGGTCCATGCAGACACAGACCAGGTCAGTGACACCCCCTCTCAGAGTGATCTCTTTCCCTGCTCCTCTGTCACACCACACTCTGGTCTTTGTCTCCAGCTGTCCCTGGGTAGCAGATGAGCTCTATTTTATCCCTAGTCGGTGTCCCTGTGCAGGCAGGAGATTGACCCTCTTGCCACTGTTTTCTCATGTTTGCTTTTTGCCTCCAGACATGGGATTCAGTTCTGCTTAAAATTTCTGGGGTGAGCTACAGACTGGCTCAGTCACATCTTCAGAGTTTCTTGATTGTCCTTGTGTGAAAAGAATTGTTGAGTTCTATGTCCAGTTTTCAGTCACTCTTTGCCAGTGGTAGTATTCCATCACCCAGCTGATTTGTTGTTGTGAAGATACCAGAGACCAAATTAGCCACAAGGTCTTAGCTGCTCATTCATCTCGAAGAAGTTCTCCAGGTCAGGGAGCTGCCATTGCTTCCCATTTTTCTTGTCCTATCCCAGTCATTCTTGGGATGTCCAGTTACTTCCTATTTTTCTTGGCTGGAGCACTTTCTTTGAAGGAAAGTCAGCCATGATCAGACTTATGATATTAACACAACACATTTGGAGGAGGAGTAAAGACAGAGGAGAGCAGCACCAAAATGCAGAGGAACTGGTGAAATCAGGAGGGCTGTAGGCCCTGACTAGATCTGTGAGCCTGCTGAGCAGAAAGCCCTGCACACGCGAAGGAGGCAGGTGGCACAAATATGGAACAGGAATGACTTGTCTTTGAAGGAGTAGGTATCTCAGGGCTTTTGGAGCCATGCTGAACTAGGTCCTGCCAAAGCAAAGGCACAGCAGGCAGGTCTGAAGGCTGTCTTAGGCCTCAGATAATGGCAGTGTGCTCACGTGCTCTTCAGAAAGTGCCACGAGATCTTTAACTTCCATCAGAGGTGGGGCAGGAGGCAGGTCAGGATACTCTGTTTCATGGGAAGGGCTGTTCCTGAGCTTTACCCTGCAAGCGTTAGCCAGCTCCCCATGTGAGACTTAAGCATCAGTGTAGGCCACATCTCAGCAGAGCCTGCTGCTTACGTGTCCTCTGCCAAGCTTCCAGCAAGTATTGCATGTAAAGCAAACAGATTCTGTTTTATTTATGTGTTTCTAGGTGCAGAACTTGGCTGTGAGGAGCCAGCAGACCTCAGCCACTAATGCCCAGCTCCAAGGCTCTGCTCAGAAGGCAGCTCTGCCAGGAAGCTCCCAGGCTTCAGGCTTACCACAGGCCACCAGCACAGGCCAGACCTTGGCAGTGGCTCAGGCCTCCTCTGGCAGCTCAGGCCAGTCCCTCAACTTAAGCCAGGGGGCAGCAGGCAGCAATAGTGTCTCCGGGGGTGTGGTGGCAAGTGGTGGGAGCCAGACCTCCACGGGATTGAGCCAGACCTCCTCGGCAGGTGTTGCTGGCAGTTGCCAAAGAAAAGGCACAGGGGTGGTTCAGCCTTTGCCAGTAGCAGCTGCCCAGGCTGTGACTGTTAGCCAGGGAAGCCAAACAGAGACAGAAAATGCAGCCACAAAGAAGAGTGACATGGACAGTGGTGGACAGCAAACAGTGGGCATGAACCTGACGAGGACTGCTACACCAGCACCTAGTCAGACGTTGATCAGCTCAGGTAAGCGTAGACCTGTTCCTTCTTTTGGAGCCCACTGGGCTTTTGCAAGAGTGCCATTTGAAAGCCCAGTGGTGAGAGGTTTTCTAACATGCCTCCTGGTGGCTTGTCTCTAGAGGTTAGCCCTCTCTATTAGCAGAAGTTGATTTAGTCCCCCATGTCATCAGCCATTAAGCTGTCACTCATTTTGGAGCTTAATGACTCAAACCAGTGCAGTGGCTACCTGGCTACCTGCCTTTTTTTGTTCTTACTGCTGCTGTTCTCAGCTGCACTGTTGATAACTTTTGTGCTCTTTTCTTTTCCCACTCTGTGTTTGTACAGCCACATATACACAAATCCAGCCACACTCGCTGATCCAGCAGCAGCAGCAGATCCACCTGCAGAAGCAGGTGGTGATCCAGCAGCAGATTGCCATTCATCACCAACAGCAGTTCCAGCACCGCCAGTCCCAGCTCCTCCACACAGCCACCCACCTTCAGCTGGCCCAACAGCAGCAACAGCAGCAAGCACCGTCTCTGACCCAACAGCAGCAGCAGCAAGCTCAACCTCCACAGCAGCAGCAAGCTCCACCTCAAAACCAGCAGCAGCAGGCTCAGACCCTTGTGGTGCAACCTATGCTGCAGTCCCAGCCACAGCCTGTACAGCTCCAGCAGGATGGTCCTTGCCAGCCAGCCACCAAGTCACCTGTTCCAATTCAGTCAAAATCCCTGGTGGCCCCTATCAAACCACCTCAGCTTGGGCCTGCCAAAATGTCAGCAGCACAGCAGCCACCACCACACATCCCAGTGCAGGTGGTGGGTACTCGACAGCAGGGCTCAGGCCAAGCCCAGGCACTCGGGTTAGCTCAGATTGCTGCAGCAGTGCCGACATCCCGGGGAATGCCAGCTGTGGTCCAACCTGTTTCCCAAGCCCATGCTGCTTCTCCCTCATTGTCTTCAGCTCCAGCATCCTCCCAGGAAGCTCCTCCTCTTAGCACAGGGGTGAATTTGGCCCAAGTTCAAGGCACAGCCCACATGGTGAAGAGCCCGGCCACCTCTCCAGTTGTGGCTCAGATGCCAGCAGCATTCTACATGCAGTCTGTCCAGTTGCCAGTAAGTGATACCATTGAGAAGGAGAATAGCATATGGATTCTCTTTGTTCATTCCTAGGACACCAAGCGCAGTCCAGGCCCAGGTCAGTGGGATGAATGGGTAAAGGGTCTGGGTAAAGGGGTGTGGTGACTTTTTCCTCTCAAAACCACTTAATCCCAACCCAAGCCTTGGGGTTACTGGCTACAGGCATTTCTCTTCCATGTTATCATTCAAAGGCTTGCATGAAGTAAATAGGTGAGACTCAGCCCCTGCCCCAGATGGAATAGGTGTCCATGTGCAATAGTAAAGATCACATTTAATGTAGTGGGTTGACCTTGGCTCGGTGACCGCTAGGCTGCTACCCCTTCATAACAGGACAGAGGGAGAAAAACACAGTGAACAGCTCATGGATCTAGATAAGGACAGGGGGATCACAATTACAGTCACGGGCAACCCAAACTCAGTTTGGGGAAATCAATTTATTGCCAGTTAATCAGAGCAAGATATTGAGAAATAAGGGCAAATCTGAAAAATGCCTTCCCTCCCTTCTTCATGGGCTCAGCTTTACTCCTGGCTCTTCTACCTCTTCCGCCTGAGTGGTGCAGGAGGATGGAGAATGGGGGCTGTGGTCAGTTCATTGCTTTTGACTCTGCTGCTCCTTCCTCTTGACACTTTTCCATTGCTGCAGTGTGGGACCCCTCCCATGGGATACAATGATCCTTCAGGAGCTGCTTCAGCATGGGTTCTTTTTACAGGGTGCAGTCCTTCAGGAAAAGATTGCTTCAGTGTGGGTCCCCTATGTGGGCTTCTCTCTTTGGGGCCACAGGTCCTGCCAGGAGCATGCTCCAGCATGGGCTGGCTCTCTGGGGTCATAGCTTCCTTCAGAGACATCCAGCTGCTCTGGTGTGGGGGTCCTGCATGAGCTGCAGGTGGATATCAGTTCCACTGTTAGTCTCTGTGGTCTTCATCATGGGCTGCAGGGGGAATCTTTGCTCTGGCACCTGAACACTTCCTTCCACTGCTTTTTCACTAACCTTTGCATCTGCAGAGTTGTTTTTCTCACATATTCTTGCTCCTCTTACAGCTGCTGTTGCCACACAGTATTTTTTTACCCTTTCTTAAGGATGTTATTACAGAGATACTACTGATGGGCTGGCTCAGCTTTGGCCAGTGGCAGGTCTGTGTTGGAGATGACTGGAACTGGCTATATTGGACGTTGAGGAAGCTTCTGGTGGCTTCTCACAGAAGTCACTCCTCCAAAGGCCCCCTGCTACCAAAACCTTGCCACATAAAACCCAATACAAACAACAAGTGGCCTCTTTGTTGCCTCTCTCGGGAGAGAGATGAGAATTGAGTGGGCTATGAAGACTTCTTTTTTCTCACTAGGTGTGGATACCTCTGGGTCAGAGACCCCTAGGGGTGTGGTTCCAGCCCCTGACTAGGCCTCAGAGAGTTCCCTGGCAACAGGCTATGCAGAGGAAAACAAAGATTGCTTGTCTTCCACAGGCATTGTCCATGCTGCTTTGAATTGTCTCGCAAGGGCCTGCCTAGCTCCCTGGATCCTCAGCACTTGGCCAGCTCAGATGTCCTTTGCCAGTTGCTGAGACTGTTTCTAAACTCTGACTGGTTTTTCAGGAAGGTGGCATAGGATTTGTCTGGTTTTTAGGGTGGGGGACAATTCCGCTTTCATCCAGCCTGTATCCCCTACTCTTTTGACTCTCCTTCATTGAAACTGATCTGATTTAGCCAGAAGCCTGTTTGGAAACTACTGGGTGCCTGCCATTCGATTTCTTTCTTCCTGGAATGATCCTTTGAGGTTCACACAGTGTCTTGGTATTATATCAATGTATCAACATGAGTTGGGACACCAGATTCTGGTCATAGTGGTATGGCAGTAAATCTTCTGAAGTTTCACTCCCTGCTAGGCAAATTCTTCTAAGTAGAGGTCAATACTGTGAGGGACCTAGAGGCATCTGCAGAAGGAACCAGGCTGGAAATGAAGTATGATGAAGCAGGGTGCATCTTCCTTTTGCCTTTGATCTGTCTTGTTCTTTGGAGCACCTTTCTCTGCTTACATATTTCTCTTTATTCACACAGGGCAAGTCTCAGACCTTAGCGGTAAAGCGCAAGGCAGAGTCAGAGGAGGAGAAGGAGGACTCACTCAATGTCACTGCAGTCCTGCCTGCCAGGTCCTCTCCTGTGACAGACAGCCCCAGAAACATGGAGGAAAAGAGTAGCCTTGGAGGTGAGGTACAAAAGAGAGCTCTGCTTGTGTGCGCTAATGATCTGACCTTGTATTCCATTCCAAGTAGATGGAGCAAAGGTTACTCACTCTTGTGCTGTTAACTTTGCAGATAAACCTGATCCTGCTGCTATTGCAACCCCAAATACCACCTCAAGTGAAGGAGCATCAGTCACCCCCACCTGTGCTCCCACCCCAAACCTGGCAATGGTGTCACGTCAGATGGGAGACTCCAAACCCCCACAAGCCATTGTCAAGCCCCAGATCCTCACACACATCATTGAAGGCTTTGTCATCCAGGAAGGAGCAGAGCCCTTTCCGGTAGGGATTTTCTGCGCTAGGGGAAGAAGGTGTAGCACTCTCTTGGGTGAGGATGGTGGGCTTCTGTCTTTGGACAGGAGTTTCTTTTCCCATGCCTGAGACACAGACAATGAAGAGGAAGTGAAAAGAGGGAGATGTCATCCATGAAGCAAGGTATTAAGTGGTGGCATTAAAGAGAATGGTTTGGAAGCAGTAAAACAAATGTGATGGGAAATGTTTTCTCCAGTAGTCCCCAAGGAAATAATTGATGCAGGAATTGTAAGAATGTTCTTCTGTCTGCTTTTTAGTGTAGGAAAGATGCACTGTATTTTGAACAAGCAGGAAATGAAGATGAAGCACGTAAGGGGAAATGCAGTTACATGGCATTACAGGATATTCAAGGCAGATAGTGCTTGGTGATCTTTCAATGAACTGCCAAACCTGGGAGTCAGGAAGGAGCAGTAACTTTGTTCAACATCTCTCCTTCTCTAGTAGGCACTGGGATTCTTTTGAGCTGTAATAAGGTGTGAGCAACATATACCTTGCAGGGGGTGATGGACACAGAGAATCCTTTCCTGATGGCCTCAACTGTTTATCTTCCTGTCTAGGTGGGTTGTTCTCAGCTGCTGAAAGAATCTGAGAAACCTCTGCAGGGAGAGGCTCCTTCTGGCCAGAGTGAAAACCCGTCCAGCAATTCTCCAGGAGGGGACAGTGCTTCTGCAGGTGAGTTTCAGCACCAGGAGGCCTAGCTATTGTTACTGAAAGTTTCTGCTCTCTGGTACTGCTAGTAATAATGTTATACATTATGGTCTTTGTATCTCTTGCTGCTAACTCCTTAGACTCAAGCTACAGAGCTAGGATCTCCTTTTCCTGGCTGCCAGAAGACAATACTTTTTTGTTGTTGTTAATATGATCTAGCACACCCTGTGTCAGCAGTAAGCAGAAGAATCTGAACTGTACCTGTCTCTAATGACTGAAGACTGTGAAGGATGTGTGGACACAGCAGTGTGCAGTGATGGAGATTTCTCTCACAGCCTTGTAGGAGATGAGGGATCTGCTATTTTTCCCTTGTTCAGCAAAACAGTACTGACAAGGAGAAATAAAGTGCTCTGTTCAATATCCTGGAGTCCTAATTAGTGGAGCTTCTGCAAGCTAATGGCTTAGTAAATTCGGTAGAGTAGTGCTTGGAATCTGACTGCTCAGAAGAGTAGTGGAGTGGAGAATCATTGGGTGTGATCTGCTTCAGTTCAGGTGATCAGCTGGTGTGTATCTCTGTATCTCACTAGAGCTTGAGAAGAAGGCAAACCTGCTGAAGTGTGAATACTGTGGGAAGTATGCCCCAGCAACCCAGTTCCGTGGCTCCAAGAGGTTTTGTTCCATGACCTGTGCTAAAAGGTAAAAAGCAAGACATAATCTTCCTTTTCTCTGACTATGTATTCTCTAGAACTGTGCCTCTGTCCCTTCTCCAGGGAGTGTCCTAGGCCTTCAGTACATCTGATACCTCCCTGGTGTGCACTGGCCACACAGATCCTTTAGGACTCTACATGATTTGTGAATTCTTCTAGGTCTGGGGAGGTGGATATGATGTGGACTGTAAACAGGATTTCTGACTTGCTCAGAAACTGAATTAGGAAGGGGGAAATTCTGGGGCTCCAAAGAACTTCTCTTCAGTCAAGTCTACATTTGACTGACTAAACGAATGCATACTGGTAGCTGTCTGCTGCCCTGGTACTAAACAAAGACCAGGGGAACACTGGGGAAGAAACCCAGTGAGAAGTGACGCTAGTCGTTGCTGCCTCCTGTTGATGGCAGAGTGCTTGTTATGGGACTTTTTTCCCTTAGGGGAATGACTTAATTGACCCTTCAGATCTTAGATCAAGACTCTGGTGTCCAAATATTACTTGTGTCAGAAGTCTGGACTAATTCCTTCCAAGGAGGAGGAGGAGGACCAGAACTTGATGGTAAAGAGTTTTATCCCCATCTAGAGCAAGGAGAAGCAGTAGGTTTAGGTTTTAGATAGTCGCTGTTTCCTAACTGCTGCTCTGCTCCTGCTTATTTGAGGTACAATGTCAGCTGCAGCCATCAGTTTCGGATGCAGAGAAAGAAGATGAAGGAGTTCCAGGAAGCTAACTACGCTCGTGTGCGTCGGCGGGGATCGCGGCGCAGCAGCTCCGAGATCTCTCGGACAAAGATGCAGGGCAAGCGCCACAGGGTAAGGCCATAGTCCTGTCATCCTCTGTCAGGGCAAGTCTCAGTGTAAAAGCTGTCACTGCTGGATGTGTCAGTTTGTCACAGTGGATGTAGTGTGTGGATGTAGGAAGTGCCAAGTGGACACTGACACAGTTATTATGGAGCTGTTCTAATCACTCATGGACTGCAGAAAGTGGATTTGTACTTGTTCTGCTCACTCTCTGGTCGCTTCCATGTGTATCAGAGGTCTCAGTGAGTGAGATCAGCTGACAGCCTTGGTAAAAAAACCTCCACTTTTCCCAGTTGATTCACATTCTGCCACATGAATGATTTGAATCTGATTATAGATTAATTGAATGAGCTTCAGCACTGATGTGACAAAGAGGAATGGACTGGGGGAGGCTGGGGAGGAAGAAGAGGGAGGGAGGTGAGGGTAAAGTCTACCCTTTGTGGCATCAGGGAGCTCCTGTGTCAGCTGCCCCTGGACCAACAGCTTGAGACAGTTGTTCCAGACTGTTGGGACTACTGCTGTTCCCAGGGTCTTGTTTTGACACCTAGTAATTGTGAATTTCATCCAAGACATCTTCTTTCCTATGGTCTTATAGGGCCAGGAAGACTCAAGTCGAGGCTCTGATAACTCCAGCTATGATGAAGCTTTGTCCCCTACATCTCCAGGACCCTTGTCAGTAAGGGTCAGCCATGGAGAGAGGGACCTGGCAAACTCTAGTATGGCCCCCCCAACCCCAGATCTACATGGCATCAACCCAGTCTTCCTGTCCAGCAATCCTAGTCGTTGGAGCGTGGAGGAAGTGTACGAGTTCATTGCATCGCTGCAAGGTGAAGTTAAGATCCTCTCCTGCACTCCTGTGATCGATGGGGAAATTTGTTGACTTTTTTTCTGGAAAGAAAGTGGTGCCTAGTGCTTTTATTGAGCTTGTCTACATGTTGCTGAATTGGAGTAGCTCATACAGGTGGATGACTTGTACTTCTCAAGTAGCCTGTGTCCTCAGGCAGACTATGGAGTACAGTGGGAAGGGGGCTTGGTTAGATCCTAGCTTGCTTTCTGGACCTGCCAGAGACACAAAGAGTGGGAATGAGGGGAGTGTCTAAGGCACATCTGTTTCTCAGTGCTGAGTTGTTTGTTTGTTTGTTTGTTTGTTTCACAGGGTGCCAGGAGATTGCTGAGGAATTTCGGTCCCAGGAAATTGATGGCCAGGCCCTGTTGCTTCTGAAGGAGGAACACCTCATGAGTGCCATGAACATCAAGCTGGGACCAGCTCTCAAGATTTGTGCCAAGATCAATGTCCTCAAGGAGACCTAACAGCTCTGAAGCCAGATGTCTCACTTTTGCTCTGAGCCAACGCAGCTGCCAGCTTTGGAGCATCCTGCTGGGGCAGGGAAGAATGGGACAGTCCCCTGTGGTCTTGCATTCAAGAAGAATGAGAAGGAATTTAACTGATTGAAACTGCCACGCACAAGCCCATGTCTTGGTCTCTTAATGGTGCTACAAGGGGGAAGGAAACTCCCACCCTGGGGCCTTGAAACATCTTTCCTTCTTCCTGATTTTGAATATGCCTCTCCCATATACGACATAAAGACATGAGGGGGACCTCTCTCTGGATTAGCAGACTTCTGAAAGGGAGCTGCCCTCACCTCTTTTTGCTCCAGCAGGTCTGCTAGATCTTAATTTTGAATGTCACTGTGCCAGAACTGGAGGCACAGGAAGAGCCAGTCCCACATGGACATTGGGAGCAGCTGTGCTTAGGGCATTTAGGAAGAGGAGCTAGTAGATTCCAAGTGACAGAAGTGGAGAAACAAGAGTGTGAGCAAAAGGTGCTGCTGCTGTTCCACTCTTAAAATAAACCAACCAAAAACCGAGGCTGCTTATGAACTGGGTTTAATAGCCATTCCAGCATGCATACCAAACTTGAAGGCCCCTAGCAATAGGAGCTGCCTTAGCTTTACTGTCTCCTGTAGAGATGCAGAGTGAAGACAGTGTTGTGGCAGCTATACACTCCAGGTGCCTCTCCAAACCAGTCAGAAGAGGATTTTTCCTGAGTACTTAATGATAAGGTGATGGGAAAATGGAAGGGCAGGGAGATTGTTCTTACATTAGGGAACCCTGCAGCACTAGGTTTGTCTCCCCATTGTGCAAGGGCATCAATTCCAGATCCAAAGCAGCCTCCAGAAGCGCCAAGGCGTTTCATAAAGTGAGCTAGGGTTTGGGTTTTTTCTTTTTGTGTTCTCTTATCAGTTTGTATTATTTTGTGTCCATTTCATTCTTCTCAGGAGAGCTTATGGGACAAAGCTGGCAGGCCTTTTTTGTTTTGGTTTGGCTTTTTTTTTGGTGGTGTTGGTGTTGTTGTAAAACAAGTAATTCTCTCCCTCGGTTAAAGAAAACAACCAACAAGCAAGCAACAACCCCCAAACCAGCAAAACCACACCCTCCACCAACTGAATACTAATCCTTTGCTACTGCTTTCCAAGGGGGTAGAATTATGTTATAGGCTGAGTCCTTCCCTTTCACTCCTTTCAAGTTTGGATTTAATTTTTTTTTAAGGACCAAATGTGGGATTGTGAAGTTTTGTAACCAGATTGCCAAAGGTGAAAACCTGGGCAGAGTTCTCTTCTAGAAGCACCTCTGCTTCAAGCAAAAAAAGCTTGAAGAAATTACATGAAAGCATGAAGAGCTAAGTGCCCCCTAGAACCAAATACCTAAAAAGCAAGGTGATTTTATAAACCATGTATCTCAGCTTTTCTGTTTTCAGGAGTTTCATGTGAGTATTTTGAGTGAAGCATAAGACTGTCCTGTGTGGAAAGCTGTAGTGGCATGGGAGGAGGCCTAAAAGCATAGGTAGGAAAACATGAGAGCTTTGGAATGGGTTGTTGATTGGCCCAGAGAGGAGAGAAAGCGCTTAGAAGATGAATAAATAGTGGCAGCACCTTCCTAGCCTTAACTGTACTGTTGAATCTCACTTTATGACATCCTTGTTCCTGGGAGAGAAGACTTTTGAGGCTTCTTGAATGAAAAGAGGCCACAAGGAAGCTGCCCATGCTTGCACCCTGGTAACACCATTTGGTCTGATGTAACCTGGGGAAGGAGGAGGTTATAATCTTAACAGCAATGGTCAGAGGAAGGCTGCCCTTAAACTATTTTATACTTAGCAGGCTGGGTGTGATAAAACTCCTGTTTCATTTGGCCCTTGGCAGGGTAGGCAGGAAGCTATCCTGCCACTGTTACTAGCTAGCTCTGAGGACTGGATTTTATTGCAGTCAAATGGGAAGGTTTCACTTCATTTCATGTTCAGTGTTCTTAATAAAAAAAATGCTTGTTCAGGCTTTGCAGGTCTGGCTGCTTTTTAATCCCGCCACCATCAAACTTCTGTTTGAGAAGTACAACCTTCATCCAAAAGTTACTTTTGCTCTTTATTGTTGCAGAAAAATACACAGCATAGGAAAGTTCCCATCCATAACTACCTGAGCTTTTCTTTCAGTTTTGAAAGCTGTGTCTTTATCCCTCCTTCTTCAGCCCTAAGGGATCTGGAGTGATACAAGGTGGCAGCAATAAAACTTGTTCAGGCTCAAGGCACCACATGCTAAGGACTCTTCAGCTTTGGGTAAGTAAGAGGCTCTGGCACCCTCTGGCACCAATGAAAAGCTCCTGTTACATCAGCACAATTCTTCACCAGGTTTTTTTGGTCATTTTATTTTTGAAATATGTGTTTTGTACAAAAAAAACCAAACCCAAAAACAATTACCTGAAACACCACCATGAAAAACAGTACCGACAGACTTTAGTGACTTCCTATTTTTCCCATGTTATGAGGAAGATGAGACTGTAACAAAAGTCAAAGGAAAGCAGGAATTGCTTGCCCACTCTAAACCCAGCAAGAAAGCAGGGCCTACCCCTCTCCTCTCAATGTCACTGCTCAGACTGCTTTGGCAGTATCCAAAATAGATAAAGCTTGTCTGTACTCTGCTGTTGACAGCAGTGACTTGCTTCTTCACAGTCTTCTGCTGTCAAGACCGAGGACAGCTTTCTGCCAGTCTACAACAGGACAGGATGGGATTAATTTAGTGCCTAGCCCCTCAAATAAGCAGCAATTGGGAAGTAAGGTACCAAGTTCCTGAAGGTTCCCATTTAGTCTTAAACTCGGCTGTAGGAGCTTTTCCCCAGGGCTCCAGGAGAAGGTCTCGCTCCCAGCCAGTAACAGTATACAAGTCCCATCTGCACAGAGCATGTCTTAAGACTGATCTGCACCATGCTTAAGGGGGACAGCAACTTAGAAAAGCTGACCCTCAAAGTGCTAGAGTCCCTTATGCAATTTTTAATGTGTTAGCATTCTTATCCTTGGCTTCTGTGGTTTCTTTTTGATAAAAAAGAATTCTGGCAGCTTCACAGGAAAACTCTCTGCCAACCAAGGAACTTTTGGAGAGCATGAAATCACAATGGGGACAGTGAGCTCTGTAGAAATTGTCTCAAGAAGCCCTGGAACAGAACTCAAGTGGCAGCTGCCTTGATTCTCCTTGTTGCCTTGATGTCTGTTTCAGTGTTTCCTTCTTCTTTCAATGAATGAAAAGACTGACAGTATTTTGACTGAACTGGAAAGTCATCAGATTGTATTTAACTTCTACAGAATTTTTTAGCATTGCCCCTCTCTAGTCTGAGAGGATGGCATGCATCCCTTTACCTCTGTTGAAGGAAACTGGTGCCTACTCTTGAACATATTGCCATTAGGAAAAGACTGCAGAGGTGCTAATGCCTTTTCCACCTCTGCAGTCTGACATAGAGCACTCTGTGCAGGTTATGCTGCCAGAAACAGTGTGTAACAGTGCAGAAGCTAGAAAAACTGAAAACTCATTCAAAGAATTCCAGTGCCTTACAGATCCTGTAAACCCTAGGAGAAAGACAAAAGGACACAAAGGATCCCTCCTACAGTCTCAGCTGTTTTAACCCATGGCCTCCTTCCCCTTTCTGCACCCATCCATGGCCCCCCTTTTTTTTCCCCCCCCTCTCAGTGATTCATCTCCTATTCTTGCTCAGTGCTGAATCCTCATATTGCTTTTCTTGCCATCTTCAACTCTCAGCACTTTTCCCCCATCCAACTCTGCTACACTTTTAAAAACCTAAACCAGCATTCTACCCATCCGAGGTGCCATCAGGGACCAGGGCTCTTCACACCCCGAGGCAGCCATGGGACTTGACACACCAGAGACAGCAAAAGCAAATAGCGTAAAGAACATCAGAGAAGGAGAACTGGCTGGGAGGCACCAGGCTAAAGAAGCACTGAGGAGATGGGGAGAAAAGAACTCAGCATTGAAAGCCTTATCACATTGGTAGCAAGTGGTCATCCCGTTCTTCTGACTCCTCACCCAGCTGGTCATCACCCACACCACGGTATGCAGCTGGTGCACCTCGAGGCTTCGATCTGCAGACAAAGTCACAGCCATCCTACAAGCACAGGATAGTGCACTGGAATCAGACTAGGCACTTGACTCAGTATCCGAAGCAAAGCAGCTTCTGGGATTTCTCTTTTATTAGGGTGTTCCATCCCTGTGCTAAGTCACGACAGGTCCCCAGAAAATGTCTTGATGCATACAAACATCCTACTTGGTCTTGAAAGCTTGGGGCAGACTGATTAATAGTATGGAGCAACATCAGGCCAAGACGAGCATGAAGGATAAGTGGCTCTACCTACAGTGACCAAGGAAAGGTTTCAGGCAGTTGGACATGAACATTCAGATTGGATATTAGGGAAAATTTCTTCCCTGAAAGAGTTGTTAGGCATTGGCACAAGCTTCCCAGGGCAGTGGTGGAGTCACCATCCCTAGAGAGGTTCAGAAAACATAGATGTAGTATTTAAGGACATGGTTTAGTGTCATGGTGGTGATAGGTCAGTAATGGGACTTGATGGAGGTCTCTTTTAATGATTGTGACTTCACAGGCCCCAGCTTAACGTTCCTAACCACTAGTGAATGTTTGTTCTAGTTTGTTACATAGCAATTACAGGGAATCACTCTCAGCAAGGATTCAAAAATAGTTACTCAAGAAAAAGAAAACAAAAACTCTCTTCTTCTACCTCAAGGTACACTACCTTGGCCCCAATATATAGACCAGGCTGGGAATATACTGGGATTTTCACTCACCGCCACCAAATTGCCCAGATCTTGCCAGAAGGCAAAGTGAGGAAACTGCTCCATACCCTTTGCTCCCACTACAAGGCGCTGGTAGAGGAAGCCACCAATGATGTAGACTGCAGTCAGTGAAGCAAACCTGAAGAATTAAAAAAAAACCAAAAACAAAAAAAACAAACAAAACCCAAAATCAAAGCTGAGGAAATGCTATAGACAACCTCTTCTGAGCCAGCTACCTGCCTCAGATTGGTATTGGAGCAAGTAGCTGAGCATCACTCAAGAACAGAGCTATAAACACCAGACCAGAAAAAGTCCTCAAATTATTGATCTGCTAGTATAAATCTTTCAGCAGCATTACATGAAGTAGTGCCTGTAAGCACAAACCCACAGAAAATCAGTCAACATTCCTGGTCTGAACTCCCAGCTCTGGTAAAGGTCTGTAGTACAGTTTTAGGAAGTCATGTCTTCCACGTGTCAGTGCACATGTCTGTAAACT
The DNA here is from genome assembly GCA_013399015.1 of Galbula dea. Taxonomy (NCBI): domain Eukaryota; kingdom Metazoa; phylum Chordata; class Aves; order Piciformes; family Galbulidae; genus Galbula; species Galbula dea. The sequence continues at coordinate 299,670 of VWZX01007183.1, forward strand.
ATGAAGAAGGATGTCTACGGGGAACAGAGCAGCTCTGCAGCATCATGCCTTGAGCAAGAGCTTTTGTCCAAAGAACTCAGAGGCACAGTAACATCTAAGAGTCGCTGTGGACAGGTACACTAATATTATCTAGTCTAAGTCTATTATTTGCTGTGGTTCTGAATGGCACTGGAGGTTACAGCCCAGGCACAAAGAGCTCTTCCAGTGACTCACGTGATCAGTAGAATGGAGCCAACGCTGAGGTGGGTATCCTCAGCTGGACAAGCCACACTGCTGTCCATCTCAAAGAGGTAGAAACAATCCTGCTCCTTTTCCCGCTCTTCCGAAATAATGCTGAATGAACTCTGCAATTTGGGAGAAGAAAGTCAAGTGAACACATGCCCAGGTACGCTGAACTTCACCAGAAGACAGCTAGGCAACAGACACAGGAGGACATAAGGAAACCTTGCTGCCTCCATAAAGCCCTTCTGCTTTTTGGCTGGCAGCCTCCTGCTCCTCTCCCACCTCCTCTGTCACTCACCGCTGTAACTCCCCGCTTGCAAGAGATCATTATCACAGCTCTTCTCTTCTCACCACTGCAATGCCTGCCATATGAATCACCTCCTTTATAAATCAGCATAATCCAGTCACCTGCCAAGAGAGGAACAATACAGGCTGCCAGTCCAGACCAGGAGGAGGAAGGCAGATCCTGAATAAGACAAGTACTGAGTGGAATCTTACTTCCATTGAAGACCTGAGTTTCATTGATTCTTCCTATCACTGTGGTCTTTCCATTCTGCCTATCTGTTTGCACCAGGCCACCAAAATCGTGCAAGGTGCTGTTGACTTCCCTGCATACCCTGAAGTGGTAGACGTAGTTCTCTGCTTTGTCCTTCTCCACAGTCACGTTAAACCTGCAGCACAAAGAGGACAGAACAGGCAGGGTTACAAAGAACAAGCCTCAGAGTAGTGGACACACCAGACCTGGAAGCCAATCACATTCTGCAGCCTGCTCCCAAATCTTCTCCTCCCCTTAGCCTAAGAGGAGGCACTGCAGAGCCCCAAGGTTTGCAGGGTGGTGGTATACTGTACCTAATTTGGCTCAGGGGCTCTAGTTTCTTCAGCAGGGCTCTCTCCATTTGGGACTCGCTGCTTTCATCACCGATCACATCGCAGCGCCTCTCTTTCAACTGCTCGGCCCGCATACCCACAGCGAGGGCCATAAAGACTACCAGCACCCCAGAGGTATGGCAAGGTAATGACATCCTGGAGACACAGAGAACACAGAGATTAAACGTTTCAGCACCCTGCAGACTAACTTCAGGGTCAAAGAGTCAATGATTGACCACTTCCTCAGTCCTGAAGTTTTGTGCTGAGCACATGAATTAGGATTGGTTCAGCCAGAGCAGAGCCCAGCAGGCTGAGTAAGGTTCAGACAGAAGCCATTGTTCGTTACTGCATTGCACTGAGAAGTCAGTCAGCAGAAAGTGATTCATCAGGCCTCTAATCAATCCTCTTTGCAACTCTCATGTGAAGAGCTTGCAGGGGAGAGCTACTGCCATCAGTCAGGCTCTATTTGTTCAAGTGCCTTAATAATTATGTTATCTCTCTAGTACTACTCTAGCTGAGAATCTGAAAGTGTTTCATAATGCTAAGCTGCAACTGCACAGAACTGTTTTTTCCAGTTTACACAGAGGAAGGAGAAAACTGACATCCTATGTAAGATCCAAGTGAAGAGACAGTAATGAAGATATTAGATACAGGATATCTGGAAAAAAGTCTTCCCAGCAAGAGTTGTTAGGCCCAGGCTGCCCAGGGCAGTGGTGGAGTCACCATCCCTCGAAGGGTTTAAAAAAACATCTAGATGTGGTACATAGGGACATGATTTAGTGGCATGGTAGTGATAGGTTGATGGTTGGACTTGATCTTAGAAGTCTCTTCCCACCTTAATGATTCTGTGATAACAACGAAATGCCAAAACGATGTATGAAACATTCAGTGGTTGCTCCACTCAACCACAGTCAAGCAACAGGTTCACCTCTGCTTCTCCCGTTGCAGATTTCAGAAAAGCTCCCAAGTGCCAGCAGAAGGGAACCAAGAGAACTGTGATTAAACCAACATCTGCTTGCAGCTGAACAGACAGCCTGCTGGAGGAACAGCCCGATGACCCCCAACCCTGCAGAGTACATCGTGACAGCTCATAGCTGCCACCTCCACAGAGGCCAAGACAAGTGCAAATACGATGCGGTTAGATATGCCGAAACGCGGCCGTGCCACTAGAACTCGTGACACCTCTCTCACAAGACCAAAAGCAGAACCATACCCTTGGCAGCAGGCAACTCACTGCCCAACGCCTGACTCGCACACAGCCTGAAGGAAGAAGCGAGGAGGCAATGCTGTCGCTCTCCCCATGGCCAGACCTCTCCGGCTGACCGCGCCGGTGCCCAGCGCCGGGACGGGCCCCAGGGTCTTCGGGACCACCCCGTCCTCCTCCACCTCCCTCACTCTCTCCTGCAGGCCCCACCCGGCCCCGCCGCACACACCTGCTGCCGCCCCGGCCTCCACCCGCCGCGCAGGGCCGCAGGCACGGCTGCCGCTACTGAAAAGCGATGAGCCACTCACGGGCACCCCATGCTGCGCGCTCGGCGGTGACGGGCAACGGAAGCGAGGACAGCACTGACCTGTTCCTTGCCGGCCACCGTCGCTCGTCCCGGGAAGAGGAAGCAGGAAGGGCGTGACGGAACTGAAGCTCTCCGCCAATGGGAACGGGGGAGCCGCAGGGATAGCCACGCCACATACCGGTTTCTCAGCGAATCAAGAGCGGCATTCGAAAGCGGCGGCTCTTAAAGGCAGCCCCCCAAGCCTATGAGGGGCGTAGTTGCGGGGCTTGCCTCCTTATCCTCCTCTTCCCTCCAATAGGCGGGGGCAAAAGGCGAGAACACTCCGTCTCCCTTTGCTTCTCATCCAATCAGCGTTGAGGAGACGGGTGTCTACGGCCCGCTAACCAGTGGCAACCTAATGGCACAGCTAGGGTGAGCGACCGTGAGGTGGGTAGAGGTAGGAGCGCACCCGGGTCCTTTTGCATCTGGTCTTCTCCCTGGGTACCACTGAAGAGAGCTTGGCTCTTCGTGTACCCTCCCTTCGTGTACTGGTAAACATAAGTCGTGTCGTCCCCAAGATGTCTCTTCTGTAGGCTAAACAGTCCTAGCTGTCTCAGCCTTTCCTTGTAGGAGAGGTGCTCCAGTCCTGTCATCGTCTCTCTATCCCTCTGGCAGACTCTCCACTACGTCCGTGTCTCTCCTGTGCTGATGCTGAGCGGCCGAGGGAATTGGGGCTGTTTAATCTGGAGAAGATGAGACTCAGGGGAGACCTTCTTGCTCTCTACAACTACCTGAAAGGAAGTTGTAGTGAGATGAGAGCCGGTCTCTCCTTCAGGGTTAACAGTGAGAGGACAAGAGGAAATGATTTCAAGTTGAAGCAGGGGAGGTTTAGATTAGATACAACGAGAAATTTCTTTACTGAAAGGGTTGTAAAGTCTTGGAATAGGCTGCTCAGGGAGGTGGTGGAGTCACCATTTAGATACACACAGCACAGATTTAGATATGGTACTTGGGGTTTAGTGGTATGTTAGTGATAGGTACGGTTGGGTTTGATGATCTTTGAGATCTATTCCAACCTTTGTGATTCTCTGATTCAGAGATGATGACTTAGAGGGTCCTAGGGGATGCTAGCACTTGGTGCCTGCTTGTACTCAAGCACATTCATGCTGGGTGCCAGACGTAGAAAGGGTTCCTGGTAGAAGTGCTCAAAGCTCATCCAGCTTCCTTCTCAAACCTATTCTGGTCACCTCTACTTCTCTTTTAACAGTTGGGCTACCAGTTTTCCTTGACCAATGCTTATGCCACTTTTCACCTTATGCTGTTGCTAATTCACCTTTGTCAATTTGTGCTCTTATTATCCACCTGCTTCTCTCCTGATTCCTTTACAGATGACTCCTACTCACTCTGCCCTCAACAGTGAGTGGCCTACAGAGGGAGCTGCTACTCCTTCTCTAAGGAGAAGAAGGATTGGCGTTCCAGCCAGGAATCCTGCTAGGCACAGAGAGCTCATTTCCTGGTGATTAGCAATAGCAGCAAAATGGTAATGGTTCTCTTCTTCTTTGAGGATCTCCCATTTCCTTGCAGGTACCTCAATGACTGACATCCAGGCAGTACTGTCACTTTGGCAGTATTTTGACCTTTTAGGAGAGGAAAGATTGATGAGTGTGATGCTGTAGCGCACTTCCAATTTCAGGATACACCTTAGAAGTTCCCAGCACGCAAAGCAGCAGAGGGTGGAAGGAAGAGGTGAGGGTCACTGTCAACTACTCAGAATCATCCTACAAAGGAAGTCAGGAGGCAACCTTCTCTGCTGCCTCTCTCCACCTTCCTTCCTATCCCCAGTAAGGCTGATATGATGATTACAGGAAAAGACTGTGGCACTGTGCAGTCACAGTACTCATTCTCATTGCCTACAAACCTACAAATACATCCCTGCTCCCCAGAAATCCTTCCTTTGCCAAAGCAATGCCTTTCCTCCTTGCAACCACTCCTCCTGCTCAGTCACCCTTGCTACCTCCTGTGTTCATGCATGACTATTTCTTTCTCAGTCTGTTTTCAACACTTACTTCCTCTCTCTGCTCCCCCCAAAAAAACCCCTCAGTTGTGCTGGTGATATCAGAAACCATCTGTTCCACTGCTCATATTCCAACAGATGCTCACTGGAGGTGTGGACGTGTATGACTGCTGAAGAAATGGGTAGAGCTGATCACCAGGGAGGTGAGGTACATCTCCCTGAGTGGAGCAGAAGCACTTGCTCTGGTTTTCTGTAAGCCAGGGCTTATTAACTCAGGTTCAATGGACGTGGACAGCTTCCAGTTCCTGGACAGAAGTTGTATTGTTTGGTGTTCTCTGGGGGTTTACAAAGCCAGGTCTCTGCTTCACTAGGTGTAGTATGTACCAGGTTCTCACACTTGTTTAAGCAAATCCTGATTCCTTGAGGAAATAGTCATCTTTCCCAGATTGCCCATCTCTCTGTGTGAGGAGAGCCTCCCTGCTGCAACTACTTTCTTACTACTGTCTCTGCTACTAGAGGGTTACCCGTTATCCCTGCTCAGACTTCCCCATGTAACCAAGATTTTCCTAGCTATCCATGCCCCATGCTGCAAGGGCTCTGACTGTTCAACCTCCCTTTGCCAGGGATCACAGTCACCTTCAAACCACCAGCGATACTCACAGGTTCCTCAAGCTACTTCTCTTCCCTGCCACTTTACCAGTGCTTCTTTGGTAATGCTTCTGGGTGAAGATGTCTTCTCTGAAGATTTGTTTGTGGCAGCAGGAGATAAGGATGGAGCCCAGCCACACCACTGAAAGGTTGCTGCTGTTTGATTTCATTGCAGAAACTTCTCTCTCTTGTCTTTGTGTTTTACTTTTTTTTTTTTTTTTTTCAGAGGAGATTTGCTTCAGGACAAAGTTTCTGTTGCAGGCTTTTAACAGTAAGCAAGAGTTAAAAGTTAGGCAAAAGGAAATGAACACTGACAGCACGTAGGAGGGAAGTTTGTGTAAAAATAATTCAATGAGCTTTGATCCTGTGCTCTTTACATAGATCTGTCAGTGCCTGCACTTTCTGTCCTGACCTGAGTTTACCTTTAATTGTTAATACTTTATATTAGCTTGCTAGCTAACTGTGTGGTGGAGCACTAATTTTAATATTAATAGGATATATTCCTATAGAAAGCTTTCTGGAGGAAGGTCCAGGAGACTGGGCTGTGGTTGGTTCACATATATTGTCCTGAGAAATGCTCATTGAAGGATTTGCCCAGGACCCTTGACAGCCTGATTGCATCCTTGTGAGTGTACATGTAATTATCTGAAGGGCTAATCTTCCTGATTAAAAGGTGTGGAGAAGCAGAATTGTCAACCACCTTAGGAACAGTCAGGTGAAGGATGCACCTTGCTCTCTCTTCTCTTATCCTTACCTGTATTTTCAGGCTAGCTTTCATCAGTCACTTTGTATTCATCATCACTTCTAGGAGCTGTTCAAGAGTACTCATCCAGGATGTTTCTTGATTGGCCTGAAGAACAGCACAGGCTCTGGCTGGATTTGGGAAGATGGTTCAATATTCACTGGCACCAAGTGAGTTTGAATCTGTTTTAAAAACAACAGTGATAATTCAAATTGCCTGGTGTTCCACAACACCCAGAGTTCTTACACCAAATCTCAAGAGCTTTCTTCCTGTGCAGATTTTCTTCTCATTACCTGTATGACACTGAACTTGAAAGAGCCTACTTTTTACTGCCCTGCAACCTTTAAAGGTATCTACCTGTGAAAAGCAGGACTAATGTTAGTGTCTCGCTCTCTGCTTCTGTCCAGCAGCTCAGACCAAGGATTATTCACCTGCACTGCCTGTCCAGTTGCTCAGTCAGAAAAACATATGGTCCATTTTTGGCTTTACTGGTTTAACCTCTTTGCACCCATTCCACCAAGTGCTGGCATCACTAGGGGTGAGGACAAGGAGTCAGCTTTGGCCTCCAAACATTATGAGGAGAAGGTAAGGTTGGGAGCCTCTCCATAAGGAATAAGGGACAAACAAAGAAGATGTCATTATGGGAGTCCATCATGGGTCACCCAGACTTCTTTAAGGAATAATTATGAAGGGATGCCTCTAAATCATCCACTCTTGTCCTCATGAGGGACTTGAACTTGCAAGGTATCAATTGGGAATACCCCACAGCTGGTACAAACAGGTCTAGAAGATTCCTAAAACACCTGGATGTTAACTTCTTGGTACAGGTACTAAGGGAGCCGACCAGGAAAAGTGCCCTACTTGATTTGCTGCTTGTTAACAGGGATGGTCTCATGGGTGAAGTGGCTATCTTGGCCACAGTGACCATGAAGCAGTTGAGTTTAAAATCCCTGGAGGCCGGAGGAAAACTGCCAGCAAAACTTCAGCTCTGGATCTGAGGACAGCAGACTTCAGACTGCTCAGGGAACTACTTAGCAATGTTCCCTGGGAAAAAGCTTTTGAAGGTGCTGGCCAGATCCATCTAAGTCTATGAGGCCTGAAGGGATTCACCCAAGGGTACTTAAAGAGCTGGATGATGTCATTGCAAGACCTTTCCCAGTGATTTTTCAACTCTATTGGGAATCTGGGGAGGTCCCAATTGACTGGAAGCTGGCAAACATTGTCCCTATTTTCAAGAAGGGCAACAGGGATGACCCTGGTAACTACAGGCCTGTCAGTCTTACTTCTGTGTCTGGTAAAATTATGGAGGAGATTATTTTGGGAGTTATGGAAAAACATCTGGAAGACAACATAGTGTTGGTCACAGCCAGCATGGGTTCATGAGGGGAAAGTCCTGCCTAACAAACTTAATTTCCTTTTATGACAAGGTTGCCCACCTAGTTGGAGGCTAGATGATGTAGCCTCCACAGCATTTCTGGGGCTGCTCTTGGACTGCATCTGGTCTGCTAACCCCTGGTTCAGGAGGAACGTGGAGAAACCATAGAGGGTCCAATGAAGGACTAGAAAATTGGTCAAGAGTATGGAGTACATGACCCACAGGGAGTGGGAGAGGGAGCTGGGTTTGTTTAGCCTGACCAAGAGGAGGTTGGAGTGATTAAATAGCTGCCTACAAATACTTGAAAGGCAGTTACAAGGATGTTGAAACATGATCCCTGTTGATAGAGGAAGAAGATACAACATGGGGCAAGGGCTGCACTTGCAGCTTGTGGAGTTCTGATTGGACATGAGGGAAGACATTTCAGCAGACATTAGTGCAATACTAGAGTGGATCATTGGAGAAATGGTAGGTTCTCCATTTTTGGAATTTTCTGAGATTTGACTTGACAAAGTCAGAGCTGACAGTGTTGGCAGCAGAACTGCTTTAAGTGAAAGGATGAACTAGATAACTTCCAGATGTCCTTTCCACCCAGCACATCTGTGATGCTATCAATGACTGCAGCAGGATTCTTAGTTCAGATACAGCATACTTAATGCTTTTTTTGGCCAGCTGGGGCACCTGTCCCTTTGAGCTAGGCCAAATGACAACTTCAGATTGACTGAGAGAAATCCAGGAAAGATAATACTAGAACACTCTTTCCTCATGGATAGACCAACACCTTGCAGGAGATTTCTCAAGGAACTTAGAGTTAACCACTTAAAATCTAGCAATAAAGCTCTAGAAAGCCTGTTGGCCTTCCCACAGAAGGTGGAAGTGGCAGGAGAGACAGGGAGAAACCTCATTGCCACTGCCTACAAGCTGAATCACATGGGCCATGCAGAGACCTTTGACATCAGGCTACTGGGGCCCAAGTTGCTACTGGAGATGGGATGGAGGCCAAGCAGCTTGAGGGCAGGTCTTAAAAGTCAGTTCAGTATCTGTGCACATTCACTGGTACCTGCTGGGATTCTTCAGCCTTTAAAATCTTGCCCACCTCAGCTGACTGAAAATGTTTCTCTTCAGGTTTTGGGTACGCAGCACATTTTTGGTCAAAGTCCTAGTGACAGGTGAGTTGTGTGAGCTGTTTTGGTTATATGCCAAAAAAAGTAGCCCTAGCTTCCTCTGCTGTTTGCAGTTCTGCACCTCTTTTCCTGTAAGGTTTGTGTTTAATCAGTCTGGGACCAAGGCAGCGTTGTCTTCAAAGAGGTTTTGACCACCCCATGGACAAATCCTCTTCTCTGTGGGTGAGGCAGATCTTCTTAGGTTACATTTCTTTTGGGCAGGCAGAGCAACCTTTAGGCATTGGGTAGAGAAAGCAGAACACAAGCCTGGGTTGTCTTTTGTGCAGTCCCCAGGGAAACTGCGCTACAATCCTTTCCTTTCCCATGCAGTTCACTGCAGGGCAGAGTGTGAGGTCTGTGATGAAGGTTGGTTACCTCATTGCACTCAACTTTCTTATCTCCAAAGTTCCTGATCTTACCAAACTTCTAATCATGACAGGAGAGGGGAAGGACAGACAATTTTATCCTGCACCCTTTCTAATCCCAGAATTATGCTTTATGTCCTCTAACACAGGTCTCCATTCTTTGGAGTTCAGGTTAGAACTGTAAGTGAGACAGATACTCTACTGCCACTTGCAAGGATAGTAATTAACAGAGCTATTTATCATCCTGCTACAGACCAAGAGGACTACAGTGAAGACAATGGTCACAAAGACATTTCCCACTATGATACAGCATTGACCATCATAGTGCATTATGTGGATTTTCACATAGTGAAATCATGAAGGTCTCCATCAAGCAGCAATCATTTCATCTGCATGTGACAATAATTGGAGCTGGAACAAGAACAGGTACAGGGAAAGCAAGACCCAGGCCAGGTCTGCTCTGCTGGGTGAGGGCAGCTGCTGCTCTGGGGAACTGGTTAAAGTGTTACATGCTGTTAATGAGTTGAACTTTTGGCAGCTTCCCATCATGTCACTGTCCCTCTTTCTGTCAGGGTGAAGGCCAAATTGTCTTTGACAACGTGATTGTGCAGGCACTCTGTGGCCCCATTTCCTGGCATTAGTGCTGTTTGGACCAGGAATGAAGAGCATGAGGGAGCAGGGTGGGTGGAGGGGGAAGATTTTCAGAGTTCACATTCCCTGTTTTCAGCTCCTGCCTGGAAGTGGGGGTTGGGGACACCCTCTCTTCTTTCTCAAACCCTAGCCCAGTCTCCTGGCTGGAGATTAGAAGGGGGTTCTTTACCCAAAGGGTGGTGAGGCACTGGAACAGGTTGCCCAGAGAGGTTGTGGAGGCCCCATCCCTGGCAGTGTTTAAGGGCAGGCTGGATGTGGCCCTGGATGACCTGGTGTAGTGCATGTGGCGTCCCTGCCATGGCAGGGGGGTTGGAACTAGATCTTCAAGGTCCCTTCCAACCTCAGCCGTTCTATGATTCTATGATTCTCCTGCTCCCAGTTTGCAGCCTCCATGGCCAGTGCTGTGGCCACCTCCATATAGGGAGCCCTACCAGAAATGGAGGCTTCCCCTTCTCCTCTGCCATTAACCCTTCTTTTCTTCAGCTGCTAAATTTCTTCCTCTATTGCCTGCTGCCCTCTCTAAAAGGAGAGACGGCTCCAGCCTGCTGGGCACCCTCCCTGCTAGTGCCTGGCCTTCTGCCCAGACCCAGACCCAGAGCTGCTAGCTGCAGCTCCTCCTTACTGCCTCTTCCTGTTTCTGGATGGGCCTTGGCCCCCAGCCCTTATCTCCTGCAGGCCCTGTTTGCAGAGGAGACTATAAAGGGATTGACTCCCAGAGGAGAGCAGCAGGACAAGCAGCACCCAGCCAGCTTTGGTGTCTGCTTCACTCATCACATCCTGCTCTGCACCATGGGGAAGGATGGACTGCTCCTCAAGCCAAACATCTTTGTCCTTCTTCTCTTTTTCCTTCCTGGAGACACCTTGGCTACCACAGAGCCGTAAGCTACTTGGGGTGGGGGTCTCAGGGGCAGGTTGGAGACCTGGGTTGGACTCTTCTGTCTGTTGCTTTGTCTTTTCTCTTCTCCCTACTTTCTTTTACCCAGGAATAAAGACATCAGGGCTAGGTCAGGTGTCTTCCACAAGTAGCAGCTTTAGTGCTTCAGGGGGATCCAAACCAGGCTGTGAAACTGAGATATCAGTAAAACTTCGGGTGAGGAGGGGTGGGAGGAAGGAAAAAAAGAGGGAAATGTCTGTGCCTTTTGCTGCTTCAGTGAATTGACAGGATTTCAGCAACATTTTCTGCACAAAATTGTTTCTTTTTGAAAAACAGCCTTTTATAACTGCTATAACACAATCAGGTTTTCTGAATAGAAAGACTTTTTGGTAAAGACAATGAGAAGTTTCATTTTAGGTTGACTCCCCTACTCCCAGGCTGAAATGCCCAGGAGATGGGAGTGGTGTTTTGACTGATAGCAATGAGACAAAACAAAACAAAAAAAAAGGGTCAAATACCAGATCTGTCATGACCAGAAATTACTTCAGTTTTTAATTCCCAGTTTTCAGCTCAGCAATGGAATGAGAATTCCCTTCTCACCCAGGATTATATGGCACTGTAAGACTGTGACTGTTAAGGTCTGTGAGGGTCTATTGTGCTGCATCCCTTCTTCGCCCCCTGTTTGTATATGAAGGGAATGTGTGTTGTCTGCTTGTCTGTAGAAGTGTGGCAGGAGCAGGGCACAAGGGGATCCTGACATCCCAGTGATTTTCTCCTTTGGCTTTTTGGTGATTTTTTTCTTTTTTTTTTTTTTCCCTCCCTAACAAAGCAAGGCTGTTTTGCAGTGCTTTCATCAAATGCAGGGTAAGCAGACAGCAGGATTGAGATCTGAGGAGCCAGAGCTTTCTCCCTGCAAACCAACTGATGGACATAAAGGTGTTAGAGCCTCCTCTGCTGCTAAAGGGGATACCCTACCTGACTGCTGAGGTGGGGAGGGCTCTTCTCCTAGGTGCTCACTGCTCTGGGGATGCCAGTCTTCACCCACCCAAAAGGGAGCCCTTTTGCCATCAGGCAGATTAGGTTTGATTCCCAGGTGGAGTGCTGGACACGAGGACGCCAATAGCAAGCTGCTACACTGGGGGGGAAGGCTGGGTGGGGCTGAGCAAGGGACCCTCTGCTCAGGCTGAGACAGAGGGGCTTGCTTCCCCGAAAAACTGAAATTTGCTCCAGTGTTTTTGCTTTAAGATCTGTCACCAAGCCATGGCATTCTGGGGTCTCTGTGAGGAAAGAGATTAGTGCTAGAGGTGGTTTGCAGCATGTGGTCAATGGTATTTATTCACTGGGTACTGGCACCTGTGTGACTTCTGAATCCTGTGCTGTTAGCAGCATCTAGCAACGGTAACAACTGACTTTTCCCTGCTGGCCTTGTTCAGGCTCCCAGGAAGAAGTGCTGCTGTTGTGACAGAACCTGGAAAAACATCTACTGCATTGAGGATTTCCTGTAGTATTTTACTTTTTGGACCAGCTTTCCCCTGCTATTACTGACCTGCTGGAAGTCTATGTTACACTCCCAGAAAATGCACCTCTCTCCCTATAGTAGTGAAGGCTGTAGTTATCAGAGTGGTTTATTTGGTTGCTTGGTTTTGTGTTACAGGGTTTTTTTTGTTTGTTTGTTTTCTTTTTTTCTCTAAACAGCTCCTGTTCCCTGTTCCTGCTCCTCTGACCTATCTTTTTTCCATGTTCCTAGGCAGTACGTGGTGATTCTGCCCTTTCTGATACACACTGATTCTCCTGAGAAGGTCTGCCTTCAGCTGACCCACCTGAATGAGTCTGTGACCCTGAGTGCCACACTTGAGTATCAAGGGGAAAACAGGAGCTTGATCAATGATGTGGTGTCAGAGAAGGACATGTTCACCTGCATCCCTTTCTCTGTGAGTATCTTACCCTTGTGGGGGTGATTCCTTGTGCCAGGAAGAAACTGTAAGGGCACTGAGTAGTAATGACCAGAGGAACACTGTGTAAGTATGTAGTTCCCTCTTGGCCAAATTAGCATGCTGCCTGAAAGGGAAACACTGCATTCTGGAAACCCAGCTTCTCTCTAGGACAGGTGGAGAGGCCAGGAGAAAGAAGTAGTTTTAATATTGATGCTCCTGATAGCTGTTTGAACAACTTCTTCAGTGGCTTTCCACATCATCTTTCAACAGCCACAGGTTGTCACTTGAGTGCCTTCAAATTGGGGTAGAGCTTTTAGACCTCAAATACTTCTTGCTTTATGGAGGTAGTATACTGAATTAGTGTAAGAACATAAATCTGTGACTGCCTTGTCTGAAAAGGGAAGGGAAGGAGGAAAATCATAGCTTAATGTAATTGATAAGCCCCAGGGACTACAAGAAGATATAGGCAACTAAGAAAGCTGATCATCTAGCTCACAGCATAGGTTATGTCTTTGGTCTGAAGGCTGAAGAAGTGGCCTTCAGAACACTGAACAGGTTGGCATCCATGTCTGGGTTTCTCAGATATAGGCTGAAGATTGCATTTTGTCAGTTGGAGAGAGATATATAGAGATCTGGCATGTCTGGTTTGGAAAAGAAAATATTCTGTGAGGACTAGGGACATTATCTGAAAGGAAAAGGGAGTTATTCCCTTGCCCCTGTGAATATTAGAAGGAAAAGGACAGAAAAGATTTGGTGAAGACAGAAAGAATTTCATAATAGGGAGGCTAAGGTGGGAGTTCCTTTGCTGCAGTCTGCTTGCACAGTCACTGCCCAGCAGTAGGAATATGGGTCAGGGAAAGGTCACTTTCTTTTTCCTGGTGATAGTTCCCCTCACCTCTGTGTTGGTCCCATCAGGGTTCTAATAGATCTCTTATTTCATGAGGGCCATTTCAGTTCAGGGAAGCCTTTAAAGGTGACTTCTTGTTCTTCAGGTTCCAGAATCAGCTAGCCAGTCCCCAGTCACGTTTCTCACTGTGACAGTGAAGGGGAAGACACTGCGCTTCAGGAGCCGCAAGTCCCTGAAGGTCAAGAATTCTGAGAGCTTGGTCTTCATCCAGACAGACAAACCCCTCTACAAGCCTGGACAGACAGGTACTGGGGAAGGGCTGGAGATTGACATTTGAAGCAAAAATTTGTCCTGAAACTCCTGGACTGTGCTGGTGAGACGTTGACTGCTTTTAGTGGGGGTCAGAACCATGACTTTGGCTTCAAACTGAAGGAGGGAAGATTTAGATTGGATCTTAGGAAATTCTTTACCCAGAGGGTGGTGAGGCACTGCAGTAGGTTGCCCAGAGAGGTTGTGGCTGCCCCATCCATAGCTGTGTTCAAGGCCAAGCTGGATGTGACCCTGGGCAACCTGGTCTAGTAGGTGGCATCCTTGCCTATGGCAGAGGGGTTGGAGCTAGATGATATTTAGGTGCCTTGCAACCCAGGCCATTCTGTGATTCTGTCAATCATGGCTGAAGCTTGTAGTTTTAATGCTCTATGTGGGAAAAATTTGGGAAATCTTAAGATACATGCACATGTCTGGTGAACCTGCACACACTCCCACTGTCCCTGGGGGCTCTGTTGTTGTGGTCCATGCAGTTAGGGTCCGCATTAAAATCAGACAAAGCTTGGGTATTTGTCCTATAGAGGACAGGGCCAAAAGTCAGACTAAGTGATGAAGTAGCTTTCAAAGTGGCAGCTGATTTTGCTCAGAAAACAGAGAGAACTAGATAAGCCATTTATTTCTTCTGGGCCATTGATCTCCTAAATTTGGCCTGGACAGAAATAAATGTCCTCAAAGAGGCACTGAATTCTCCATCCATCCAGAGCCAAAATAACCTTTTAGCCAAGAGCTGAAATACTTTGCCTGTATTCATCCTTCCTAAAAAGTCAGTCTAGTTATAACAAAATTAGAAGAACCATGCGAATTCCAATGTAAAAATGTATCTTTGCAAAGTAGACAAAGGCAACTTACATTTAGTCTTGGTCCCAATTAATGAGATTCTGATCCCCATGATCAGTAAGATCTTCACATGGCCATGGATTTGGTCTTAACATCCTCTTCTTTGTCATTTCTTGCCTGGGTAACCTTTTAGCATGACTTAGCTTTCTAGTGAACGGATTTTCTTTAGAAGAGAGCATCTCTTCTCTCTGTTGTACCATTTGTTTTCGCACCTAATGTTTTCTGATTGGTGATTGCACTGTGGAACCTCACTGTCTTGTCTTTCTCCATCAGTCCTGTTCAGGATTGTTTCTCTGGACAAAGAGTTCCGCCCCCTGAATGAGGTGGTAAGTGTGACGCTTCCTTTTCACTAGTTCTTAAGTCATCTTAGTGGGGAAAGGGAGAAAAGAAGTGTCTTTTGGGGAGAGCTCTCAGCACAGTGACAGAATTGGGCAATTCCTGGCTTCCCTCAGAACTTGTTAGTAGGGTCTGCTCTTCAAATTTCTCCATAAAACTGTCTTCTGCATTCTTGGAAAGGTTTGACCAGTTGTGGTGATAAACACCTCAGCAGTGAGCAATTCTGCTATTGTCACAGTGTACTCCTGCTCTTATTGGGGTTGCAGATCATCTGGAGTTAGCAATTTTAGCTGACTTTTCTGCCTGGAACAAAGGATTGTCTCTCCTCCTAATGCTTTGTTGCTCCATAGCAGGAATTTTTGTCCTTATCCTATTGGGTGATCAGCTTGTTCCCTGAAATGTAGTCATAGCTCTGGTCATTTGACTGTGTTGCTTGCTCTCTAAATATGCTGTTTCCTTTCTTCTTTTTCCAGTTCCCACTGGTGTATATTGAGGTATGTACTACACATTCAATGCATGTGCACATCTATTGCACCTCAGCCTAGGCAGAGTAAGTCCCACTTGCCTCAAAATAACTCCTCTCTCTTGTATATATTAAGTAGATCCATGACATCAATTTCCATGTACAGAGCTTTAGCTCCTATGGTGGCCACCATGTACTCTGGGCCCAGGTTATAGCTTCTACTGTCCAGCCCTGGGCTCCCCACCTGAATGTCACAGTGCCTCCCACTTCTGCAGCCTCTGAGACACTGGGGCTGGCCTCTTCTTACTGCTTTTGCTCATGCTTTTTAGTTCTCCCCAGCTCCTTGTGATCTTTTCATCTGTAGGACCCAAAGAAAAACCGTCTGTACCAATGGACCAAGGCGGAGTTGAAATGGGGATTCATCCAGCTGTTCTTCAACCTCACCTCTGAACCTATGCAAGGGACCTACACAGTGGTGGCACAGAAGGCCTCTGGGAAGACAATTCGGCATCCTTTCTCTGTAAATGAGTATGGTAATTGTCACTGCAGTTCCAAGTTCCTAACTCTTAGTCCCATGGGGCACAAAAGCTTAACTGAACAGGGTGCTAGGTCTGACCAGGATGTCCAATGTGGCTGAAAGCAGATGTCTCTGTGTCCTCTCCCTCCCAAGCATCATCCCCTTCTGAGGAGTGAAGTCTGAAGGACTTGAACAACTTGTCTCCCCTCCTCCCTAAGCCCCAGGCCATGCAGCTCTTCTGCCTGACCACCTCAGCAAGGCTCCCATCAGGAGGAGCAATGTGCTTGGATCAGTCTCTGCTGGAAACTACAAGCCTCACCTCCTTTCAGAGGTGATTTAAAGTCACAACCTCATCTCCAGTTGCCTACAGGTTTGTCAGGTGTCATGCTGTGAATCTGGGTCTCCTCTGCCTAAGGCCCAAAGTGCTGACCTTCCAGTGTAGGCTGGGACTGTCTTTAAATTCATATTTTACATTTCCTCCCCACCCCCAAGGTAAGCCCATAGTTCACATGATGCCTTAGTGCCTTAACCTCACTCTGTTGCCCTCACCCCTATTCCATCTGCTTGGCCAGAGAAATGGCATCCCAATACACACCTGCACGTGGTTGCAACCAAGATACCTTCCCATACTAGCAAGCCAACTGCAGCCCTTGGTACATGATCTAACATGACCTGGCTTATGCAGCAGAGATTGAATCCCTCCTAGTTCTTTTAAGACAGTCACCATCCTGCAGCTGGGTTTGTCATGTGATGAGATGTCACCCTGTGCTAAGTCACTGAGAAAGCTAAGAGGTCTTCCTGGTTAGCAGATTGGGAAGATCTACATGCTTTGGAAATGCACAGACCAGGCTGTAGTCCCAGTTCTATATCCTTGTGGGAGACCTCTATTGACTTCATTCAATTGTACTGTATCCTGCTGCTGTGGGACTGATAACCCCTGTGTTGTCTAAGAAGCTGCTGTGTTTTAATAGCTGGGGTGACAATCCTGTCCTCTTACTTGGTTTGGTGCAGTGGTTGGGTGAGTGCCTATGGTTTTCACTGACTTCAGTAGGAAGTCCAGGTGACAGAAGCCTCTACAATCTGATCATTTAGATGCAAAAGGGTCTCAGGTCTTTTGTAAGCATAGCCTTTGAGCAGCCTTCATGTCTCATTCTTATGTTACTCCCCATCACAGACTGTTTGCCTTTGGTTCTGTTGCAGTGCTGCCAAAATTTGAAGTGATGGTGAAAATGCCCAAGGTGATCACCATTTTTGATGAGAAGCTGAAGGTGACAGTTTGTGGCCTGTGAGTGTCATTCTTTCAAGTTCTTCTTGATTTCAGGTTTTATTTCAGCTACTGCTGAAAGTCCAGATGGGAGACTGAGATATGATACTTCATTGTATTTCTCAATCATTTTGGGGTCCCAGGACCAAGAGACTTTGGGCCATGGTTTAGCGTGAGCATGGTAGTGTTAGATGGATGGTTGGACTCGATAGTCTCTGAGGTCTTTTCCAACCAGAATGAATCTGTGATTCTACCATTAGACAAAAGGCAACAATTATTGCTTGGGGCACTTTGTATGTAACAGGTAGAAACATACAGTTCTTCTGGGGTTTGGGAGGGTTTTTTTGTTTGGTTGGGGTTTTTTTGCATACTTTTTGAGTCATGGATGATTTCAGACCAACTACAGTGCTAGGGAAGAGGTCTTCAGTTTAGTTTACCTGGGAAAGATGTTTTAACTGCCACTTCTGCTTGTCATTGCTGAGAGGAAACCATAAGTGATCCATCTGCCCTCTTTCTGTTGGGTGATTTCATCTGATTGTTCCATGCATCCTGCAGGGACACCCAAGGCTTGGGCTGAAGAATGAGCCAAAAGACCCAGGGGGGTGCACGTACATCCACAAACCAGGTCCAGCAGTACTGGGCAGTGGGGTAGATAGTACAACATGTTCTCCAAGATGAGGGGTACCCTCAGCTAAACCAACATTAATGAATTCTGAAGACTTGTGTATTATTCCCAGGGATGCAGTCAGGGCTATAAGATTCAGTGCTTCTGTCCCCATTGCCAAATTTCTTTCTGCTTTCTATTTCCTGTTTCTATTTCTATCCTGGAAGCAGCCCTAGGGAAGAATCCTCATTTCACTGGGAGTGAGCTAATAATTTTTCTCCTTCCTTCTTACATTCCTAATGGCTTTTTTCTCTCCATCATCCCTGCTGGTAGATACACATTTGGGAAGCCTGTTCCTGGCCTCGTGAGCTTCCGTGTCTGCCGGAAGTTTGAACGTGCAGGCACCACCTGCTATGGTGAAGAGGCTAAAGCAGTGTGTGATGAGTTCTCTGGACAGGTTAGTCATGATTGCTCCTGTGGGTAGAGTGGTGAGAGAAAGTGTGGTTTGTAGAAGCATGCCTTGTAGGCACAGGCTTGCACTGAGTATCTACTAGCACAAGGTGAAGAGGGGAGAGGTTCCATGTATGTTAAGGAATCCTGAAGAAGGAGAGCAGATTGGGTGCAAGATGAAATGGGGAAGCCTGTACAGTAGGAAAGATGTGTGTAAAGGCAAGAGGGCATGGAGAAGTAAAAGGTGGAAGAAACAAACACACAAAAAGGCCAGATAGAGTGTAGAGGGTAGAAGTGAGTGATGAAGCATCTGCTCCAGTGTGATTCCCACAATTGCCTCTGCCACTACTGTTGTTATCCATGTTACAAGGAAATGTGAACCCTATGGTGCTAGGCTCTGTTTCATACATCTCTTCCCTTTTCTCTGGAGACCTGCCTTGTACATGAAGATGCTGAAGAGAGGTGGCAAGCTTTGGACATACTTTTCCAGTATTTGGAAGAGTATTTGGAAAATATTTGGGAAAAGTATTTGGGAATACTTTTCACTTTTCCACCTTTCTACACATGCACAGGCTTTGGTTTATGTGTCACTCAGCTTGTGCGTTGTAAGTCTGCAGCTATGTTCTAATGTGCCTGAAGCCTGGCAAATATTTCCTGGGTGGCATACACTTCAGTAATTCCTTATGCTTCTGTAGCAAGTGTTTGCAATTTCAGGCTTCACGCACACATAAAAATCTTCCAGGTTGCAAACTCTTTGCCCTGAGACTGAACTTGCAGTGTTGCTGCAGGTACTTCAAAATGCTCCTTGGCAAGTCATTTATCTGCTTGTCCAGTTCTGATAAAAACAACAGAGGGAATGGTCTGTGAGGTTATGGCTTCTCTTCCAGTTCAGAGCAATGCCCAGTGATGAAGTTGGATAAACATTATATAAATGAGTCTGTAATGCTCTTGTTTGTTTTCCTCCAACAGACAGACAGCTATGGCTGCATTTCTGAAATTGTAAAGACCAAGTTATTCCAGCTCAAGAGAAGTGGCTATGAGAATAAGCTCTATGTGGAGGCTAAGATTAAAGAGGAGGAGACAGGTATGAATCACCTGGATCAAAGAGCTATGTAAGAAGCCCAGGAGAGACCAATAGCTGGGCTTAAGTAGGTGTGAGGAAGAAAAAACAGACTCTTGCTTTTCTGGAATCTTGAAATTTTTCCTACCTGGGGGTCAGAAGCATCAACAAAATTGCTTACCCAGCAAAGGAGAGTTGGCCTGGAGTAACAGTAGTACTGGTCAGGCAGCAGTAAATTAATTCTTTGTGTTTCTTCCTGCAGGAGTGGAGTTGGCTGGAACAAGCTTCTCTGAGATCACAACCACCATTAGCAAAATCACCTTTGAGCATTCAGACTCCTACTACAAACCTGGAATCCCTTTCTTTGGGCAGGTAGGAAAACCATGAGAAAAGAATGCCATGAGTGCCAAACAACCCTACTACTGAACCTCCTGGACAGGTCCATGCCCCACTACCTGCAAAGATGCTAGATCTCAGTGCTGCTAATTCCTGTGGGCCCCCCCTCTCCTCTGCAGGCTCTTGAAGTGGGGAACAGCAGCTGAGAGCACAGCCCTCGTTCTGCTTACCCCATTGTCCTTGTGCTTCCGCTTCTCCAGTCAAGTAAACATCTGCATTCCTAGTCACTTCAGTAGCAGAAGGCCTATGGGGTGTGAGTACATGTCAATTTCCACATCCACTCCTCTGATCCAAAGGTAGAGATAAGAAAGGGCCAAAGAAATAAGATTCAGGAAGTTTGAAGCTCTCTCTTTCAGAGACAGGTGATGTACATGTAAAGGGCAGTGGAGGCTTCCTTGTCTGACTTGAGGCCAACACCCTTAAGCTTGGTGGTCTATCAGTCTGTTAAGGTGAAAGGTATTCCTCTCCTTCTATACTGGACTGTTTTTACTCTTCCAGGTGAAACTGGTGGATGGGTCTGGTGCTCCAATTGCCAATGAAATTGTGAGGATTTCTTTTCAAGGAGACCAGGAAGCCAACTACACAACAAATGAAGAGGGCAGGGCACGGTTTTCCCTGAACACTTCCACCTTGTACTTCGATTCTGTTGGAATTAGGGTGAGTCCTGCAGCCAGAGATGGTGATGAAATGACCCACAAGGCTGGGAGTACCTCTGAAGTTTCTACTGGATATGCAAAATAACTTAGATTTGTTTTTCTGGAGAAAGAAAATGCTGCTGAGCATCCTCTTGTTAGTGGAAAAGGCACTGTGTGTGTGACATGCACATTTCATACTATCTCACCCTAGAATAGGGTAGCGTGCCTAGAATTGTATTTGCTCTTCTCCCTACAATTCTCTTGTCACAGATTAAAGCCATTCCAAGTTACCTACAGTTTACCCATTAGGAGCTTGAAGCTTTCAGAAAAGGCAAGAATTCCCAAGCGAGAAAGCTAAGGAAATAAGGGCAGGTGAGGGACATGAAATGACAAAGTAGCACCCTTCAAAAAGTAAGCTGTCTTCCCCTTGCTCTCATTTTTAAGAAGTCTTGGACTGTCTCAGCTCCTAAACTTCAGTTCAGTTTAGGTTTGGAATTCTTAAGTGGAGAATTTTCCTTTTCTAAAGCGTCCTTAGCCTCACCTTGGCACTGGTAATCTCTGAGCTGAGCAGCACTATCCCTTCTCCAGAGCAAATAATGAGAAGAAAAATGAAAATCAGCTTCTTTTCTCTTTGAACTAACAGGATACTAGAAAGGGCAAGAGCCCTTGGGCTGACCTGGGAGTAAATGAACAACTGATATGATCCAGTTTGAGACAAACTCCAGCTTTTCTTGGAGTGAGATCATTCCCAACAATTTGCTAAGGATACTACCACCCTATTCTGCATCTTCCAAACTCGTGGCGGGGGTGGGGAGCTGTAGGCTACCGTATCACTTAAATACAAAAAGTCCCAAACCTTTAAAGTTAAGGCCATGACTTCTGGCTCCAGTTCAGCTACCTGTGTTTGAGGATCCATCTGTTTTTCTCCTTTTCCAGGCAATTCATAAAGTGTATCCCTACTGCTATGACCGTTCCTGGGTCACTCCACGCTATGAAGAAGGCTATCTCCCACTGAAGCGCTTTTACTCTCCTAGTAATAGCTTCCTCAAAATCGAGCCCAAGTTTGAGACACTAAGCTGTGGCTCCTCCACAGAGGTCCAAGTGCACTATATCCTTGCTCCAGAGGCCATAGGAGAGCAGAAGAAAATTGCCTTTTACTACCTGGTAAGCTTGTACCTGCCGTAGAGTGTGGTTGTCACTGGTAATTGTTAAGGGGGGTTGGAGATGGCAATTGTGTCAGTAGGCTTTAAACACTGTCCCATCATCCTTCCTATGGTCTTTTGCCACAAAAATGGAGCAGAAGAGCAAAGAAATCCCCTGGATGAGCACTGGGATTCTGCTGCAGAGAGGCAGAGAGCAGGGTGCAAGCAGCAGACATACACCTCGACTGCTCTTCTCTCAGCTTCTTCCTCTTTAAGGTCTGGATCATGCAGAACCTCAATCAGAGCAGGATTTCTCCTTCCTTCCTTCCAGGTGATGGCCAAGGGAATCATTAAGGAAGCAGGCACTCACATTCTAGATTTGGACCAGGAAAGTGGTGAGTTCTCCCCTGACAATTTGTTGCCGTCCTGGAAGGCTTGGCAACGGTGGGAGACGTGCAGGATGCTTCCGTGTAAATGCAAGAATCTACATCTCCATGTCACCTAAGATACGGGAAGAGTTTGAGCTTTCTTTTCCCTGCCTTTATTTAGGCTCTGCAGAGATTTTCTCTAATTCCCTCTGCCAGCTATCTTTCTTCTGGCACTGCATTTCTGGTGCTCCAGTGCTTCTAGGAGACACAGACTGATGGTCTTGTTTTTAGAAGCTGAATCAAAATTTAGCATGGTTATGCACTGGAAAACAGGACTTGAAAGAGGTCTTTTCGGTCAGACAGTGGGACTTCTCTGTGAGCATCTCTGTGAATCCCAGTTAATCCCACTGGGAAGCCTGAAGTTTCCTAGTGCCTAGGCTGAAGTCCAGCATGGAGTCAAACCTAGAATTTTGGCTGTTCCAAGGCCAGGCTTCCTGTACCTGAACTTTGTGCATGTTTTCTTTGCTAGCCAATGGAATCTTCTCACTGCAGCTGCCTGTAGAAGCTGATCTTGCTCCAGTGGCCCAAGTGCTTGTCTACACCACTGCCCCCAACAGGGAAGTGATTGCTGATTCAACCAAGTTCAGTGTAGAAAAGTGCTTCAGGAATAAGGTAACTGTCTTCTTCCTGAGGGAGCAGCCATCAGACTGCAGCATAGCCAAGCTCACTTATTTAGATTTAGCCTGGCCAAGCTAATTTCTTTAGATTTACTAACACTAGACAAGCCACTTCTCAGTTGCTCACTGCTCACTGGTTTTGTGCTAGCTTGGAGGAGATCAACAGCTGGAAAAGAGGTGATAGCAGGGACTACACTGATTAAAACCTCTCTTAGCAAGCAGTCACAGCCACTTATCTCACAGGTGGCCCAGGGAAAGGAGGTCCACATGTCTTAAGGCGTACTGCAACCTGCGACTGTCACTCCTTTACACACAAGCTCCTTCCAGTGACGAGGTGGCTGCTTGTGGGCTCACAGAGCGAAAAATAAAACACACAGCCCTAACCCAGGGGTGAAACTGATACTTGTCAGGTCTTTAAACTCCTGTCATTTTAGTTTCTATTGTATGTAAATGGACATAAATCTTCCCTGGACCCGCTGAGCAATGCACTGTGAGCAAATGCACAGACTGAAAGAGTGCATCAAAGTAAGCCTTCTTTCTGTGAGCATCTGGACCATTTTTCTCTTATATCTCCACATATTCCTTATGCAGAAGTGCAGGTTGATGTATGAGCATCCCTAAGAAGAGAGCAACCCCCTAAAAGTCTTGCCAGGACTTCAGAATAGCAGGCAGAACACTACTAAAGACAGTCCTCTGTCCTGCTAAAACCCAAGCTAAATGAGTTCTTGAGACTAGTGTCATTGTAAGAGCTTGGTCCCCTGAATTTTGTTCATATATCAAAGGTCATTGCACTACATTAAGCTCTGGGTGCAAGCCATATGATTTACATTCTTAGATGCTGCTTCCCTCTCTGAAAACATCCTGAATTCAAAGCTGTTGTCAGACCAGATAGGACAGGCTTTGGGATATTTCTATGCTAGACGGTTTCCCTAGTAGCAATCTTGCTACTGAAGAATATTGGTTTTGCAGTCTCAAGGTTATGAGTCCACCCTGGGAGAGGAGGTGGTGGGTGTCAGAAAAAGGCATGCTGTGGTCTGGCTGGGACATGAGGGGCACTGACAGCTGATGCTTCTTTGTCAGGCAACACGTATGCTCTTGAAGATGCTTTAGTCATTGCCTTTTAGGGGAGGGTTGGCACTACTGAGGAGAGGGAAGATTTATGCAGGTCAGCCATCTGATTACGAAATCTTCTCAGATGGTGATGACAGCAACTTCTACTAGCAAGAACTTCCAGGGCAAAGTTTGATAGGAGAGGGTTGTTACAGTTGTGAGTTAGGTTTTGGGGAAGGCACATGAGTCTGGTAGGCTTCAACCAACAAGTTAAGGCTTCAGAATAATTACCAGACAGAAGATACTGCAATCTTGCTCCAGGCATCACTGCTTTGCACATTACAAAAGAATCTGCTAAGCAAGGTCTTTGCAGGCCTGTCTTCTCTCCACATACAATATCTGGGTGCAGTACAGAGACTAGACCTGGCTCAAGTCCATGCTTAGTCTAGCCACTATGTGGGATTATCTCATCACATTCACAGTGGCCAGAAACCCTAAAAGTGCCTTAAAAATTTTATGAGCAATTGTGATGCTTGAAGTTGCCAAGAACTGTTAGTTAGTGCTGATTCCTTTGGCACCTGCAGGAGGAAAACCAGCTCTGTAGGAGCACAGAAGGAGGGGGAAGGAGGTGTGATGTGTGGGCTTTGTAAGATTGGATCTGATGGAGTCAACTGGAGGGAAAGGTCCTGCAATGGAGGAGCACCTCTAACATAGCTTTTCCTGTGACTACAGGTGGACTTAAGCTTCTCTGTTTCTGAAGGCCTGCCTTCCTCCGATGCTCACTTGCTGTTCAGAGCCTCCCCAAACTCCCTCTGTGCTGTTCGTGCTGTGGACAAGAGTGTTCTCCTCATGAAGCCAGAAGCTGACCTGTCACCCAGCTCTGTAAGTGCTTAGTCTGGCCAGAATATATGCAGCCCAGTGCTGGAGAGGAAAGAATGAATCCCACAATCATGAAGGCTGGAAGAGACCTCTAAGATCACCACCATGCTACTAAACCACGTCCCTCTTGTCAGTGTTGCCATGGGAAAGCTTCTCTTGGCTTTTTCATGTCTTCCTCCAGATGAGACCTGGGCAGCAGCTGTTTCTTAGGGGTTTTGTGTGGCTGTAGGGATGGCAATTAGGAAGCTCTTTTAAGGGGACAGCTTCTCCTGGCCAGAGTCAAACACTGTTGTGTGTTTGATATTTTTTTCAATTATTCTGTGGATTAGTTTTCTCAGAGTAGCATTTGGAAGTGTCAAATTATTTGTTCTTCTCATGCCAAGCAGCAAACAGCAATCCTTGCACTTGTACTACTGCAGACGGGCTGGCCACTGTAATTTTTTATATAGTTAAGCAATAATCAGAGTAACATGCTGTCCATTACAAAAGAGCCAGTATCTCCAAATTTGGATCTGTTTTTTTGACTCCCAGATTCCCATTGTTCCCACCACAGAGGGAACTTGTATGTACAAGCGGTGGGACTGTTATGGTGCTTGCTTGCACCTCCCTCTGTTGTGTTTTGTGACAGTGGACACTGCAAATGGCAAACTCTCTGGATCTTTCTGCCTAGGTGTATAGCTTGTTGCCAGAGAAGGAAGTGGATGACTCTCTGCGTGGTCCAGACATGCTCTCGGAGGAGCCTGTGGAGAATTGTGTCCCCTTGAAAAAGATAGTTCTGAATGGCATTACCTATTCTCCAGTAGTGGATATGGACGAAGAGGACACTTACAGCATCCTAAAGGTATAGCCCTTTTGCATGGTGAGGAGAGTGGGAGAAGGCCTGAGAATGCTTAAGCCTTCTGTGGCAATAATACAATGTAACAAGGGAAGAGTTTGTCAGTCTGAATGATCTCACACCAGTTTGTAGCCACAGGCAAGTTCAGTGAGAGTCATCAGCTTTGTTTACCTTCCACTTGGTGGAGAAGGGATCTGTCTCAAAATTTTCTTCTTCCAGTGAAACCTTTGAGGTTGACTTGAAATGAGGTTCTAAGGGGAGGGAGATGATCCTGTGACATTACAGTTATCCCAAATAAATCAATTCAGCCTTGAGCTGCCACTGCCTTCCAGAGAGAAAATATCTGCTCTCTGGCTCAGCTTGACCCCTAGGCTGGACTTGGACTGAAATCAGCACCTTAGAAACAGATCTTTGGTGTCTCTAAGCCACTCAGGCACCCAGAGACCCATAGTTAAGGAGATCATCTCCAATCCACATCCACAGCCAGTAACAGCTGCTCCTTTTGAGGCAGTAAAATACCAATGACAGCTCTACTGTGTAAACCTCAACACGAATCAATAACAACAACAACAAAATTCATGTTGGGTTTCTTCTCCCTTAGGAAATGGGTTTAAAGATCTTCACAAATACCAAGGTGAGGAAACCTTGGTATTGCAGGAGTGAGAATTTCGTGTCTGAGAGAGCTCACCTTGGAGTGCCGGCAGTTGCGTCTGGAGTCCCGATGTCCGCAATGAGGACAAGCGGTAAGGGAACTGAGGTTTTATTATCACTTGTGGTCTGAGCAGAGCTCCCATCTGTATTTTGGGGTGAATACTTAAACAAGATCTGAGGTTGTGAAGTGAACACTTCGAAGTTGTACTGAATGGGTGAGTTCAGATTCCAGCTTCTGCATGAGAGTGGGGCTTGTTTTTCTTGTTGGGCTGTGAAGGTGAACAGACAAGCTTTGACCACTTCACCAGCAGAACCAGGTAGTTTTCCAAGACTCTGGTGGAGCAGAGGTTATTATTCTGCTGCTGAATTCTCTGCCCAGTAGGCCTTTACAGTAGACTTCTTTTCTCATATATTACTGAAAGAGGTCTCCAATGCAACTTCCAGTCTGTCCTCATTGACTCACCCAGTTTTCTGTATGGTCAAAACCAGATGAAGTGGATGACAAAATGTTTAGTGATAATATGGTAGACTTTGGTGGCTTGGAATTTTACCCAAATGTACAAATTAATTTAGCCAAAGTAAAGATGACCAGAAGTAGAATTAAGTTAAAAACTTTTCTTCTTATCTGTTTGGGTAGATTTCTCTTTCTGTCTGTAAAAGCCAAGCAAACAAAGTCCCACCCATCCCATCTTTGTTTCGTAGTTGTTCAAAAACAAAGTCAAACAAAGGCTTATTTTTTACCATATTTCATCCTAAACTCAGGCCAGTGAAAGGTCTGGAGAATAAGTCTTATAAGGAGCAGCTGAGGGAACAGGGGTTGGTTAGCGTAAGGACGAGGAAGCTCGGGACAGACCTTAGCTCTCGCTCCAACCTCCTTTCAGGTAGTTGTAGAAAGACACAGGTTGGTCTCCTCCTGGGTTACCAGTGAGAGGACAAGAGGAAATGGCCTCAAGTTGCACCAGGGGAGGTTTAGATTGGATAGCAGGAAAAATGTCTTCCCAGCAAGAGTTGTTAGGCATTGGCCCAGGCTGCCCAGGGCAGTGGTGGAGTCACCATCCCTGGGAGGGTTTAAAAATACATCTAGATGTGGTCCTTAGAGACATAGTTTAGTGGCATGGTGGTGATAGGTTGACAGTTGGACTTGATGATCTTAGAGGTCTCTTCCAACCTTAAGATTCTGTAAGATTGTACCTGAAAGGGAAAAGGCTGCTTGCACAGGAGGTCATAAGCAGTTCTTTGCTCTAACATCCTTGTTTTAACCTTGTGAAGTGCTGCCTCACAAACTTTCAGGTTTGCTGGAGACCAGTGGGATATAATGGAAGCCTAACTGTTCTTGCTAATAAGTCCTGACCCTGAAACTTCCCTGATCTTGACACCAGTGCTCACTACAGCCACCGCAAACTCCTACAGCCAGCACAGCTTCTGATTGCCACATAGCTTGTCACTTTCGCAGACTAAGAGGTGATGCTGGTGTAGATCTTTCTTGTTTGGAATCATCAGGAGTTTTCTCTTCCATTTCTTCATGTGCAGCCCGTGATTCAGGTAGACCTCATGCCATGCCAACCACTGCTAAAGAGCCAATGGAGACAGTCCGAAAGTATTTCCCAGAAACTTGGATTTGGAGTGTAGTACCCATAAGGTGAGCACCTTGGGCTGGTTCCTTCTTTGTTTTATATTAATAAAACCAGTCTGATAAGGCGAAAGCACGAATCCCCACCTGTTTGCCAAGGTTTTTTAATGCCAAAAAGTCCTCTATTGGTTTGCAGAGGTCACTTGGCAATCCTCTGAGGTATTCAGCCATTGTTAGATTTGTCCAAGGAGTGATTGTGAGGCTTGGAAGTTGACGTGGGGTGGTCCTCCCTCAACAAACATACTGTACCCCATCATTCACACAGACAGTACTGTTCAGGAGACCAAAAGGAGTACGGAAAGTCCCCCAAATGGCGTAAAAATAATCCCTCTGTCCTTGCTGTCTGTGCTTCACCAGCTCTGAAGGAAATGCTGACCTAGATGTGACCATCCCTGACACCATCACTGAGTGGAAAGCCAATGCATTCTGCACTTCAGCAGATACAGGCTTTGGCCTGTCCCCAACAGTGTCCCTCAGAGCCTTCCAACCCTTCTTTGTGGAGCTCACCATGCCCTACTCTGTGGTGCGTGGCGAGTCCTTCACACTGAAAGCCACCGTTTTCAGCTACCTGACCACCTGCATCAGGGTAAGGAAGGTTTAAATCCTTCTATGTCCTTGTGGAACTTGTACACCTCTTGCCTTCAGTTAGCCTTCTTATGTCTGAGTATCACCCCTGACATTCTTATGTTGTTCCTGCTATATGTTCCAAAAGTAGAACCCCCAACTCCAGCTCCCCGAAGAAATAACTTGCTGTGTCTTCCTAGCTCCTTGATTCTCATAGTCACCCTTCCCTGATTGCACCTCTCTGCAATTGGCAGGTCAGTGTGACACTGGCTCACTCTACTCGTTTCCTGGCTGCTCCAGTGGAAAAGGAAGAAGAATCTCATTGCCTCTGTGAGAATGGGAGGAAAACAGTGGCTTGGCTGGTGACTCCCAGATCTCTAGGTAAAGGTCTCAGGGTGCTGAAAAGTGGAAGGAGACGGTTTCTCTGTTCAGTATCGGGCATTAGAGCAACATGATTTCCTGGGAAGCACTGGAGCTGAGGATCTGTCTCATCTGGCTTTATTAAGGAGACAAAGACTAGCAGATTCAATAGTGTCAAAGGCTGTGTCTGTGGAGCCTTACAGCCCCCTAGAAAACATCTGCTGAAGCCAGGAACATTGCTGACCAGCAGAGCTGTTGCTCTGTTAGCTCCATGCCTCCCGGAGATTAGACAAGTGCCCCATGGCAGTCGTTTGTTTTCACTGTTGTTGTTAGATGCCGTGGTAGCAGCTGCAGTGTGCATGTGGGGTAGCAGGGTGCTGAAGAGCAATGGGGCTTGCTGAGTCCCACCACTGTGATGTCCGAGGTTCTGGAAAAGAGACACCAAAATTGAGTTACCTTTCAATGGCAGTGCAGCTCATCTGCTCCAGGAGAGCGTAAAGGAAAATTCCTATCCATGAGCCTGCAAGTTAAAACTCCTGGAAGTGGCAGTGACTCTTGTTGCCTGGCTCTGCCCAGCAGGGTTGACTGACTCCTGTTTCCTCCAGGGCAAGTGGAGTTCTCAGTGAGCACTGAGGCCCTGCAGAACCAGCAGCCCTGTGGGAACACCATCGTGGAGACACCTGAGCAAGGGCGGAAGGACACGGTCATCAGACAGCTGCTGGTGGAGGTAGGTGGGGTGAGGGAAGGGAGGACTCAGCTTTCCAACCTAGATGCAACTAGACAGGATGCTTGATGATGTCATCTAGACTCTCTTTCCCATGAAAGGTTTGACATGGTGGTCTTTCGAGGTCCCTTTCATCCTGGGCTGGTCTACGATTCACTGATTCTGAGATCACCACACATCATGTCAATATGATGGTCTTACATCATCTTAATTCTTTGGCAGGGCTGGATAAAGACTGCAGTTTAATAATACTGTGCAATGTGTCTCCCAGTGCTCTAAGCTTTCCTTACCTCTCCAGTAGCAGGACTTCTATTCCAATCTCCATCCCTCTCTTTATCTCCTGTATGTCACGTCCAATTTCATTACACCCTCTTTGCAGCCTCTCTTTTCCTTGTGGGACATCCCCACTAAGTTTGCCAGTCAGCACATGCTGCATCTCTGCTAGCTGAGTGGCCAAGCAAACTGAGTGTTCTGCAGCTCAGGTTTGCTTCCACAGTCTTGGCATCAGGATGAAGGTGAAGCACCTGTGGAAATTCAATGCCTGTAGAGAAGTCCCCTCAAAACTCCAGATATTGTAAAAGTCCATGGAAACGTGTTAAAATTTGACAGCTTATCCAGAAGAAGAGTCACTGAGGCAATGTTGTACAGAAGGAAATACCCTGTGGCAGTGTTGCATGTCCCTTATAGGAAAATGGTAGTTTATTAGTGTCTGTGGTAATCTGCAAGGTAGATTCTATGTTCTTTTAGCATTTCCCTGCATCAAAAACCCCCACTAATGTTTGCCTATCATGCTGTATGGTATCACTAGTGTCACCAGATATTGCAGTGGCCAACATCTTCCCTTTCTCTTATTAACTGACTCTTTTTTTTTTTTTCTTTTTTAATTCCCTGAAGCAACTGCAGCATTATGATGAATAGCACTGCAGGCATTTGTTCAGCACAGTTCATTTCATGGAGTGTATGACTGCCTCTCCTTCCTCAGTTCACTTCCTTTTCATGTATCCCTCTGCCCTTGTTAAAGATTCTTCTGTCCCTCTGTATTTCCTGTCTCACTAACTTCTCACTTCTCTTGTTTTCCTGCATCCCATCCAAGCCTGAAGGAATTGAGAAGGAAATTACCCAGAACTCTGTGCTCTGTGTAAAAGGTAAAGCTCACTCTTCCCACCCTCTCCATTTGGTCCTGTGTGGTTTGAT
Source organism: Galbula dea (assembly GCA_013399015.1). Taxonomy (NCBI): domain Eukaryota; kingdom Metazoa; phylum Chordata; class Aves; order Piciformes; family Galbulidae; genus Galbula; species Galbula dea. The sequence goes on from VWZX01007183.1 coordinate 329,825, forward strand.
GGGTGGGATGTACCTGGAGGAGGAAGATGGTGCTGCCTCTATCATATTGCAGAGAGATAGGCCGATATTTTGGGATAATTAAAACATACCCTATCATTTGGGAGCCTGAGACATAAGACAGAAGAAAGCCCTAGAGGATGGACCATCTTGCTGAAGCATGAGAGTATAAGCCAGGACAGATTTAGCATGACTGTTTCCATCCTTGTTCTCCTGAGTGCTGGCATTGGAGTTTCAGCCCAGGAAGAAGCTGTTGAGATGCCATCTACAGTTGCCTAACGGTGGCTGGGGGTGGTTTCACGAAGAGATTGCTGACTGAAGTCAGGCCATTTCTAAGAGGGAGTATTCCTGCTGTTTACCTGAGGCCTCCTCCCTTCCCATTAGCCATTTCTTGGGACTCCACTGAAGCTCTTTGGGTCTTGCTTCTCTCTCAGGAGTGCCTGTGGAAGAGAAGTTTTCCCTGTTGCTGCCCTCAAATGTGGTACAAGACTCAGGCAGAGCATATTTCTCAGTGCTGGGTGAGTGAGCAGCCTGACAGAAGAACCATGTGCTGTTTCTGCTCCTTGGTGTTTGCCTCCTATCTCACAGCTTTTTCTCCTGGTTTCCAGGAGACCTCACTCCTGTCTTTGATCCTTTCTGTCTTGAGCACTTTCCTTTCCAGTTGTGCTCTTCCTTTTCCCCTTTCTGCATGTCTTTTTTTTTTTTTTTTTCTGGGTTCTCTCTCAGTGCCCTAACTTTTCTCTCACTTCCCTCTTTTCCTTTTCTCTGCTGTTCTCTGTTTCCGGGATCTTTTATCAGTCCAGATTTTCTTTTGTTCTTATCTGTAATCTCATAATTCTCTTGTTCAGTATCAGAATCAGCTTCCTCTGATTCTGGTAGCTAGCCCTGAGTATTGTTACTATCCTTCTGGTATCTCCTGCTCCCCAGGTGACATCATGGGCACCGCCATGCAGAACCTGCACCAGCTCCTCCAAATGCCATTTGGCTGTGGGGAGCAGAACATGGTCCTGTTTGCACCCAACATCTATGTCCTGGACTATCTGAACAAGACAGGGCAGCTGAGTGAGGAGATCAAATCCAAGGCCATCGGATACTTAGTGAGCGGTGAGCTTGTTTTTCCAGATCCTGTTTGGGGTGGTTCTGTCCAGTGTTGGCCAGATGTGGAAAGAGAGCTTCCCTTATTCACAGATGATCTCTGCTGTATGCCTGAGAAAGCCCTTGGCTGGTTGTTTTCTTTTTTCTTTTATTATTTTCTGTTGCTTCAGCATTATGGTGCCTGATCACTGCACCCACTTTTTTCCTGCTCCCTCATTGGGTTGCAATGCAGTGCAGAGTTGTCAGGCTAGGATAGGACTGACCTACTCCTCTCTCCTTTGCCTTTGCTGGTGGAGATGTTCTTCTCTTCTTCTATCCCTCAGCAGACTTTCTCTGGCATCTCAGTCTTGCTTTAACTCTCCATTGCAGGTTATCAGAGGCAGCTGAACTACAAGCACCCAGATGGCTCTTACAGTACCTTTGGACCACGTTATGGTCAAGCAGGGAATACCTGGTGAGATTTCAGTGTCACCTATGCCTCCTCTATATGCTCCTCTTCTTCACCTACACGATTCTCATAAATGCTGCATGACAGTAAATAGGAAATGCTATTGTAGACCAGCAGGCTTTCCAAAGCTGGAGTGGTCCCTGTGCCACCTCCTGCTTGCTGAAATAGGCTGCATAAGTCAGTTATGCAGCTGAAGCACATCCTCCCACCAGCATCTCTAAGGACCATTATAGGCCAGAAGGAAATGGAGATAAACAGAGGAAGAATGCAGCAGGGCTTTCACCTCCTGACTGAGTCAGGCTCTCTTTTTCTATACTAGCATCTGCTGAGAAGGCTGCTGGGAGAGGTGTTTCCATATAAGTAGAAAGGATAATAATCCAAGAGCAGTGCTGTATGGTATTTTTTTCTTGTCAAGAAAGTTTGTGTTACTAAGCAAAGACAGCCTGGAGGAGCAGTTGTGTTGACAGTATGACATGCTGCAAAGTTTGGAGTAGCTTCAGCAGGACATTGCCCATCCATGCATTTTCAGCTTTGGGTAAGGGTTAGAATAGATGATTTTGTCACCTTTGGGTTGCTTTTAGTTGGCTCTTGACAGCAGGTAGGAGATGTTGACTTCTCACCATATGCCGGCATCTTCTCCATAATTGGTTGTAACAACTCTAGTAAAAACTCTGTTAACATGTTCTTTAACACTCTGGGCAGTTCTGGGAAAGTCAAGAGGCATGGATTTCTAGTGCAAGAGTCCTTTCAGCAGATCATGAATTAGCAAGGATTTAATTATTCTTCCCTTTCCTTTTGAGTATGACTGTTATGCAGATGTTGAGCTCATTGGCATGCATCCCTACTTTTTCCAAAGACATTTCTTTTAGATGCAGATCAACAATCACTGTCCTCCAAACTGTAGCCTCAACCCAAAGGGATCACAGGGTTTTCTGAGGCAACAGAGAGGCAAGAAAAAAAGGCAAGAAGCATGTTTTGACAGATGTTTTGAGGTGAAGATGTAACACACATGTGATCTGACTAGTTGGCCCACAGTTCCCCAGGCCTTCTTGCCTTTCTCCAGACAGATTATATGCATGTACCCTGGCACCTGAGATGGCCAGCAGGGCTGCTCAGGCTCTTTTACTCCTTTTCTCCCTTTTAGGCTCACAGCCTTTGTCCTCAAGTCCTTTGCCCAGG
>VWZX01007185.1:1155-22675 GCA_013399015.1 Galbula dea
TGACTTCAGGCAGCCTGTCATGAGCAGTGGCTCCAGGCTCCATGGAAGGGCTCTGCCGGGAGCAGCCGCAGGGAGCTGGACCCTGAGTCACTCCTGGGGCGGCTCCTTCCACCCACTCCTCCCACAGCCACCTTGTGCCCAGCTGACACTTGGAGGGCTGCTCTGGCTTCACTTAGGCAGGAACTGTTCTCCACTCCGACTTTCCCAGCTGCTAAGTGGCTGTAATCTATCCTCCTGCCCTCTCACCGTGGCTGAGCCCCAGACTCTCTTTGTGATGTAAACAAATGCACCTGCGGCAGAGACAGGAATGAATCTGCAATCCCCAGCCCTGAGTGAACCCAGGGAACAGGAACTGCAGGAGGAGCAGCCCGGCTGCGCTGTGCCCTCCCGTGGCCAGCTGAAGATATCTCCTGTCTCTAACAGCAGAACCGAGGCAGCCAGAGGCCGTTTGGAGGCACCACGGGGTGGAGAAGGCTAGGACATGGTCACCAGCTCCTCCACATTCTTCCCTGCTTCCAACAGATGGTGAGTATGAGATGGCAGCATGAGGCAGTGCCTGCAGAGCCAGAGCTCTGTGTGCTTGTCAGGAAGGAAGGGTTTGGACCAGTGCTCCTGAGGACCATGTGGGTGTCTCCTTCTGACCCCTGCTCTGCAATCACCTCCTTACTGTGTTCCACTGTGTGTGGTGCTTCCACTTGGAGAAGCAGGAGGGAGGTGATGGTCAGTCACCATTGGAAGCTCTCACAACAGCTTCAGAGTTCCCAAAGAGCAAGCACTTGGCTGAAGGACGAGGTTCTGGGGTCCACTGCTAACAGCCTCTGACATCAGATTGTCTAGACACTTGCTGCACCCAGCCAGCACGGACTCCCAGCAGAGCTCCTCATAACTCCACCCTTGAAAGCAGCCCCTGCCCAGGGAGCACCAGTTCTTGCAGCCAGAGGGTTTGAACATCACCACTCTCAAGGAGCTGCTGCAGATTGGCTTTGCCAGCAGACCCAGGGGGCTGCAGCCCCTGGGGCCCTAACAGCACTGCCTGTGGCAGGTTCCACAGAGCTCAGGTGGCAGCAGCAGAGCTGCCCTGTGTCAAAAACACCCCAGTGAACTCCCAAAGCCTGGCTCCAGGTAGCTTGGGCAGGACAGTAAGCAGCTGCCTACAGAATGAAGTCTTGATTCCACAGCAAGCTGTCAGCCAGCTGAGGATTTGGCTCTGGAAGAGCAGCAGAAGTCAGAAGAACTCCAGCCAAAAGGCTCCAGCAGGAAGCCCCAGGAGCATGCTGCTCCTCCAGCAGTGCTGGTGTGACTCCAGGGCACAATGATGCTAAAGCTCAGCAGGGAATGGCAGAGGATACAGGTGGGAAAGCAGCAGCTGCAGGGAGGCAGAGAAGGGAAGCAGAGCCAAGAATCTGCTGAGGGCAGGTGCATCAGCAGCTGGCAAGAGAGGAGAGGGTGGACTTGTGAGTGCTTGTCTGCTCAAGAGGGAGCAAGGCACCTGCTGCCAGTGCTGCCAGAGGAGATTCCTGCAGCTTTCTCCACTGGTAGGAAGTGGAAGAGAATCTCTGCTGGTGACAGGGGGAACAGAAGTGACTGGAGTGAAGCCAAACTCCTGGCCAGAGAGTGTCAGACCCAGGACACTTCCCTTCTGAACTGATCTCTCCCTTTACCTCCTGAAACAGAAAACGATGGCATGCTGAAAAGCAAAAGAAAGTGCAGCCCCAGCTGACTTGAGGAACATTTTATTGTTGATTGTTTACACCAGGAGTACACAAGTGCTAAAATACAACCCAGCTCCAGAAAGGTGTGGCCTCAGCTGAGAGGTGTGGGATCTTGGTGCTGTGCCTGCTGGAAAGCTCTGATCACTTCAGGAGCAGCAGAAGCTCTGAGGTGTGGGATCTTTGTGCTGTGCCTGCTGGAAAGCTCTGATCACTTTAGGAGCAATAGCTTTGAGCTGTGGGATCTTTCTGCTGTGCCTGCTATGAGGCACTGATCACTTCAGGAGCAGCAGAAGCTCTGAGCTGTGGGATCTCTGTGCTGTGCCTGCTGGAAAGCTCTGATCACTTGAGGAGCAGCAGAAGCTTTGCAGGGGCAGGAGACTCTTGCACTGGGGCAAGCCCCCATGGGCTGTATCCTTCCTCTAGGGTTGTTTGGGAACAGCTACTCCACTGGCAAACAGTGGCAAGGCCAAGCAGCACCCACCAAGGCCAAGAGTCCTTAGCCAAGTGGTGAGCTCGGCCTGGAGAGTGAGTGCTGGCCCAGGCCCCTGTGAGAGGGGAAGGAGCAGAGCCAGTGAGATGTGTGCATCACACCCCAGAGATCCCCTTGGCTGCCTCAGAATGGGCTCCCCATGGTGGAAGGTTGAATTTAGAGAGGGGCCAAAGCTCCAGCTGACCCAACTGAGCTGTAACAAAGGGAAGTGGAGGGCAGAGAGAAGGAGAGAGAGGAAAAGCAACAGGAAGAAGAAAACCCCAAAGCCAAAGCAGAAAGCAGCTGCAGCCATCAGTCACAGCCAGATGTCAGAGGTGCAGTCCCCACCAGGGTAACGAATCTCATGAGCTAGGACAGGCCCATGGGGCTCCTTCCCAAAATCCACCAGGAAGTTTGGATTCACTTTCAATCCACCTCTTTCAGTATCCACATCAATCTGCAGCATCACAGAGCCTTCCCTGGAAAAGGGACAAGAGAAGAGAGATTGGGAAGGGGATTCAGGTTTGTTGTTCCTCTCTTCCATGTCTGGGAAGGATTTGTCTTCGTTTCATGTAAAGCTGAAAGAATCTCGGATCCAAAGTGGGCCTCAGCAGGTCTCCAGAGGAGTTCCAGGGCCTCAGTGAAACCTGGAAGCTCAGGTGAGCAAGGAGGGAACGGGAGCAGCTGCTGTTGCTCGGGAAGGAGCAGCCCAGCTGCACTGGGCCCTCCTGTGGCCACCTGGAAAATCAGCTCCTTTCCTTCCGAAAACTCCTCCTGCTGGTGCCCTCACGGGCAGCCTGGAAGCGCTACAGACTGCAGGAGGCCAGGCCGCACTCACTGCTTGCTTCCTGCTATCGTCTGCTTCCAAACAGATCGGGAGTTGAGCAGCTGTGTGTGTGTGCAGAGCCTCGCTTCTGCCGTGCAGGGTGAAACACCTCTGCTCCTGAAGCATCTGTGCTTTGGGAGCCAAGGAGGCCAGGGGGCTGGGCTGCAGGCAGTAGAGGGGGAGCAGCAGGGCAAGGGAGGTTCTCCTCCCCCTCTCCTCTGCCCTCCTCAGGTCACCTCTGGGCTCCCCAGCTCCAGAGAGCCAAGGAACTGCTGGGGAGAGGCCAGAGGAGGCTGGGAAGATGCTGAGGGACCTGGAGCAGCTCTGGCAGGAGGAAAGGCTGAGAGCCCTGGGGCTGCTGAGCCTGGAGAAGAGCAGCCCCACAGGGGAGCTTCTCCATGCCCAGCAAGAGCTGAAGGCTGGGGGCAAGAGGCTGGGGCCAGGCTCTGCTCAGGGGTGCCCAGGGCCAGGCCAAGGGGCACTGGGCACCAACTGGAAGCCAGGAGGTTGCAGCTGAGCAGGAGGAGAAGCTTGTTTGCTGGGAGGCTGAGGTTGGAGCCCTGGCCCAGGCTTTGCAGAGAGGCTGTGGAGTCTCCTCCTGGGGAGAGATTCCCAGCCCAGCTGGGGGTGACCCTGGGCCAGCTGCTGGGGGTGACCCTGCTGGGGGTGACCCTGCAGGAGCAGGGGCCTGGGACTGGATGAGCCCCAGAGCTCCCTTCCAGCCCCAACCATGCTGGGAGTTGGACATTCTGGGATCTAGGCTGCCAGGCTATGTAGGAATGCCACTGGCCTCAGTCTCCCTGCTGGCAGCTTTGCTCTGTGCCCCAGCTGGTAGCTGCCTACTGCTATTTCAGACAGAACTCTTGGCCATGGGCTTGCAGAACCATCCCTGTTCACCACAGTTCTCTTACTTGACAAGGTCTGGGTAGAACTGCTTGTCCCATCCACTGTAGAGGGAGGTGGTGACATACAATCTCTTCCCATCCAAGCTAAGCTGAATCATCTGAGGTCCACCTGCCACCTTCTTCCCCTAAAAGTATTACAGAGAACAAGGTGCTGAAGACAAGCTGCCATGGAGGCTGAGCAAAGAAATGCAACAGCAAGGAGAAACAAAGAGCATGGAAGTTCTGCTCCTTGGAGGCCAGGCCAAGCCTCTGAAACCCTTGACATGGGCTCCAAAGCCCCTGTTGTGGAGAGAGAACTGGTTTTATTAGCAGTCTTACTAACAGGGAGCCTCCAAGCCATTTCAGATGAGTTCTACCTAACTTACAGAGCTAGGCATGTGAGCAAGTAAGGGCTGAAGGGTTCAGGTTGCTGTGCCTGGATGGAAGCATCAGAAGCCAGTGGAGAGGTGCAATCAGAACAGAGCTGCAGCTGGGTCACAGCCTGCTCTAGGGAGAAAAGGAGTCTGTGGAACTGCCTTTGGTGGCTAACAGATGTTAGCCATGACCCCACTCAGCTCTGGCACATCTGGAGACCTTCCCCAGGGAGGTGCCTTGGCAGGGATGATGTTAATGCCCCCAGAGAGTGACCAAAGGCAAGGAATCTCTCCCAGTTTTCTATCCCAATGCCAGAGGCCATGGCACAATTCACACACACACACTGCATGAGCTCTGCAGTAGATGTAATTGCACAGGGTTTGGTGCAGTTGAACAGCTTGGCCCATCCCCCCAGGGACTCAGCACCCCCACCAGGGACTCAGCACCCCCACCAGGGACTCAGCAGCTCCAGTCCCTGGGCAATGTGACACTTGCCCATGCTGTGAGCTGAGGCACAGCCCAGCTCAGACACGGCTTCAGGTGTTGTCCCCTTGGCTGTAAAGGGGATGACAATCAGCAGTGTGTAAGGAAAACTTACTTTGATCACAAAGGGCTCTGGCTGACACTGCAGCTCCTTGTCTTCCAGCACAGTCACAGGCCCACCTTTGGTGATGCTGCCTCCCAGAAACACCTGGAACAGGGGAAGGTGGGAGAGCAGTGCTCAGCCACCAGGGGAAGATGAAAGCACGCGAAAGCACCGCGACTCTCAAGGAGGACTGAACGGCCACTGCCTCCTGTTAGAAGAGAAGGAAGGAAGCAGACTGCAGCCCCCCTGCAGATGCTCCTGCTGTGCCTCACCTGCCCCAGCAGCCTGGGCTGCCTGGGGTTGGAGATGTCGTACTGGCGAATGTCCCCGTGCAGCCAGCAGCTGAAGTAGAGGAACCGGTCGTCCAGGGAGAGCAGGATGTCAGTGATCAGAGCTGCAAGAGAGCAGCCAGCTGAGCAGAGTCAGGAACGGGCAGCAGCAGCAACAACCAGGACCACAAGCTCCCTATCTTTCAAAATCCTGGTCACAGAGGCTCAGGAAAATGCATCCGGCTATGGGGGAACAGACAGAGTCATCCCTGGAAAGCCACTGCCTGCTCAGAGGCAGTTCAGGCTCTGCCAGTGTCCCCAGGACCCTTCCTGAACACCCTCAGCTCCTGCTGAAGGAGCCAAGCTCCAAGGATTCTGCTAGAGGAACCATGTGGGAGCAGAGATCTGACCATCTCCTCCCCAGGGGCTCAGGGCAGAGGTGGTTACAGCAGGGTTGTTACACAAAGAACCCAAAGGAAACAGATTTTACAAGAGAAATGTTTGCCATTTCAGGGTTGGACTCAGCAAAAAGCTTCCCTCCAGGGGACTGAAGACAACAGTTTCCCTTCAGGGGACTGAGGAAGACAACAGCTTCTCTCCAGGGGCCTGAGGGAGACAACAGCTTCCCTCCAGGGGCCTGGAGAAACAACAGCTTCCCTCCAGGGGCCTAGAGAAACAACAGCTTCTCTCCAGGGGCCTAGAGAAACAACAGCTTCCCTTCAGGGGCCTGGAGACAACAGCTTCCCTTCAGGGGCCTGAGGGAGACAACAGCTTCTCTCCAGGGGCCTGAGGGAGACAACAGCTTCTCTCCAGGGGCCTGGAGACAACAGCTTCCCTTCAGGGGCCTGGAGAAGAAACAGCCTTTTCCTCTCCCAAAGGTGCTCCCACTAACCAGGCATGTCAGGGAGAAGCCATCCTTGCACCTTCTTGCTGGGTACTTCAATCACCTTCTCTGCTGCCCAGCCTCCTTCCTGCAGAAGGCACAGGAGAGAACACAGCTTTATTACTGCCTGGATGTTAGCCCAGAGGCCTCAGCCATGCCTGGCAGAGGGAGGAGAAGCAAACTCTGCTATTTATTTCCCAGGTCCTGTCCAGAGGTGATATGCTCACTGCACCCAAGTGTTACCAAGGGTGAGGGTGGTAACTACACTGCCAGGGAGAATGTTAATGATTCTACTCTGCAACAGCTCCTCCAAAGGTTGCTGTGGCAGGCACAGGCCTCCAGACTGCTCATCTCCTACAGCTTGGGCTCCTGTCTCCAGCTCTGAAATGGCAATAGCTCCACTCCCCTGTCCATGACCCCATCACCTTCCCTCCCTCCCTCCTCTACCTTCATCTCTTCCCTGTGCTGCTGGATACTGGCTGAGAGCAGGCAGCACCACTGGCACTGCTGCCACCTTTCACCTCTTGTGTCTGCTGAGCAGGAGGCAAGCCATGGAGCTGGTGCTGTAGCCCTCTTCTCAGCCCACTGTTCATGAGATCATCTCCTTTTCCAGCGAGCACTAACGTTCACACCACTGGCAGGAACCTCCCCTCTTTGAGACCTTCCCAGTCCGTGGGCTGCCTAAACTGATCCCAAGGTACTGTGGAGAGCTGGAAGTGGAGCTGACAGGTCAGCACCAGCACCTCTTGAGCTTTGCTTCCTTCCAGGAGGAGGCTGCTGAGGCTCTGCACGCTGCAGGGACAGTCAGTGCCCACCGAGGGCCAGTGCTCAGAGAGGAGAAACTCCAGAGACACTTCAGAAAGCCCCAGCTTGTGTGCACACTGTCCTTCCAGCCTTTGCTCTCTGACACACTGCTAGAGCTCGGCCAGAATGACAGTGAATCAGGAGCCAGGTTTCTGTTTTCAGCCCAGACTCTGCTGCTTCCTGAGAGACTGGTGAATTCTGAAAGGAGCTCTGAGCTCCCGTGCTAGCCAGGGCTCACCTCTGCTTTGTAGAAGCGATGCACCGCCCCGCTCAGGGCACAGCCCACAAAGCCTTCCGCAGCCTGGGGGCTGTGCAGGAACCGGATCTCCAGCGGCACGGAGCCCTTTCCGAGGTCGATGGCCTGCAGGTAGGTGTGTGTGCTCCAGTCCCACACGTTAATGTGCTGCCCATAGAGCCCTAGGGGATCAGGACAGGCAACAATCAAGCCCAGAAGACAGCGTTTTACCAAAGCAGCACGAACCAAACCCTTCCTGACCTCTCTCTACATCGGCTGGGTTAAATCCATCTGCCAGGGCCTTGGGGGCTCCCCACTCCGTGCTCATCAGGACGTTGTGCCGTGGCTGATACCAGAAGTCATAGCCCAGGGGTGGGACCTTGTCCCCCTTCTCCCAATTTCCTTTCACTTCAAAGGTCTCTCCATCCAGTAGAATAAAGCCACCTGATGTGAAAAGCAAAGAGAATGGGCTCAAGGCACCAGAACCTCTCATGCCCAAGCCATGATAGAGATGAAGTTCAAAGCCACTTCTGCCTTGCTCTGAGCTGAAGAGACCCCAGTGAGATGCTGAAGGCTTCCCACTCATGCTGTAACCAGTGGAGCCAGCCAGCTTTAGTAACAGATGGGGAAGTCTGAGGCACTGCAGCTGAGCTCAGCACCACAGAGGCTTCTCCACATCAGGCCTGAAGTGCTGGGGCAGAGCCATGATCACAGCTGGTGGCTGAAGTTAACCGAGCAACCCCTGGCACGGTTTATGTGCACCAAAGGAAAACTCTTCCAGCTCTGCAGCCTGTCCCCTGGGAGCAGGATACTTCCACACCACAGAGCCTCCTCTAGAGGAACAAGGAGCACAGATACCTTTCCCCCTGCCAGAAGGGTCTCCCAAGCAGCTGATTAAGATGTCACCACTGCCCAGGCAGTGAGAGGTGTGAGGATTTGCCACGTTCCCTTTCCAGAATAACTCCACCGGCTCAACAATCTGCAACGAGGATACACAGAGGCACAGTCACAGGCACAGCCACCCTCACCCAGCTCAGGGCAGATGAGCAGCTCCAGCCCCCAGAGCTCAGGTTTCAGGGGGAGGGGGGAGTGGGAATGGCCCGTGGCTGAGGGGGGTTGTTTCTTCAGCTGTTTTGGTTGCTGAGTACCTGCCACCTCCTGCCCTCTCCTCGGCCCAGCAATACAGACCCCATCCATGACACAAACAGCAAGAGCCGAGTGGCCAGAATCAGCCTAACTCACACATCAGCCAGCCACTGACATCTGTGTTTGTTTTCATTAGCAGCAGCAGCAGAAACACCACTTGTGCAGTGTTCAGAGATCAGCTCTCCCTGGAGTCAGCAGCAGTTCAGAGGGGGAAGAAAGTCACTGAGGCTTGCCAGGGACTCTGCCTGAAACCAAACTCCCTGCCCAAGAAGAGACCCTGGGGGGTTATCCCACTGCGGTAACAGTTAAAGCTGGCAAGGCTCTACAGAGCTCAGACCTGAGAGGCTCTGAGGGAGAGTTTGCAGGCAGGTGGAGAGGGACAGGAGAGCACTGGAAAGTCTCCTTCCCCTCCTTTGGTGACCTGTCCTCAAACTGTGGCTCTGGTAACCAGCTTTGCCTCTGCCAAACCTGGAGTCTGCACTGAAGTTTCAGACGCTGCTGGGGATTCACCTGAGCAGGTGGAGAGGCTGACAGCAGATGTACAAAGACTCCTAAAACACAATTTCTTCACCCTAGAATAGTTTTCTAAGCCAGGTTAGACAAATCTGTCTCCAGCAGTGCCTCTTTTTATCACTGACTGTGAAGAGAATCTCAACAGCTGGACAGGGAGAAGTCTAAGCCTGGATCTGAACCTGTGTCTAGGCCAAGGGCTGTCTCTGCCAGATGGATTCTGCTGCAGTGGAAGCTGGGTTTGGGGAAGGTTTCAGCTGTTTCCATTACAGGAGATCCAAGAACTGTTCCTTTTCTTCACTTTTATCTGCCCAGCCACATGTGTCAGGGGCAGCCTGCCTTCAGAGCCAGCAACACTGTGCAGCTGCTTCAGCTGGCATTCTTCCTGCAGAGGCAGGCTGAATGAACTTGAACCTCCTGATGTTTCAGTGCTTGGCACCACACTTAGGAGTGTTTCTTTAGTGCCCAAAACTTCTGTGTAGGTTGTGAGTAAACTGGAGGAGTTTCAAAACTGCCACAAGTTTCCCCAACTGCCCTGGCTCCCCTCCTCTGGTTTGGAACTGGGATCTCTCCACCCCTGTCTCTTGGCCAAAGCAGAGCAAACAGCCCCCCGGTGTCCTGCCCACACCTTATGGATCCTGGGAGCTCGCAGGTCTGTGCCCACATCCACCACGTAGACTCGAGAGGAGATCAGGCTGGGCAGGATCAGGCGATTCCTCCTCTTGGTGGCGTCCCCGAAGCAGCTGCTGCAGGCGTTCCAGCCCGAGTGGTGGAGCTCGTCCCTCAGGTTGGGCATGGGCAGGCGGTGGATCACCTGCAGGGCCAGAGCCAGGCTTCAGATGCAGCCTGGGCTGCGCTCTCCTCTGGGGCCGAGCAGGGGCTCCCTGGGGCAGGGCAGGGGCTCCCCGGGGCAGGGCAGGGGCTCCCCGGGGCCGAGCAGGAATGAATGAAGAGCAGAAGGAAGCTGCTGTTTGTTAGCCAGGAAGCAGATTCAGCCTGAGAGATGCAAGGCTGAGCCTGTAGAGTGGGAGAGGAAAGCTGGAGATCCTGACTGCCCAGCATTTGTTAAGTGCTGTGTGTGATTAGATTAATCCAAGTCTTTTAATGATTCTAGTTAAGGAGACATCTAACAGTGACATGGCAAAGGTCCAACAGAGGAAGCCTCTCTGTCCATGAGCTGCAAGCCTCTGGCTTCCCAAGGTTCACCTGGCTGCAGCTGGGGCTGACCCCAGCAAACTGCCATCTCCTGCTTCTGGTTTTCACTTTGCCACTGTACACCTGAGAGAAGCTGACAGATGACAGCTAAGTTTGGGCAGGTTCAGAGCTGTGTTTCCTCCACTCCTCCACAATAAAGCCCTAAGTAGTAGCTATTAAGAGATAAAAGAATGTCCTGTGACAATCCTTGTTGTCAAACCAGATGCACTGCTCCTTGAGCACACAGAGAGCAGAGGCCAAAGTGTTTCCAGTGCTGGAGTCACACAGGCACTGCCTGTCCAATGCAGGTTGGTGCATGCTGCTTCCAGCTACAAACTGAGCAGCTTAAGGACAGTCTTCCAATGCCTGGGACACTGCCTGCTGCCTACCCACAGCTTTCCAGGGGTGAAATAACTGGATTAGGTTTGTAATGCCTGATGTGTTGAATTTCCAGGGCCTCAGATCTCCTCCCCTGTTACTGACACAGGGGGAAACATCACCTCCCAGAGCTTAGCAGTCATGCTCAGCCTGAAGCAGTGACAGTGCCACAAACAAAGTGCTCTGAAAGGGTCTTGAGACTAGCAGGACAAGTGTCAGCTCTGAGGAACCCAGCAGGAAACCAGCAGAGGATTTGGTTGGTTCTCAACACAAAGATCTCCCTGAAGGCAGTTCTGAACCCAAACATTCCCCACCCTGGGACATGGTGCAGCAGCAGCACTTCCCACACAGGTACCTGGCAGTAGTGTGGAGATTTGGGGTCAACATCCACAGTGGCCAGGTAGTCAGGCTTCTCTGTCCCAGTGTTCCTGTAGATGCAGGGCACATACACAATCTCCTCCCGGGGCCCTTCCCAGGCAGGAGTCTGGTTAGTGCCTCCACAGAAACCACTCTGACAACAGCTCCTGCTCCAGGAGACTCTCCCCTGGCCTCAGGGTCTCTGTCTGCAAACTGCAAGCTGGAGTTCAACTTTTCCATGCTATGGAGACACACCAGTGGTGAACACTTGGAGGCAGAAGTGCAGGAGCAGGTGCTGACCCAGCTGTGGAGCCTTGCAGCTCCCTTGCTTTCCTCATGTAAGAGGTTCTGGGGCTGGAATGACTTCCCTGGCAAAGGAGAGTGCTGGAGAACATCTTCCCACCTGCAAGGCCACATCAAGCCTCTCCCTTCCCCAGGTACCCAAGAGCTGGCTCCCTGCTCCCAGGGCCCAGTGTTCAGTCTCCCTATGCCAAGAGCCTGCTTGGCACAACCTGCAAACTTGAGGCCTTCCCTGGGTCTCCAGCTGCAGTTCTGACACTGTGAAAGGGTCAGCAAAATGCCTCAGGGGCTTAGCAGGGTTCAGGATTCAGCCAGACACTGCTAGGATGATCAGAAGATAACTTTTGCAGAGCTACAAGTGGATAAGATGCAGAGAGAACTTTGCAGGATCTGCCCAGAGCTGGCTGCAAAATGATCTCAAATCTCTTTGATATTTGAGTCTCCTTGGCCTCACTGCTTAAGGAGCCACTCCTGAGGGCATCTCCCCAGCCTCCCCCTTGGGATTTGAAACCAGTTCCTTCACTGATGGTCTGTCAGAGCACTTGCCTTTCATGGCATCCAGAGGAGTTGCATATCCTGGGCCACATGCTCCACATTTTGCTGTTGGGAGAAGAAAAAGAAGTTCTTTCCATTTCCAAACCTCTAAGAAGACATTGGCTTTGCATGGCAGACACTGACAGACCTCAGACCCCACCCTCACACTGCCAAACACCCTCAGTGGGACCTGAGCTTCAGAGAATCCACGTGGTCTGACACTCCAGGGCTCCAAAAGAGTGGGAAGTTTGGGACTTCACTTCAGGGAGTTGAGCCTCACAACTGTAAAGCAGATTCACACATGACGAGGGGCTGGGACTGTGTTTTACAGAGAGCTGCTGAATCCCTGCCAGAGGAGCAAGGAGGCACTGCCCAATCTGAACAACTCAGTTTGTTATCACTGGAAAGCCTCCAGCCTCTCTCTGCAGATGAATGCTGGAGAAGTGGCTATTTAGGGATTTACAGCCTGGGTGAGAGGTGAGACAGCAGGTGACCAGAGAGGGCAAGGGGAAGGGCAACCAGGAACCACCCCACCTTCCCTCTACTAAGAGCCCAGCTCCCCACCTCTGCCCTCCACCACTGCTAGAGCTGCCAGGACCCCTCCTGGAGCCAGCATTCCTCAGCCACCACCCCCAGCACAGCAGCTACCCCACCAGCCAGCCAACTGAGTGGGGAAACTGTGGGCTTAGGAGGGGAACCCAGGTGTCCTCTGGAGAGCAGAGCCCCAGAGGAGCAGAAGAACCTTCTCAGGTTGAAGGCTGGGCTCTGTGTTAGGAGGAAGATGTCATTTCCCAGCAGCCAAAGGCTGAGGAGCACCAAGAGTCAAACCCAACCTCTGCCCCAGGGAGCCTCTGCAGAAAGCTTCCCACTTCTGGTGGGGATGGCAAGGCAGCAGCTGTTATCTGTGGCTTCTGGAGCTGCAGCTCTGTTAAAGCAGCCTCAGCCACAGCCACTCCTGCTCTAACACTGTCAGCAGAACATACTGCTGCTCAGGATCCCAGCAATCCATTTTGTTGCCTAGAATTAAGACTCTATTGCCCTGGAATACTGCTTTAAGGGGCAGTACAGCTGGGGCAGGTTCAGAGGCTCAACTGAGGGCCATAAATCTCCCCTTTGGCAGGGCCAGGGAGCTGCAGGCCTGCAGCACACAGTGCAGGAAGCTCCTGCTCCATCCCTCCTATGGAATCAGCTGTTTGAGACACAAGACTACAGCAGTGCTGTGGCAGAGGACACCAGCATGTTTCTTCAGCATGCCAAGAGATGCAAGACACAGTGACAGGAGCAAAAGCAGAGCAGAGCTGCCTCCCTCTGTCTCTCCAGTGCCTGTCAGAAACACATGCAAACCAGCTAATCGTTTGTCACTCTCTAGTAATGAACAAGGGAAATTAATAGCAGCAGTTTACTTCCACAGCTCTAGGATGTCAAGGGGAGAGGCAGTGGCAGCTCCAGTGCCTGTCTCACTGGGGAGCCTTCCTCTGAAGGCAAAAAGCTCCAAGCCATCCACCCTGGGTGTGCACAGGCTCCCAACTCCCTGAGCAGGATCCTCTCAGCAGAGGAATTCATGCTTTAGCTTTCATTTCCCATTCTTTGTGAAGGATTCTTTAGCTGGAAACACAAACTATAAAGTTTGCTTTGTTCTGTTGATGCCTAAGCCATAATTTAACTTTATTCCAATTTTCTCCATGCCCTAAATCAGCAGGGACTCAGCAAGCACCAGACACAGCTCAATCAGCATTGCAAATGCACTCTCTGCAGATCACTTGGAGAGAAAGAGGGTTTGTGCCAAACTGTTTCACAGCAAGAGGAGGAAGGTTTCCTCTTTCTCCTTCTCACCCAGGTTTTGTTTTCCTCCTCTCCCTCTGATCTCTTCCAGCCCTCTTTTGTTCCCAGCCACTGTCTCTAAGTGCCTGAGTACCTCTCAGGGGTAGCTCCCTGCCCACCCAGTCCCTCCCTTGTCCTTGTAAAGCAGAGACCATTCCTCTGCCACCAGCAGCTCATGTGGGACTTCAGCAGAAAGGACATGGCATTTAGCTTGAGCTGCTTCACAGAACCACAGAGTATTAGGGGCTGGAAGGGACCTCTGGAGAGCATCCAGCCCAACCCCCTGGCACAGCAGGGTCACCTCCAGCTGGGCTTGGGATATCTCCAGAGATGGAGACCCCAGCAGCTCTCTGGGCAGCCTGGGCCAGGGCTCCACCACCCTCCAAGTGAAGAAGTTCCTACATTGGGAAACACAGATCCCAGAATCACTAAGGGTAGAGAAGAACTCCAAGATCATCAAGTCCAATCATAGAGCCAACCCTGACACTAAACCACCTTCCTCAGCACCACATCTACACACTGTTTCAACCCCTCCAGGCATGGGGACTCCACCCTGGGCCAGTGCTCAACCGCTCCTGCAGGGAAGAAATTGTTCCTAATACCCAACCTGAACCTCCCCTGCACAGCTGGAGGCTGCTTCCTCTTGTTCTATCCCTTGCTCCTTGGGAGAAGAGCCCAACCTCCACCTCACTCCAGCCTCCTCTCAGGGAGTTGCAGAGAGCCTGGAGTCACCAGGAGTCTGGATATTGAGGTTTATAGATTTACAACAGAGTAACAGCATTGTAAAAAGTCTCCCAGCTGCTAAAGCACAGCTTCATGGCACCAGGAACCAGCAATACAAAGAGGTGTTCTTTGACAGTTGGGGTTTAACAGCATGAAATAAAGGAAAAGAGCAGGAAAGACTTTTTATTTGTGCTGTTATGGAAGCAGAGCCCTTCGGCCCACTTAAGATAAAGTGTGAAGGTGCCCAGGACTCTTTACACAGGGAGCTCAGGAGAAATGTGGCAATAAACTAACTACCTCTGCTGAGAGCTTCAAGTCAGGTGGAATAAATCTGAGCCTGAGCAAACAGCAAGCTCTCTGAAGTGAAGGTGTGTGCATGGGGTAACCACCGACATTAAACACTCAGGGTAAGGAAATCTGCTTTGTGGCATGATTGGGCTGCAATAAACACAGAAACGGGGAGAAAAGTGTCTCGGCTCTTCTCTGTCGGTGAGAAGACAGCAGCCCTTACAGAACAGAGACAAAGTAACGCGGCCCCCCCGGAGTGCAAGTCTTCTTGCAGGTAACAAGCGCTGGAAGCAGCCTGTAGTGAGCTGTTACATTTTGAAGGGCAGCCCCAGACTCGGTCCTCTCCGCTGCCAGGAGCACTCGGGGACCGATCCATCCCCCCCAGGCCGCTTCAAGCTCTAAGGGGCAGCCTTCAGCCGACTCTTCACACGCTGCCCGGTGACTTCTGACGGCCGTGACAGAGCTGCCACTGGCACAGCTCACAGCAGGGCACTCGCAGGCGGTTAGACAGCAAAGGGAAAGGAAGGCTGCTTGCTTTACACTGTTAGTATTTACAAAGCACAAGAAGACAAACAGTTGCCCGAGGGAGACAAAGCAGAGCAGAGGCTTCTACTGAGTCAGAACCTCTGCTCTGGGATGTGTAAAAAGGACCTTTTCTACCCCAGGCTCCAGTCTGACTCTGCTGCGCGAAATCACGGCGTTGCAGGACCCCGAACGGCACAGTAACACCCTCGGCCCCGCTAGCTGCCATCTCCCTTAGTCCCCTCCCTCCACTTCCTGTCCGTGGAGCCCAAACAAAGTCCCTAACAGTTCTGTGACCTGCCACGAAAACACAGAGCGAGATCCTGGTTCTCTTCCCCGCAAGTGCCATTCACCTTCACCCCCAGCCCCAGGCACAAATGCTTATTTCGGCTTCTGACTGCTGAGATGCTGAAGGAGACATTTAACGAGAAGATCAAAAGCATTTACTGAGGGCATTAAAGCTACTTATCCAAACCCACAGAGGTTTTCCAGAGCTGACAGAAGGAAATCTCCTCACAGCCAGGGAAGACTGAACTTCAGCCTCACGTCTCTCCTCGCCAGCTCCCCCCTGCTCACGAACCCTGCCCCTGCCGGCAAGCTCCGCGGTGCAGAGCCGCGGCCCCCCGCAGCAGCCCCCGGCTGGACCCGCGGGCGGCGGATCCCGGCTGGACCCGCGGGCTGGATCTCTTACCCATGTCGGATCGGTCTCTCGCAGCTGCTGGGTGCGCACAGGACGAAGCACGGCTGCCTGGAGCGAGTGTCTGGGAGGCAGAGCTGCCTGGCCAGGGTCTTATGTACTGGAGAGGAGAGGTGGGCGGAACTGGGCAGAGAGGCTGCCAAGGGGAGGATCCAGCGCGGGGACGCGGGGAGAGAAATTCGGCTTCTTCCTCCCAGAAGAGAGTGGAGGAAGTGTTCCAAGTCCTGCCTGAGCCCCTGTCCTCTGCCGCATCTGCCACCTGCTCCTGCGGATACTCCAGATGCGTTCACCTGGGCGTTGTGTACCCAAGCACCTGCCCTCGCTCAGCGAGAGCCTGCAGCTTGCCACCGGCCGAGGGGGAAGCAGCTGTGTGTTAAACCTCCGCATCTGGGGCGGTTTCGAGCTCTCCAGGAGCCGATCACAGCTCTCACTGGTGCCTGGCTCGGCAGGCAGCAAGGTTCTGGACCTTTGCTGGTCCTTCAGCCCCTTAAAGACGGCAGCCCCGGAGAGACAACCTGCCTGCTGCGAACTGCCTCCGATGGCTTCTGAAAGAAGAGTCTTGCAAGCCTGAGAGCTGTCCCGGAGTGTGGGGAAGCCTGGATTGCACTTGTGACTCCAGCTGGGATCCTGCTGATCTGCCCCAGGAAGAATTCCTCTGTTCTTTCCCACACTTTGATTCAAAGAGCAGTTCTTCTTCCCAGGCACCATCACCTTTGTCACTTCCCAACCCTCACTTGTCACTGTAAGAGACACTTCATTCCCTGAGCAGTTAACACATCTTTACCCACTAACACTTACAGAGAGAGGAGAATTCCAACCTCATTGACCAAACCCCATCAGGAAGTGTCAATCCCCACTTGCAAACAAGCACAAACATTTATTGACAGCAACATCTGCAGCTCAGTGTCCCCTCTGCCCATCTGGCTGCAGGAGTCTGAGGCTGAGCACCCAAAGAGGGACACTACCCACTCTGTAGCTCAGGCAACCCATCCACAACCAGTCTGGAGCCAGTGGAGACACCAGAACCTATGCTTTGAGAGTTTGCAGAGGATAGACTGGGTTGCAGAAGACAAAACCAAGTCCATGTCAGCCTGCCTTCAGAAGAAGAGCCTGGGAAATGTTCACATCCATCTCTGCTTTGCTCCCTGAACCTGAAGAGAGCTGGGAGAGAATCCAGAACAAACCCCTAGCTCCCCAGGTCAGCTCTGGGCTAAGAGAAGACTTTGATCCAAAGAGGAGAACTAGAAGAGAACATATCTCTTGGTTACAGTGAGAAGTTTGATGCTGTGCCTCACACCTTCCTCTTGACTACCCAGAGCTGATCTCCATGATTACCAACCCAAACAGTAGCTGTCCCTGCCACACTGCTGACCCTCAGAAGGGTTTGGAGCTCTGGACCCTGGCTCCTCATGCAGAAGTACTCTCCCTGCCATGCCACATGTGAAAGAGAGAAGAGGCACAATTAAATCTACCAAGCAGAGTAAAGTAGGAGCAGGGAGTCTGAGGAGCTGGGGGATTCTGAACAAAGGGAGACACTGGGCAGTGCAGGGCTGCTGTTCCTGAACCACTGCCACTGCTGCCAAAACCAGCCTAGGAGCTAGAAATGTCTGATGCATTTCAACCAAAGCTTTCCAAGTCCCTTTCCCAGTTTGCTCCCAGCCCCCGTGGGCTCTGAGGCAGCCTGAGAGGTGTCCCAGTGACCACATCTCCAGCAGCAGTGCTCATCTGCCAGACAGATGCTGAGAGCCTTCCTCCAGCCTCCCTGCAGCCCACAGGATCGTTCTGTAATTGCTCCATAAACCACCAGGGCAACCCCAGCGGCAGCCAGCAGGAATGGGCTACACGTGTAACAACAAACGAGGCTTCTGGCAGGGCTCAGATCTGAGCCCAGCTCTCACAGGAGAGAGCTCTCTGCAACCCTGTGGCCCTGGGATCTGAAGGACTCACGGGTTTCCTGCTGAAGAGGCAACGTGCTAAGCCTCAGCTCCACGGAGAGCTCAGGGCTTGAAGCTGACACAAGTGCAAACCCCAGACATTCATTATCTGGGATGATTTGGTGATGCTTGAGGACATTGCCCTGTGCTGGAGCCCAGCCTGGGAGCACAGGGCTGGCAAGGATGAAGTGACAACAGCCAGCTGTGAGAGAAACTGCAAAGGGAAATCTCAGCTGGCACTTGACAAGACAAGCAAACCCAACAATTAAAAGACAGACATTTTTATAGCCACAACAGCTTCCTGCAGAGAAACAGCTTGAGCCTGGGCCAAGTCCCAGAGCCTGGGAGGCTCCAGGCCTCTATTGCTATCTTTAGTAGGCCCTCCCTCGAGGAGGTTCCCTCTGCAGGGGCAGGTTATTTGCCCAAGTAATTAGCTCATCTGCTGCAGATAATCTTGTCACTCTTTCAGGAGTGGTGTTATTAGCTGTCAGGAAGAACTTGCCATGCCCTAAGCAGAGGAACCTCCCTCTCTCCCTCTCCATGCCTTTCCTGCCCAGCCAGGCTCTCTCCAGAGTAAAGGAGATCCTTGCTAGCTGAGGAGCTGGGCCAGAAGGGGCTTCAGTGTCCCTTCAGGAGGAAAGGGCTAGGGTTGCTCTGCTTCAGCACTCACTCCTGGCACACAAATGTGCATTCAGACAAGAGCTTGTAACTGTGACAACATCCTGGCCAGACAGGTCCCAAACTCCAGGATCCCCTTTGTTCTAAGGGTGATTTCTTTTCTCTTTCTACATGCAACTTCAAGTGCATCCTGAGCCCCCAAGGACCTCAGACTGCAACCACTCCCTTCAGGAAACAAAGGAAAGCAACAGGCCCTGCTTCCCAAACAACTCCTGTCCAAGAGTGAAGCAAATGACATTTCAGAGTATGCTGAATGTAAAGACATCAGAGTTATGAAATGGAGAGGAGCTCCAAAGATCAACTGGTATTCACAGGACTCAAGGATTCCTCAGTGAGTAGGAAGAAAATGTTCTCCTTACCTGTCCCCAGCAGACTGCAAGAGCTCAGCAGCTTTTCCCCCTACAAACAGAAAAGGAAGAGGTTTGAGTGAGTTTTTAGCAATCCTTTCACAGACACAAGTGGTGGCAGAGGCTCATGCCTTTGGTAGTTAGCTGCTTTACAGGAGCTTAAAGAGCTCCTGGTCCCACAGTGTCCTTCACTGCCCCCTGGGCTGTCCAGGAACAGCAGTGGGCAGGGGAAGAAATCTGCTGCTCAGTTATCCCAGAGAAATCTGGGAGAGAGAGGAATGTATAGCTGTGAAGGAGTGAAAATCTGTGCTCTGTGCTCCACCTTGGAGATGGAAATGAGTTACAATGCATTTGGAATTCAACTGAGCATGGAGCCAATTAATGAGCATCCTCAGGCACCACAGTGACCCATTTGTGCACAGCACTCAGGAGAAGCATGGAGGATCCCCAAATCCAGTCTGGTGAGGCAAACCAACACATTTGATCTCTGCTTCATGAGGAGCTTGGGAACAGCACTTTAGGAAGAGGCAGAGGCATTTATTTCAATGTTTGTTGGAAAGCCAAAGTTCAGAACTTGATAGGTAAGTGAAAACAGAGACTGTGTGCAGGTGCCAAGTGCCCAGCTCTGAGGAGAGCTACCCAAGCAAACAACATCCAGCACAAGGAGTAATTCAGTGGGAGAAATGAAATGAGATGAGATGAAATGGAATGGCAGCCCTGCTATCCAAAGGAAGCAGGGAAGAAGGCAGAAGCACCATCAGGAACACAAATCCCTCCCTACTGATAGTGGTGTTTGCTCTCACTGTCAGAGGGATCACCACAGCTGGTGGCTGTGGCCCTTTGTACTGCACTGCTGTGTGATTTGGAGGTGACATGGAAACGAGGGGCAGCAGCCTGGTGTCTTGTGTGCACCAGGAAGTCATGAGGATCATCAGAAAACAATTAATGTGCTTGTTCAATCAACCCCAGAGTAATAAACCACACTCTAGCAGCACGGGGGTGGCACAGCATGAGGGTGGCACAGCACCAAGGGCCCTTTGGGAGGCACCTAGCTCCCAAATTCATCTTTCAAGAGGAAGGAAAATCACATTTCAAAGGATGCTGCAGGTGTAAATGTTAGACAGCTCTCAAATGTGAGAGGATATGAAATGGATGAGTTATAAAGATGCAGATATAATGGTATAAATAAGATCTAGAAGGAATATCTTATGGCTGTAAGATAGATACCTTCATAAGGCAGGAAGGTATCAAGGGTTTTAAGCTATAAAATGGGTATTTCTGTTAACTATTAATAAAACCACAACTGATCTGCTCTAACCAGGCTGTCTCCTGCCTTCAGTCACTGCTGTGTGCAGTTAAATGCTGCCTGTTCCATCCTCCCTGAACTGGCCACAATAATAACTCCATTATTAAAGCTATAATCACAAGAGGAGGTTCATTATTAAATAGATAATCACAATAACAGGGTAATTATTAAAGATAGAAACCGTGTGGATTTATGGCAGGGAGAACTGCAGCCAGTGACAATCCCTGGGCTTGACAGCACAGGACACTCTGATGGCACCGACCCAGGGAAGTACTTAAGGAAATGCTCAACTCGAAGCCTTTCTCTCCTTGCACTGGCTGCCCCTGGGCTGTTTAAACACAGAGAGCTGACAGAGGCTGGAGCATGCCCTGGGGCAAAGCCCTCGCAGCTCGGTGGACAGCTCCCACCGTTGGGCTGTGCTCTCACATCCAGACACCTCTGCTCTGGCTGCCAGGGGACGGTGGAGAAGCTCAGGGCAGTTTAATCCTTCACCTCCCCCCTGCAGCCACTCCAGAGGGATGACACCCGAGCCAGCTTCTGATGGGAGCCTCACAGAAGGGACACGAGGAGCAGTTCCATCCAAAAGGCCTCAGGCAATATTTGAAGTCTCCTTTCTCACTAAACTTCTGATTGTTTGGAGATCAGCTGTCAAACCCTCTGCAACGTCACTGGCCATCAGACACGCTGCCTTTTGCAGCTGATGGCTTCCAGTTCACAACCACATCAGCTGTTCTCACCTTCCCGAAGGTGAGGGTGGCATGCTTGACACCTGACAACACTGCTAGCCACCAACACCATCCTGTGGTTGAGGCAGCAGGACCTAACTACAACAGCAATGAGGTAATTATCTCTACACCTATAGATGGTAGCATTGAGTCCTCACCATCCAGCCAACCTACGGCACCTGCTGAGGCCAGGCCACCTGCAAGGCTTTGGATGTTACCAAAAGCAAAACAATTCCCCAAGGTGGAGGTAAAGCCAAAGACAATGCCTGCTACAGCTGGATGATTTGGGCTGGAGACCAACACATGAGGAGGGCTGGGCTGGGCTAGACTCCCTCCCAGCAGTCCCCCGCAGCCTGAGGGGCCTGGCAGGCAGAGCTGGGAAAGCCCTGACTGGAGGTTGGACAGCTCAAACTAGAGGTGGAACAGCCCCGACGGGAGCGCAGGACCGGGCGGGCACCCGCTCCCAACTCGCCTGAGGAGATGGCGACGGGCGCCAAGGCCTGGAGGTAGCACTAGGCCCCGCGCAGGCATGGCCGCGGCCCCCCCCTCACTCCCGCTGCCTCTCCCTGAGGCCGAGGCCAGCCCGGAGGCCCCGCAGCCCCTTCCCTGGAGAGGAATCTCCGCTGCAGGGGTACGGACGAGCGGAACCGGGAGGGAGGCCCAGGCCCCGGGCCCAGGCCCGTTCGCGCTCGGGCCCAACTCCGTCAGGGCCGCGGTAGAGGCTGCGCCGGCCTCCGGGTGACGTCACCGCGCCGCGCACCTATCGCCGTGCGCCTTCGGAGGAAGTGACGTCACCGTATCCCTCCGCCGGCCAGGTCCCCTTTTTGTGTGTGTGTATGTGTGTGTGTGTATGTGTGTGTGTGTGCCCGCGGGCGCCGCGCGCGTGTCTCACCCTGCGGGGCCGGGAGCGCGCTTCGCCCTCCGGAGGGCACCGGGGGGTGTGGAGGGGGGTGGTGGTGGTGGGAGACACACAGCCGGCACGGAGCCGCCCCCCCGCGGGAAGGTGCGGAGGAGCGA
>VWZX01007185.1:22831-36324 GCA_013399015.1 Galbula dea
AGGAGGGAGGGCTCGGGGCTGCCGAGGCGGGGGACGGGGAGGAGCCGCGGCGGCGGCTCCTGCTGGGCGGCGGAATGCCGGCCCCGAGCCGGGCGCTGAGGGGAGGCGGAGGGATCCGTGCACACCCCCTCCGCCCCCGGGGGGGAGATGGTGGTGAATCGGAAGCTGCGGCTCCCTCCGCTCCTCACCCGCCGTCCAACGCACAGCCCCGGGGGGCCCCCAGCCGGCTCTCCCTTCCCCGCCGCCGCCCCCCGCTGCCGCTCGCCATCTCCCGGGGAGGGGGCGGCCGCCGCTTCGCCGCCTCGCCTCCCCCTCCTCCCTTTGCCGTGGCTGGTGCTGGGTGGGCGGCCATGTTGGGCACGGGGATTATTTTTCTCTCTCTTTCTTAGCCGCCACAATACACCCAGGGTGGCTTCGGCTGCATTTGCTTCGCTTCTCCGGAGAAATGTCCTTTCTAGCCCCTTTTGAAGGGAGGTTACCGCTGGTGCTGGGGGAAGGTCGTACCCAGCTCTTGGGAGGGGGAGAGGCTCCCCCTCTGCCTGCGTGTTCTCCCCGCTTAGAGCCGTTCCCCCTCTCAGGCCGAGGGGAGCAGGCCTGGCCTGGCCCGGCCCGGCCCGGGCAGCCTTTGCCTTTCCCCTCCCCTGTCCCTGCCGCTCCCCTCGCTGTCAGCCGCTGGTGACAGGAGAGGTCTCGCTGCCTCGGTGCGAGCTCCCTGCCCGTGGCTCTGCCCGAGCACATCGCAGCAGGTGTAGAGGGGAACTGCTCCTTTCACCTGCTTTCCTGAGCTTGCAGGCCCTGTCCCTCGGCATCCTTGCCTGCCCTGTGCCCTTACACCGACGGGAGCCCTCGGATCGCTCGCTGCCCTTGGCCGGTGCTTTGCTCCCCAGCAAGCAGCGTGCCCTGGTGCACCGGCGGGCCTGCCCCGCTGCTGGGTCAGGATTTCAGTTGAGCAGGTTCCTCTGGAGCAGGATCACTGAAAAGACTTGATGCAGAATACCCCAGGGCTGATCCTTCTGGCTGCAGATACTAAAATTCAGCTGTTTGGTGTCATCAGGATGTTTTCCTGGTCCTTCTCTGTCGAGTGTCTGGGGGAGCCAGGCTGCTACACGAAGGCATCCTCGCTTCCAGCTTCTTCCCCTCGGCTGGGATGTGACATGAAGCATGTGTGGAGGTGCAGGAGAGGCACAAATCCTGCTGCCCAGCAGCCTGGAAGCAAACAGGCCACACATGACAACACACAGCTTTATTTTTCTGAACTTGGCAGCAGTTGCAGCTGTCACCCAGACAAACCAACTGGGGTGGGAGTGGGGGGAGAGGCTGGGGAGGATCTGTTGCTCCTTTTAGGAGATTCTTTGCAAGGCTGTATGGATTCTTTTCCTGACCCTGGCTCTCCACGCTGGCTGATAGGTTCAGGTTGCTGCAGTTGTGGATTTTTCTCCTCCAACATGCAGGCAGCTTCCTGCATGCAGCTCCTCCTGTCCGTGCTGTGGTTACTAGTGGCCGTGGGGCCTGCAGCCCCAGCTTGCTCTCCATGGCTGCAGCCAGTTCTCTCTGGGTATGGGGGTCTGCAGCCATGGCTCAGAGTTGCTCTGGCATTGTGGGTGTTGTTGGTGTGCCCCATCCCTTGGAGGTGCTGCTTGGAGAGCAGAGAACCCCCAGCTGCCTCCCTGCCAGCAGACCTGCATTAGGCTTTGCCAGTGCCAGCTCCACGCTGCCTCCAAGGCAAGGACCCCGAGGCAGAAGGGTAGCAGGAGGAGCAGCAGAGGGGCAGGGGCTGATCTCTCCCCTAACCAGTGGCAGACCTGAGGGAGTGGCATGCAGCCCTGCCAAGGGAGGTTTAGGCTAGCTGTCAGGAGAAGGCTCTTCACCCAGAGGGTGGTGGGGCCCTGGAGCAGGCTCCCTAGGAGAGCAGTAACAGCACCAGGGCTGACACAATCCCAGAAGCATTTAGACAAGGCCCTCAGGCACGTGGTGTGATTTTTGGGGTTGTCCTGTGCAGACAGGGGTTGGACTCCATGATCCTTGTGGGTCCTTCCAGCTCAGGAGACTCTGGGATTCCCATGATAGCTCCAGATGTGCTCTTGGCCTCTGGAGGCTCCAGGGTCATCCTGTGCTCAGGGAGCATGCCAAAAATCAGGAAGCAGTTTGTTGTCAGCACTCCACCGTTCAGACTTTAAGGTAGATAACCATCTTGAGTGGGTAATTAGATGTTTTAATTAGCATCAGACACTTCAAAGCCTCTAACAAAAGCTAGAGGAGGTGAAGTGATAGTGCTGCTAGGACAGGCAGTGTGCCTCTGGAAGCCCTGGCAGGACCCAGCAAAGCCCAGGCAGCCACAGCAGGCAGCAGGGAGGAGATTTGCCTTGGCCTGGAGGATGGAAGTGCTGAACTCTGGCATCGAGCTCCTGTGATGCCTTTCACCTCCTGCTCCAACAGGAGGTGTTGCTGGTGGTGAAGAGCCTGAGAACCAGCAGTGGAGCCAGCATCCAGCCTCTGCTCTCATCCCTGGGATCCTAGCAGGGTTAGTCCTCAAGCATGCAGTGCATCATCTCCTCAGCTCCAGACACATCCTCCCTCTGAGATCTCTCTCCTGGCCTGGCAGGAGGTTGTTTATAGCAAGTGGTGAGGAGAATTTAAGGGGCAGTTAATTCTCCATAAGGCTTTTGGAAGGGACTGGGGTGCTGGAGCCCTGCAGCAGCTCTGCAGCTGGAGCTGCAAGGGCAGAGCCAGGCTGGCCTGAGAACTGGCAGACCTGTGGCAAGGAGGGTGAAGAAAGTTTGGGCACAGCCTCCCTGTGCCCTGGCTCCCAGAGCTGCTGTCTGTGTCTCAGCAGGCTCAGTGGGGTGCAGCTTGCCCTGGCTGAGTGTCTCCTTCCCCAGCAGCCTGGCTGCCAGCTCACCACCTCTCTGGCAGCTGCTGCAGTGGTTCCCTCTGCAGATACACTGTGGGGACTTGTTCTGGGGCTGCTTTGTGCCAGCTCTGTCCCAAACCATCCTGCTCCTGGGGCAGCATGAAGCTGGGTGCAGGAGTCCCCTGTGTGTTAGCCATGGGCTTTGGGAAGGTGCAGGGCCCATCTTCAGAGACCATCAACTGCTTCCTCAGCGTTCCCTCTGCTTCCCTGCAGCCCTGCCAGCCTCTGGGGTCCCCACAGGAGTCCCCTGGGACAGAAAGCCAAACACTGGGGTGTTAGTGCTGGTCTTGGGTGGGGCCTCAGCACACACTCACCTGGGCTCTCACCTTCTGAACTCATGGGAGGATGCCTGTTCCCCTTGGAAGAGGTGAATAAAGCTTTAAATTGGGGTTCCTGGAGGCTTGATGTTCTCTTTTGGGGTTGATCCTGTGGTTTACAGCCACCTGGGTGGTGCTGGTCAGGGGCCAGATGTGTTTGCAGCTGGAGCTGTGTGTGAGCAGCTGAGGTCTGGGCTGGGGAGCAGGCAGCAGGAGGGGGAGGTCCTGAGCCCTTCCCTGCCCTCTCAGGGCTCCCCACTCTTCACCTGCTGGGTGAGGCTGAGCAGCTCCTGCTGCCCTCCCATCAGGAGGGGACGTGGCCCTGCCCCTGCCTCTGCAGGTGATGTGTTGGGGGGAGGAGGTGGGGAAGTTCTGGGCTAACAGTCCCTGTCCCTCTGCCTCCTGCAGCTGAAACTCAGCTTCCCACTGCCCCAAGGCACCTGTGCCATGGAGTGTGTCTCTGTTTCTGACCTGCCAGTGCCCTCAAGGCTTGCTGGAGCTGCAGGTGATTTCCCCCAGCAGGCAGAGGTTGGGACTCCAGCAGTGCCCTGGTTATTATTAACCCCTGGCTGGGTTATTTAGCCTTTCTGGTTCTTGAATTAAAAGCCTCAGACAGTGCAGCTTCTCCAGCAAGAGCAGCACCTCCCATCGGGGGGGGGGCTGGGGAGGAGCCTGTGGTCTGAAGGCTTGGGAGGAGTGTGTGTGAAGAGCAGACGTGTGGCACAACTTGTTTGCTTGCTGTCAAGCGATGCCAAGCTGTGAATGGAGCTGGAGAGAGCTGAGCACAGGTCTGGGGGAGCTGCAGCTGCCAGGGCCTGCAGCAGACCTCTCAGACCTGCAGGCCACAGGTGCCCTGGCTGAGACACAGCTCTGGGACCTGCTGCCCTCTGCCTGCATGGGGAAGGCAGTGGGAACAGAGTCAGAATCAGCTTGTGGTGGCTGAGCCCTGTGTTTGCACCTGCTCCAGGGGGAGGAGCTGGGGCTGGCTGGGTGCTGGCTCTGCTGGCTGGGGGGGTTTTGGAGCTGGAGAGTGCCAGCAGCCTTCTGAAGCAGAGGGTGGTGATGTCACCACCTGACCTGCTCAGTCACTGCCTCTGGAGGATGTCTGCTCCCTTCCTGATGTCCTGGAGGTGAATCCCTGGCAGCTCTGTGCAGCTGGAGCTGAGACTCCCAATTCCAGCTGGAATGACAAGGGAGAGAGTCAGTGACCCTGCAGTGAGGCACAGGAGAGGAGATTTCTCCTTTCTGATGCCAGGGAAACCCAAGCTGTGTGCAGGGGAAACATCCTTGCTGTTGCCCTGCCCCTGCTGATGGTGAGCAGGGGTGGGAGTCAGGTGGCCAAGGGTCTCCTGGGCTGCAGGCAGCAGAGGGGGAGCAGCAGGGCAAGGGAGGTTCTCCTCCCCCTCAGCTCACCTCTGGGCTCCTGGGGCCAGCCCTGGGCTCCCCAGCTCCAGAGAGCCAAGGAACTGCTGGGGAGAGGCCAGGGGAGGCTGGGAAGATGCTGAGGGACCTGGAGCAGCTCTGGCAGCAGCAAAGGCTGAGAGCCCTGGGGCTGCTGAGCCTGGAGAAGAGCAGCCCCAGAGGGGAGCTGCTCCATGCTGAGCAAGAGCTGAAGGCTGGGGGCAAGAGGCTGGGGCCAAGCTCTGCTCAGGGGTGGCCAGGGCCAGGCCAAGGGGCACTGGGCACCAACTGGAAGCCTGGAGCTTGCAGCTGAGCAGGAGGAGAAGCTTGTTTGCTGGGAGGCTGAGGTTGGAGCCCTGGCCCAGGCTTTGCAGAGAGGCTGTGGAGTCTCCTCCTGGGGAGAGATTCCCAGCCCAGCTGGAGGTGACCCTGCTGGGGGTGACCCTGCAGGATGAGATGATCCCAGAGCTCCCTTCCAGCCCCAGCCATGCTGGATTCACGTCCAGTGGCTGTTGGCTTCTTCCCCTGTTAGGCAGCAGTGAGCATCAGCCTCAGCAGGTGCCAGGAGGACAGGGGCTGTGTCCTGAGGCTGTGCAGTTATTGGGGTGAGGTGAGTCTGGGCCTTGGCTGTGTCCCTCCAGCTGGAGAGGAGGGGGGAAGATGCCCCCATGCTGCAGGCTCTGTGTCTACAATACTTTGTCATTTGATTTTCATTTGTTCAGTCTTTTGGCATCCACATTTCCAAGGCAGCATCTGCCAACTGGGTGCTGAGGAGCTAAATGCAGAGTATTTATCCTTGGGATTAATCATTTTATTGAGCAAAGGC
Source organism: Galbula dea (assembly GCA_013399015.1). Classification (NCBI taxonomy): domain Eukaryota; kingdom Metazoa; phylum Chordata; class Aves; order Piciformes; family Galbulidae; genus Galbula; species Galbula dea. The sequence goes on from VWZX01007185.1 coordinate 28,287, forward strand.
TTCTTACAGACAGAAATATTCCAGATCAAAGCTGGAGAAAACAAAGCTGTTAGGTTCTGGAGGAGAAGGAGACATTTTCCTCCCTCAGCTGATCTGAGCAGCTGAAATGCTCTGTGCATAATGTGAGCTGGTGTCAGAAGCAGCTTGTAGCTACAGACTCCTTAGCATCTTGCCTTTGCATCTGCTGCATAGTGATGAGGGCTTGGATCTGGTTAGTTATTGATCCCCCTGGCTGCACCCTGTGTGCCCAGACTGCCCTGGGCTGGGGGAGCCTGACCCTGGGCTCTGCTGCCTGCACTGACCCCAGCAGGTTAGTTATGCTGCCTGTTAATGAGCTGCTCATTAGGGTGCTGGGGGGAGTGTGGGCAGAGGGCAGGCTGTGCCCTGGGAGCTGCAGAGGCTTGGGGTTTGTTCTAGATGTTTCTGGGGAGATTGGGAAGCAGAAAGAGGCCAGGGCTGAGTACAGCTCTTGGGTGAGATCCTCTCTGCTTTCCCTGAGGGCTTCTGATGGGGAAAGAAGCTGCTGGGAGGCAGCAGAGGAAAGAAGATTCGAAGGCTTTTGGGTTTCTTGCCTTCATCTCCAGCCTCAACGTCACCTCAGGGCTGCCATCCACCTTGGGAGAACAACCCAGGCCAGTGGTGGGAGTCCCCATGCCTGGAGAGGGCTTTCCAGGCCCTGGAGCTGTGATGCTGAGGGCCACAGAGAAGGCTGAGGTGGTGTTTAGTGCTGGGAGGAGCAGGGGCTGAGCACCTGCAGCCCCTCACTGCTGGGAGACTCCTCAGCAAGTCCTTGGCATCTCCCTGCACTTGGGCTCCTGCCTCTGGGAGGAGGTTGAGGGGGAGATGCAGGAGGCAGGGGTGGCTTTGGAGGCTGTGGAGACCCTGGGCTTGGTTGTGCTTGCTGGAATGCTCTGGTTTAATTGATAATTAGGGTTATTACACCTCTCTCTTGTGGTGTGCTGTTGTGGCAAGTGGCACTCAGAGGAGTACTGCTGTGCTTGGAAAGCATCACTGGCAAGTGAGAATCACAGCTCCTGGTGCAGCCAGGCAGGAACTGAGCTGAGCACTTCCTAGGGAGACACCAGAGCAGTCAAAAGGAGCTTTTTGGAGCCCTTGGGGGGGTGAACTTCCCCACCCTCTGAGGAGAGAGGTCCTCCAGGACACCTGAGGCTGCTGCTAGTTGAGAATCACCTTGCTCTTAACTCTGCCTGGGGACTCTGAGGGTTCCGTGGAGCCCTTGGCTTCAGACAGGGGCAGGTTCAAACCTCCTTGAGCTCTGGCTTAGATGCAGCCCCAGGAGGAGATGCTTGGCTTCCCCTGCAGGCAGATCCATGCAGACCTGTGCTCTGTGAGCAGTGATGCTCAGGAGAGCAAACAGAGTGGGAAGAGATGGAAACAGGGGAGCAGAAAGTGAGGCTGGGGCTGAGAACCTTAGGAGGTGGCTGCGTGAGCAGGGACACACACTCCCTGCTCAGGGACTTGCCTGTGTTTCTGCCTCTCTGTCTCCCAGGGACCTGGCCAAAAGGGGAGCTGGGGAGGCTGGAGGCAGGGAGAGAGACTTGAGGCATGAGGGGAGCCCAGGCAGGCTGGGGTCAGCCCTTGTGCCTGTGCTCTGGGTCAGGCTGGCCATGGTCACACAGTGAGGAGGGGTGCAGGGGCCCAGGGCCTGGGTGCTGTGCTCTGGAGGGGGAGAGGAGATGAGCTGAGGGGTGCAGGGGCCCAGGTCCTGTGCACTGGAGAGGGAGAGGAGAGGAGCTGAGGGGCAGGAGCCAGAGCAGTGAGTGCAGCAGAGCCCTGGCCCCTGCTCTCTCTGGGCTGGTTCAGCCCTGGCACTGCTGTCCCAGCTCCCAGGGGGCTCAGCAGGAGCTGGGGCTCTGGGGCTGGGCTCAGAGGTTGCCCAAGGGCTGCTCACACCCCTGTGCACCCATCCTGCCCTCTGCTGTGTGCTGGCAGGAGCCCTGGAGCCTGGAGGAGCAGCAGCAGCACCAGCAGCCAGGGTTCCTCCTTTCAGCCACAGTTATTTCTGTCAGGGGCTTGGGGCAGGGACTGCTGATCCCAAAGCTGTTAGCTTGGCTTTTGGGTGCAGGAGAGGCAAAACACTGCACTTTTAAGTCAAAACCAAAGGTTTTCAGCACCAGCTTCACCTGGAAGGGAAGCACAGCCTGTGGGAGGGAGGATTTGGAGTCAGGGGAGGGAGGGTGTGGAGCCAGCTGTGGAACCAGGGGTGTAAGAACCTGGAAAGAAGCAACTCTCGTTGTTGTTTTCCTCTGGAACACTGGGAGATAAACCCCTGCTGCTGTCTCTGGCACTAGAATTACTCTGCTGGTGATGTCTTTGGGTGCCTGGCAGAAGACAGCTTCCAGTAAAGGTTTCTCTTCTCTCTCTCTCCCCCTGCAGGATGGCAGACACAGACCTTTTCATGGAGTGTGAGGAGGAGGAGCTGGAGCCCTGGCAGAAGATCAGTGATGTGATAGAAGATTCTGTTGTGGAGGATTATAACTCAGTGGAGAAAACTGCTCCTGGTAATTCCCTCTTTCCTCTGGAGCTCTCCCTGTGCTGGTGCTCAGGGGGAAGGGAGGTGGCAGGGCCTGGCTGTGTGCTGGCCAGGAGAAGGTGTCTCAGAGCCTGTCAGTGGTGTGATGTGGCAAACACTGGGTGCTCTGGCTGTGAGGAGAGCTTTGGGGTGCTGGGCAGAGCTGGGGGGGTGGTGGTGGTGGTGCTGCAGGGGCCAGGTGCCCTGTGGGCAGTGCAGGAGCTTCCTCCTGTGTGCAGGAGAAGGCAGCTTTCTGCAGCTGTGGAGGAGGTTGTGCTGCCCCGGAGGGAGGAGGAGACCTGGGCTCAGTGCTTGGTGTTCTGCAGCCAGAGAAGTGGCTTCCCAAGGGGAAGGAGCTGATCACTCCCACAGGAGATGAAGCTTTTTGGCCAGGCAGTGGCTGGGTGGGGGCTGTGCCCCTGCTGGCCATGCTGTGGGGGCACCTGGAGCTGCTGCAGGAGCCAGGCTGGATCTGGCCCCTGCTGGGGCTGTGTTGGGAGCTCTCTGCCCTTTCTGCTTCCTCAGGAGGCTTTGCAGAGTTCCTGAGGTGATGTTTGGTCAGGCAGCTGCTGCAGGAGGCTGCAGCCCTCCCAGGGGTGTGCTGCTCTGCAGAGAGGAGAGCAGGCAGGGAAATGACACTTGGGCTCTGGCAGCACTGTCAGAGCCAGGGATCCAGCACCAGAGGACACCCAGCATGGTAGCTGGGCTGGGGTGTTGCAGGGGGAGCTGGGGGGCTTGGGCTGCTTGTGTTCTGAGCTGCTGGGGTGGAAAGCAGCTCTGCCTGGGTGTGAGGAGCAGGCTGGGGTAGTGCCTGGGTTCCTGCTTGCTGTCTCAGGGCTCTTCCCTGAGGTGCAGACCCTTAGTGCTCTGAGATGGGTGCTGGGAGGTGAAGAAGCACTTGGTTTTGCAGAGCCCTGGGGCATTTTGGCTTTCCTGGGGGAGGAAATTCTCCCCTGGGTGGCATCCATGCAGCAGAGGATGGCTTGGAACGTGAACCTCAGGAGCAAGAGAGGCCCCAAATCCCTCAGCCTGCAGCATGGCTGCTTCCTTCCTGAGCCCTGCACTGGGGGAGTCCCTGCCAGGCTGTGTGACAGCCCTGGGGCTTGCAGGGGGAATCCTCTCTGGCCTGGCTCCAGCAAGGCTTTGGAGTGGCAAAGTGCCACCAGGACATCTGCCACCTCCTTCAGTCCCTGCAGTCTCTGCTGGCCCAGTCACTGAGGGTCACCTCCCAGTCTGAGCTGGGGGAGTGTGGAGTCTGAGGCACTGAGCTGTGTCTGGAGCCAGCCCAGCTCCCAGCAATCTGTTCCTGAGGCTCCTGGCTGTCACCTTGCATTTGGTTGTACATTCATTAAAGAGACTTACAAGCTGGGGCTGCAAGAGGCTCATTCAGGCTCCCTTCTCCTGCTGGAAGGCTTTGCTGGCCTTGGGTTTGTTCTGGTTTCCCTCTAGGATTCCCTCTGAGGAGCAGGCCTGAAGGCCTGGACTAAACACCAGCACCCAATGGTGCTAAACCTCCAGCTCCCAGGAGCCCTGGGTCAGCAGGCACAGCCTGGGGCCTCCTGGGGGCTGTGCTGCTTCTGGAGGTGGCTGGGCACCATCCCCAGCTCTCCTGGGGCCCAGCAGAGCAGGAGGAGAGGGCTGGCTGGGCCAGACCCCACCTCTGGCAGCCAGGGGGCTGAGGACAGCAGTACCTTTGGGCTCAGCTTTTCCCCTCCTCCTGCTGGAGCCCAGCTTCTCCCTGCAGCTTGGTCGGAAATGTCTCCAGTGGCTGGGGCCTGAAAGGGAAATTGACTGGAGGCTAAAGATGCTTGGAGTGAGGCTCGGCCTCAGTTTCCCTTCCCTTCATCTCCTCTGGCTTCTGGTAGCTGTGTCTGCATCCCCCTCAGAGCAGTTCCTCCTTCCACTCCAGGTGGGTGCAGAGCTGCCCGGCCTGGCCCTTCCCAGAGCCCTTGGGTGCAGAGGAGCTCTGGCTGCTGGCAGTGGCAGGTCAGGCTGGCAGCTGCCTCCTGTGTCACCATTCCACCCTCAGATCAAACCACAGCTGAGACTCCTGCATCCTTCCCACTGCAGGAACCACAGACTGCTCTTTGGCCTGGAAACAGAGGAGCTGAAGGAGAAAAGTGCTGCCTGTGGGTGGCAGGGCGGGGGNCCATGCACAGCAGCCAGAGTGATGTTTCTGTCTCAGTCCTGCTGCCAGGAAGGTGTCTGCATGGAGCTGAGCTGGGCTGTCACCCAGGGGCTGGCCTGGGGCAGCAGCTTCCCTCAGCTTGGCTCCCTCTGCCTCCCTAGATGTAGTGAGTCTCTGCCCATCTGTCCTGGCTGCTGGCTTTGGAGTGCCCCAGGAGCCAGGGAAACCTTACAGACTCCTTGGAAGCAGCCTGGGAGAAGGACTGCATGCTCTTGGCTGTGCTGAGAGCATGCTTCATGCTGGAGCCATGTCCTCACCTGCACTGGCTCTGGAGGCAGCACAGGTCCAGGCCCTGGTGGGTTGGGGCTTGTTGGTTTTGATCCTGAAGGGGAAAGTGGTCCAAGATGAGCTGCCAGCCTTCAGGACACCTCAGCTCCTTCCTCCTGCTCCTCAGTTTGAGGTTGTCTGTGCTGATGGAGGCCTTTTGGGTTGCTCTCATGCCCTGCAGCTGGGAGCTGCAGCCTCTCTACTGGCTCAGGCACTTGGGAAGGGGAGGCAAGATGCAGTTGTGTGTTTTAGATCTGAACCTCCTGCTGGAGCTTCTGTTCCCCTCCAGCTCCTGCCTGCTGTGATCCCCAGGCAAACATTTGGATGCTGTGCCCTGAGCAGTGCCAGCCAGGCAGCAGCCAGGCTGCCAGGGGAGAGATCTTCCCTGGAAAGAAGCTGTTTTGGCTGTGGGTCAGAGCTGTCTGGCATGCAGCAGGGCTTCCCTGGGCTGACAGCTACAGAGGAAGCATTTGCTGTTGGGGTACAACAAATCTTCCCTCCAGCATCAGCACTTTCAGTCCTGTCTGGACCATCTGATAGCCCTGGAACAGCCTGGATCTTCTGTCAGTCTCCTGTGGCTTGTGCTGCAGATCCAGGGAGGGAAGATTCCTGTGGGCTGCAGGCAGCAGAGGGGGAGCAGCAGGGCAAGGGAGGTTCTCCTCCCCCTAAGGTCACCTCTGGGCTCCTGGGGCCAGCCCTGGGCTCCCCAGCTCCACAGAGCCAAGGAACTGCTGGGGAGAGGCTGGGAAGATGCTGAGGGACCTGGAGCAGCTCTGGCAGCACCAAAGGCTGAGAGCCCTGGGGCTGCTGAGCCTGGAGAAGAGCAGCCCCAGAGGGCAGCTGCTCCATGCCCAGCAAGAGCTGCAGGCTGGGGGCAAGAGGCTGGGGCCAGGCTCTGCTCAGGGGTGCCCAGGGCCAGGCCAAGGGGCACTGGGCACCAGCTGGAAGCCAGGAGCTTGCAGCTGAGCAGGAGGAGAAGCTTGTTTGCTGGGAGGCTCAGCTTGGAGCCCTGGCCCAGGCTTTGCAGAGAGGTTGAGGAGTCTCCTCCTGGGGAGAGATTCCCAGCCCAGCTGGAGGTGACCCTGGGCCAGCTGCTGGGGGTGACCCTGCTGTGTTGGGACACTGTCACTGTGGCTCTGCTCCTGCTCCTGTCCTGTGCCAGGACTTGTAGTTTCCCAGCAGCTGCCAGCAGGTGAATTTTTACTTCATTGAAGCAGAGAGAAGATTCCCCTGGGCTGCTGTGGCTGCCCAGGGGCCATGCAGGAGCCAGGAGAATCCATCTCTCAGGTTGCTCAGGGCTGAGGGATTTGAACTCCTAGGGGCTGGAGATCCTCACAGGTTCCTTCTAGAGCAAACTCTGGGATCCTGCAAGTGCCAGCCTGGGGTGGGGAAGGGCTGGGGAGAAGCAGCAGCCCTGTTATCCAGCAGATGTGACTTGTCCTGTGTTTGTTTCCCTTCCAGCTGGCAATCCTCTTGTCCAGCCCAGTGGGCAGCCCCTGCTCCTGGCCCAGAACCCCAGCTCAGGCCTGGGCACCATGGTGACCCAGCCCGTGCTGCGTCCTGTGCAGATCATGCAGAATGCCAACCACGTCACCAGCTCCCCCGTGGCCAGCCAGCCCATCTTCATCACCACCCAGGTGAGGGCCCTGCCAGCCAGCAGGGACTCTGCCCAGCTCAGCAGCCATTAGATTCCTGGCCCAGGTGTCTCTCTCTCTCTGTCTGCTGTAGTGGCTGTTCCACCTGGGCTGAAATCTCTGGGGTTTTGGGTTTCCTCTCAGTGGGGAGTCAGGAATTGCTGCCTTGGTTCCTGGTCGTGTGGCAGCTGAGTCTCACTGGAGAGAATTGGCCACGTTCCACCCCCCCAGCAGGTCCTGTGGAGCCAGGAGAGCTCTGCTGGGGCTTCTGCTGGCTCTCGCTTGCACAGCCTTACCCGTGGGGCCTGGCTCCCTGCTCTGGGTGGGGCCTGGGCTCTGTCCTCCCTGCATCAATTTGGCCTTGCTGAATGCTTCCCTGCTTTGTTTTCTTTCCCTGGGGAAGTGTGCAGGTGATTGGCTTTTTGGTGTCTTCTGGCTTCTTTGAGCCTTTGCTAAGGCCTGGGAAGGGGTTTCAGGGGGTGGGTGCCCAGGGAAGGGCTTTCAGGGGGTGCCCAGGGAAGGAGAGGCTGGAAGTGGAGGCTCTCAGGATGTTGCTGTGCAGGTGAGCACTAACAGCCCTGTCTGGCTGCAGGGATTCCCTGTGAGGAACGTGAGGCCAGTGCAGAACACCATGAACCAGGTTGGAATTGTTCTGAACGTGCAGCAAGGTCAGACAGTCAGACCCATCACCCTTGTCCCAGGTAAGGACTGGAACAGGCCAAAGCCTTTTCCTTTTCTCTTCATTTTACAGCCCCCAGGGCTAATACAAATCATCTGCTGGAGCTCTGTATTTCACCTGCACATCTAAAGCGCTGGATTGCTGCCTCTGGGAAGGGACGGCCCTGGCTGTGCCTGCAGCCTGGGGAAGGGGAGGCTGGAGAGCAGCCCTGCAGAAAGAGGCCTAGGAGTTCTGGTTGCCGGCAGCTTCCATATGAGCCAGCAGTGAGCCCCTGGCAGGCAGAAGGGCCAGCCCTGTGCTGGGGTGCATCAGGCACTGCAGTGCCAGCTGAGGGAGAGGGGTGCCAGTCCCACAGCTCCTCTCAGCCCTGCTGTGGCCTCACCTGGACTCCTGGGAAGCGAAACCGAGGGTTTGGCTGAACAGCTGAAACTGCTGGGGCTTGGGGGAGGGGAGCTCAGCAGCGCTGGAAACCAGCTTGCACTCGGTTCTTGCTGTGCGGGGAGAGGAGCTGGGCTCCCGGGAGAGTGGCCGTGGCGGCTGCTGGGGTGGCGGCCACGGCAGTTGCTGGGGTGGCCGTGGTGGTTGCTGGGGTGGCTGCGGCGGTTGCTGGGGTGGCCGTGGTGGCTCCCGGGGGGGTGGCCGTGGCGGCCACGGTGGCTGCTGGGGTGGTGGCCATGGTTGCTCGTGGGGTGGCTGTGGCTGTTCCTGGGGTGGCTGCGGCGGCTCCCGGGGGGGTG
>VWZX01007185.1:36353-86357 GCA_013399015.1 Galbula dea
GCTGTGGTTGCTCCCGGGGTGGTGGCCGTGGCTGTTCCTGGGGTGGCCAGGGCGGCTGCTGAGTGGCCGTGGTCGTTGCTTTGCCTTGCAGCCCCAGGGACGCAGTTTGTGAAGCCGGCCGTGGGGGTGCCGCAGGTGTTCTCGCCCGTGGCGCAGGTGAGGGCAGGCGCGGCCCTGCCGGTGCGGCCGGCAGCCAACACCTTCACCACGGTGATCCCGGCCACGCTCACCATCAGGAGCACTGTGCCCCAGTCCCAGGCACCACAGCCAAGTAAGTGCACTCCCAGCACCTCCACCACTCCTACTGCAACGCAGCCAGCAGCTCTGGGACACTTAACTGTGCAGCAGCAGGGGCAGTCCACTCCAGCTACTAACCCCAAATTAGGTAAGAGCATGGAGGAGCAGGGGGCCTGAGGGTGTGACGCTGGCTAACTCGATCCTTCCACCTGCCACAGGGTGGCTGAAAGAAGTTGAGTCAGGGCTCCTGGGCTCCGTTTCTGCCTCCGTCCCTGACTCAGACTTCAGCTCTCTTCACTGACCTGGAGAGCGAGGCTAATCCTGCCGGCAGCTCCAGGTTGCTCTGAGAACCATCTGTAGAATGTTCTGGGACCATCAATGAGAAGCCCCCAAAGTGAAGGCTGCTGTGGGTTAATCACTTGTGTTCCTCAGAGGTGAAGTTGAGCAGATGGTGACCACAAGCAGGAGCTCACCCCCTGGCCTTTGGTTGTTCCGAATGCTGGCTGGGTTCAGGAGGGAAATGATAGCTCCAGAGCAGTGCCAGACACAAAGGACAGGAGTCCCTCCCTGCCAGTGGTCAGGGGGTGTTTAGCTTTAGGAGGCCATGAGCACGCAGCTGCTTTTGGCAGAGAAGCAGAAACCCTTGCTGTGCCCATCAGTGTCCTGCTGAGTCCTTCACTGGCCTGGGCTCCTGTCTTGGAGCATGAGCTGGAGGCTTAGGGACGTTCCCTGACCCAGTCCTGGCAGCCCTCTGCTTACGGCCTGGGGCGATGGATGGCTGAGTCCCTGTGGCGAGGAGTCAAGGCAGAAGAGCAAGAGACGAGGGACAGCAGCTGGGGGTGGGATTCACTCAGCAGATCGGCCCTTCCTGGTTCCTCATTAGTCTTCTTGTATTATCCCTTCCCTTGGCAGTGAGTGTTGCAAGCTTGGTGCCTGTAAAGAGACCTGGAGTGACTGGGGAGAACAGCAATGAGGTTGCTAAGCTAGTGAACACTCTGAACACCATTCCTTCGTTAGGACAGAGCCCTGGCAATGAGGTTGCTAAGCTAGTGAGTAGCCTGAACACCATTCCTTCGTTAGGACAGAGCCCTGGCCTGGTGCTTCCCAACAGCAGCCCTGCCCCCGGCTCCCAGAGAGCGAGTGTCGCCGAGTCCTCGTCCTCGTCGGCTAAAGGTATGGCCTGGGGCAGCCTCAGCTGCCCTGCTGCTCTGGGCACCTCTGCAGGGGACTGTCTGGAGTCTTCTGGGCTCCCCTGCTCAGGGAGGACAGGGAACTGCTGCAGAGGGCACAGGAGAGGGCAGAGAAATGCTGAGGGCAGCTGGGGAAAGGCTGAGAGCCCTGGGGCTGCTGAGCCTGGAGAGGAGAAGCCTGAGGGGAGATCTGCTCAGTGCTGAGCAATGATCCCTGGGGGACAGGAGGCTGGGGCCAGGCCAAGAGGGAACAGGCACAGCCTGGGCCAGAGGAAGCTCCAGCTCAACAGCAGGAGAACTTCTGGCCTTGGAGGGTGCTGGAGCCCTGGCCCAGGCTGCCCAGAGAGCTGCTGGAGTCTCCAGCTCTGGAGACATCCCAAGCCCAGCTGGGCACCATCCTGGGCATGCTGCTGGAGGTGACCCTGCTATGCCAGGGGGGTTGGGCTGGGTGCTCTCCAGAGATCCCTTCCCACCCCTGACCCTCTGGGACTGGATGATCTCCAGATATCCCTTCCACCCCTGACCCCCTGGGACTGGATGCTCTCCAGAGATCCCTTCCAAACCTTCTGTGAATAGAAACCACTTCTGAGCTGTCACTGCTGAGATTCCACACTAGAGAAGAACACCTGAGAAGCTCTGCTGTTCACTCCTTCCCCTTTACCTGTGCATTTCTGCCCAGGGGTTGTATTTGCTGTGTGCTTTCTGCTTGCTCATGGTAGTTTGCACTCCCCGCTCTGTGCCTGTTGCCACCCTGAGGGTGCACACACCCGCAGGCCCCAAGCAAGGAGGCACCAAGATAAAACCTTGCTTCTCATCTTCCAAACAGAACCAAAAAGCACCTTCCTAAGGTGTTTGGGAGCCCAAAAGTTGCCTTCAGGTACATTTGATGTCATCTCTACCTGGAGTTTCTTGCTAGGGCTGGAGGCAGAGATTGAGGCATTGCAGTCTGGTGCAAAACCAAGGCAGGCAAAGCAGTGACTGAAGGAATAGGGGACTGAGCTGAGGTGATTTGAGCTGCTCCTTTTTATTGGTCTCATTTGGAGACACTTCTCTTCTTACTGGAGCTCCTGGGGGCTGTGTTTTGTCCTGCAGACTGTCAGACCTGGGCACACTGGTGCCTTTCCCATGCCCCTTCAGCCTAGTTCGCAGTTGAAGCACAGCTCTGGAAGCAGGAGTGTTCCAGCAGGCCCAACAGATTGCCTGGCTGTAGGTGGAGGCTGGAGTGTAAGGATTCTACTTTTCCTGTTGTGTTTGTGTTTCCCTTTGCAGTCAGCTCCTCTCCAGTCCCCACCTTTGACCTGCAGGATGGGGGCAGGAAGGTTTGCCCCAGGTGTGATGCCCAGTTCCGGGTGACTGAAGCCCTGAGAGGACACATGTGTGTAAGTACCAGCTGTCAGGGGAGCAGTGAGCCCTGCCTCCTGCCTCAGGAGTGCACTGAGCAGTTCTCCCTGCAGAAGGCAGTGGCACAGGCTGCCCAGAGAGGCTGTGGAAGCCACATCCCTCCCTGGAAGCTTTGAGGGCCAGGCTGGCTGGGGCTGTGGGTGAGCCAGTGGGAGGTGTCCCTGCCAGGGGGTTGGAGGCAGATGATCTTCAGGGTCCCTTCCAGCCCTGACAGTTCTGTGCACCAGGGGCTTGTGTGAAAGGGAAGGGCGTGGCTGGGAGGCAGTGGGAGGCCTCTGGAAGCCCTTCCCTGGCACTCCTGCCTGGAAGGAGGCAGGAGCTCAGTTGTCTGGCCTGCTGCTGCCAGGAGATGCATTCATCATCTCCTCCTCCCTGCCAGTCGGCATCCAGACAGGGATCAGACCCTGGCTCTGCACTGCTCTTCCCTCCAGAGCTCCTGGAGCTCCTCTGCTGCTTCTTAGCTGCTGCTTGGCCTTGAGCAGTACCAAGAGTTGCTGGGTGCAGTTCACTGCCTGGCTCTGATGGTTTCTTTGCTTCCCCTCAGTACTGCTGCCCTGAAATGGTGAAATTCCTCAGGAAAAGAAAATCTCCAGAATCTGAACCAAATATTCCATCTGCCAAGCCTCCATCTCCAGAGAAAACTGCAGCTGTTGCCTCCCCACCTTCCTCTACCCCTATCCCTGCCCTCTCCCCCCCTGCTAAAGCTCCAGAGCCAAGTGAGAGTGGAGCTGACTCCACCCAAAGTAAGCTCATCATGTTAGTAGATGATTTCTACTATGGCAGAGATGGTGGCAGAGTGAACCAGCTCCTGAACTTCCCCAAGGTTCCAACGTCCTTCAGGTGTCCACACTGCACCAAGAGGCTGAAGAACAACATCAGGTAAGGGCTGGCTGGGGGCTGGGGGGTGCTGCAGGCAGGCAGCAGCCTTCCAGGGCTGAAAGAGTTGCTGGTGTCAGTGTCTCAGGCATCTTCCCCCCTCCCCAAAACAAGACCAGAAGTGAAGCATGACAGGGAGAGCTCTGCCCAGGGCCCAGTCCAGCCAGGGCAGAGGCTGTGAGAGGTTTGTGTTGCTGCTCCTCAGCAGAGTCTGAACAGGCAGCAGGAGTTAACTCCTCTGGGGGAGCTGCTCCTCTCAGCTGGGTTCAGTGCTGCCTCCACAGAAGGTGTTGCCACTCCTGAGCCACTCTGCTGCTGCCCTGGGGTCACTGCACCCCTGCTTTTACTCTGAGGTTGGAATGTTTCCTCCTCATCAGCTGGTGCCAGGTCAGGCCCAGAGCTGCTCAGGTGCAGGTGGCACAGGCTCTGTGCTGCAGCTGCTGTTCTCTGGCCTCCCCCAGAGCCAGGGAGGGACAGGAGACTTTGCTTGATTTTTTTGGTGGGAAGAACAGGAGAGAAAACCCTCTGAATGCTGCTAAAAAGCCTTGGGGGGGAAGCATTTGGGGTTGGAGGTGCCAAGTGTTCTGAGTCTCTGCCCCCTCTTCCCCTCTGCAAGGTTCATGAACCACATGAAGCACCACGTGGAGCTGGACCAGCAGAACGGGGAGGTCGACGTGCACACCATCTGCCAGCACTGTTACAGGCAGTTCTCCACCCCCTTCCAGCTCCAGTGCCACCTGGAGAACGTCCACAGCCCCTACGAGTCCACCAGTGAGCTGCTCCTGCTGCTGCGTGCTGAGCTCTGGGGCTTCTGCCTCCTGCCTGCTGCAGCTCTGCTGGGGGGAGGAGGGGAGGGGAGGGGAGAGGCTGCCTCTCCTGCCTGTCCTCTGCAGGCCAGCAGGCAGCTGCAGCTGGGGGATGGTTCTGCACTTGCTTTGCTTCAGTAATCATGTAGTGCTGGAGTTAAGTTGTTACCAGTTGGATGATGCCTGGTGTGGGATAACTTCAGGTCTCCTCCCTGGGCCCCCTGTGTCACTCAGGACACTTCCTCCTGCCTTTTGGGAACCCCTTGGGATACATTTCCTTGCCTGCCCCGTTGGGGGTTGTGGGGAGGGGGGTGTGCTGTGCTGTGCTGTGCTGTGGGGAGGGGGCAGTTGCTGCCCCAGCCCTCACCTGCCTGGCTTTTCCCTTGCAGCCAAGTGCAAGATCTGTGAGTGGGCCTTTGAGAGTGAGCCCCTGTTCCTGCAGCACATGAAGGACACCCACAAGCCTGGGGAGATGCCCTACGTGTGTCAGGTACTGCCAGGGCTCCAGGGGCTGCCCTGGGTGGCTACAGGCTGGAGGAGGGGAGATCTGGCACCTTCCAGCCCAGGGTCTGGCCTGCAGGGGCCCCAGCAGGCCTGGGCCCAGAGCAGAGCTCTGGAACCTGTGGAGCTGCTTCTCCAGCTGCAGACCTGGAGAAGTGCAGAGGCTCTGAGGCTTTGCTGCTGGTTTCCAGCCCTCTGAGGCTGGCTCAGCTTTGAGAGACATGTCTCTGGTGCCAGTGGCATTCAGAGCCAGACTCTGTCTCCTCCCAGGGCCTGCAGGCAGCTCTGCTGTGCCATGAGGAGCAGTTGTCACTCTGGAGCAGATGAGATCATGCTGCCTGTGTGATGCCTTCTCTGGGCACTCTGTTGCCATGAGATGGGTGCTTGCATCCCTTCTGAACCTGGCATCTCTGCCCAGAGGCCCTAGCACTGGTCCCCCCTAGACAGGAAAGCTGGAGAAGAAACTTCTAGAACATGTTATGTTAGAACAGATCCTGGGGATTCCTGGGGCACTTCCCTGTCCCTTGTGGCTGTAGGTGTGCCAGTGGTGGCTGTGAGGGGTCCCTGGCTCACTCCCCTGGCTGGGGGCCCCTGGCTCAGCCCCTGCCCCAGGTGTGCCAGTGATGGCTGTGAGGGGTCCCTGGCTCTCTCCCCTGTCTCCCCTGGCTGTGGGGGCCCCTGGCTCACCCCTACCCCTGCCCCTGCCCCAGGTGTGCCAGTGATGGCTGTGAGGGGTCCCTGGCTCTCTCCCCTCTCTCCCCTGGCTGTGAGGGGTCCCTGGCTCACTGCCTGCCCCCCTGCCCCAGGTGTGCCAGTGATGGCTGTGAGGGGTNGGCTCTCTCCCCTGGCTGTGAGGGGTCCCTGTCTCTCTCCCCTGTCTCCCCTGGCTGTGGGGGTCCCTGTCTCTCTCCCCTGGCTCTCTGCCCTGGCTGGGGGCCCCCTGGCTCACCCCTGCCCCTGCCCCAGGTGTGCCAGTACCGCTCCTCTCTCTACGCGGAGGTCGACAGCCACTTCCGCCTGGTGCACGAGGACACGCGGCACCTGCTCTGCCCTTACTGCCTCAAGGTCTTCAAGAACGGCAACGCCTTCCAGCAGCACTTCATGAGGCACCAGGTACTGCCCTGGAGGCTGCTCCCTCCCCCAGGGGCTCAGCAGGAGGGGGGCTGGCTGGGCGTCTGCTCGGAGGGAAGAGGAGCTGGCGGCAGGAGAGGCCTGGGGAGCCTCTGTGCCCCCTCCCTGCCAGTGCCGTCTGCACCCTGGCGTTCCAGGGGCTGTGCTGGGGAGCAGGAGGGCAGCTGCTGTGTGGGGAGCAGCCCAGAGTGGCCTTGCTTAGCAGGAAAATGCTTTGTGGGGTGATTAACCCCCAGGCAGCTCTGCCTTGCTTTGGGCTGCTCGGGTGTTGCTCGGCAGGCAGGCAGGCAGGCAGTAACCCCTGCACACAGCTGGGTGTCACCCACAGCTCCCTGTCCTGCTCCTGGATGGTGGCTCCAGGGCCAGCATATCTCCTGTGGCTGTGGCTGCTGTGTGAGCCCAGAAAAGGGCAGCCCAGTGCTCTCCCCAGGTGGCTGCAGAGGGCTAGCAGGCACTGGCCCAGGCTGCCCAGGGCAGGATGGAGTCACCATCCCTGGGAGCACTGAGAACACGTGGCTGTGGTGCTTGAAGCCATGCTCAGAGGTGTGAGCGTGGCAGTGTTGGGTGGGTGCCTGGACTGCATGATCTCAGAGCTCCAACCAGGATGATTCCATGGCTGATTTGCCCCCAGGAGCTTCACTGGCTCAGGCAGAGGCAAGGCTGTGTTGGAAGGACATCTGCTGCCCTGCTCCTCTGCCTTACCTGGGCTTCTGAAGCTGGGTGAGATTGGGTCCAGGCCCCTCCAGCTCTGGTGTCTCTCCAGGGCCTGAGGATTGAAATGGAAAAACTAAACCAAAAGCTTTCAGACCAAAGCCCCCAGGAAGCTGGGGCTTGGCCAGGAAAGGCTCTCAGGTGCTGCAGAGAAACAGGGCTGCCTCTGCTCTCACAGAGGGCAAGAGGGGAGGGAACCAGGCCCCTGCTGTGTTGTGCCTTCTCTCTCTCTCTCTCTCTCTCTGATGAAATACTTCTCCTCTGCATTTGCTTTAGAAGAAGAGTGTTTATCACTGCAACAAGTGCAGGCTCCAGTTCCTCTTTGCCAAGGACAAGATTGAGCACAAGCTGCAGCACCACAAAACCTTCCGAAAGCCCAAGCAGTTAGAGGGCTTGAAACCTGGAACCAAGGTAAGGAAGCCAAGGGCAGAGCAGGCCTCTGTCCTCTTGTGCCCTCAGGCAGCACCCACAGCCTCAGGAGTGCTGTGCCTCTGTCAGGGGCAGCAGAAGTGGTGTTGGCTTCACCTGCATCCCAGGTCACCTGGGGCTCAAGTCGTGTGTCCTCTTCTGGGCTGCTCCTGCCCTGGGTGGGATGGGTCCTGTCCTGTCCTGTCCACTCTCTGCTCAGAGGCTGGAGCAGGAGTCCAGAGAGAGAGGAGCCTGAGTGTGGGTGCATCACCTCTGCCTGTTTGTCTCTCTTCCCTGCAGGTCACAATCAGAGCATCCAGAGGGCAGCCACGGGCAGTGCCCCTGGCTCCTAACGACATGCCCCAGGGTGCTGGCCAGGAATCCTCCCTGTCCTCCTCCAGTGACCCCCAGCCCATCTTCCTGTACCCACCTGTCCAGAGGAGTGTCCAGAAGAGAGCAGTCAAGAAAATGTCAGAACCTTTTGCTACCTTCCCAGTTTAAGAAGGGTTGGGAGGGAGATGCCAGGCTGCTTGGCTAAGTGCTCTGGAGGAAGTGTGCTTAGCTCTGGGCTGGCACAGGGGTGGGGAAGAGCTCTGGGCAGCTCTGCCTTACTGGGTGCCAGGGAAACTGTGCCAGGAGAGCTCTGGCCTCCCCCAGGCCTGGGTTAAGCCATGTTCTGAGAGGCCTCAGGGTGACACTGTGACACACAGCCTCAGCCAGCTGCTTTCAGAGCACTGGAGTGTCACCAGCACCAGGGCTTTCTGCCCACCCTGGGTCCTGCTCCCTTCAGCTGCAGTTTTCTTCTTGGTTTGCTTTGGTTTTTAACCTGTTACCCACTCCTAACCTGTGTCCTCCTGGCTGCAGCAAGGGGAAATGTTCAGCCTGGCCCTGAGGCCCAGGAGGAAGCTGAGGTGTGAGATGAGCCTGGCTTGGCTGCAGCCTCCTGGACAGGGGCGCTCAAACCCTCCTCTGCCTTGCTTCTCATCATAACTCCAAGCAGCCCTCTTCAGCCCCTAACCAGAACATCCCTCTTGTCCTCAGGAGTGTCCTGGGGAGGCAGACATGCCTGGAGTGCAGCTTTGAGATCCCTGACTTCCCCAACCACTTCCCCACCTACGTGCACTGCTCGCTGTGTCGCTACAGCACCTGCTGCTCCCGAGCCTACGCCAACCACATGATCAAGTAGGTGTCACCCTCTGAGAGCTGCCCTGGGCCTTCCTCCTGCTGGGGCTGGCTGGCTGGGCTGGGAGAAAGGTGTCAGGGAAGCCCAGCTTGCTGCAGTGCTCTGTGGGATGCTGGGTGTGAGACGAGACGAGAGAACCAGCTCCGAGAGCCAAGGTTCCTTCAGGCTCTGTGCAGTGTGCTGCTGCAGGAGGCTGCCACTCTGCTGGGTCCTGAGGGTTTGTGGCAGGATTCTCCCATTTAATCATTGGCAGATGTCTAGAAGGAGGAATCAATGCTGCCATGCTCCTAGCTGCCTGTGGCTAGCCCACAGACCATGGTGGGCAGCAGAGTCCCTCCCAGAGCTGGCCCCCAGGGCCTTGATTTAGACAGTTTTCATTTCCTTGAGTGTAAGGCCTGCAGACAGAGTACTGTGGGAGCCAGGATGGGGCCTGCCTTTGTCCTCTCTTGTGTTCTGCACGGGCTTTGAGCTCTTTAAACAGCCAGAACCATTCTGACCTGTAACAACCCCTTCTCTCCTGCAGCAACCACGTCCCTCGGAAGAGCCCCAAATACTTGGCTTTGTTTAAGAACTACACTGCCTGGTAAGGGAAGACTTGTCAGCTTCTCTTCCTGCCTGGGGAACCTCCTCTGCAGCCCCTTTCTGAGCTTCCAGTTCAGCTCTGTTTGTCTGGAGTGTGGGAATAGATCTTGAACCGAGGGCAGTCTGTGGAGGCTGATTGCCTCCAGCAGGGCTTGGTGTTTGGGGGTGGGGACACAGCCTGCGTGCGCTGGAGGGGACCGGGTTGGGGTTTTTCCCCTCTCTCCTGAGGGGATGTGGTGTTTCCATGTCTGACACTGATACTGAGCTTACATCTCCCTCTGTTGGTGTGGTTTTGTTTCCTTGCAGTGGGTTGAAGCTCTCCTGCTCCTCTTGTCTCTTTGTCACCTCCGAGGGAGATGCCATGGCTGAACATCTGGTCTTCAACCCATCCCACGAGTTCAGCAACATCATTTTCCGAGGTGAGAGTTGCAGAAAGTGAGTGCAGGACATAGCAGATCAGTTCCTAGGCCCCGGCTGAAATCCAGCTTTGAAATCCAGCTTTCTTTAGCCTTGGGCTGAGCACTGAGGCCTAATAAAACCTAGGCTAGGGACCTTCTGAAACGGCCTGAATGAGTCTCCATTGTTATGGAGATCGGGGAGTTAAGCTCTGAGCTGAGGCTGCTCTGCCTGGAGCTCAGCTGTGTCGCTGGAAATGCTGTTCTCAGGAGATCTTCCCAGGGTGAGACAATGCCCAGGGCTTCAGCGAGCTCCTCTGTTCCTCCCAGACATCATTGTGCCTCTATGACACCGGGAGGCCTCCAGCAGCTGCTGGTGCTGGGCTTTGAATAGAGCCTGAGAGTGGCATTGGAGCCATGGGCTGTGCATCAGCACCAGGGAAGGCTTGGGATTGCTGGGAAGGATCTGACCAGAGCCCAGCTTTCCCCACCAGGCTCCTTGTGCAGTTTTGCTGAGGTCTCTGATGCTGGCTGAGCAGAGCTCTGCCCTCTGGAGCAGTCTGCACTTGGTGCCTTGGGTGTGGTGGTGCTTTGGGGCAGGGGGAGGTTGGGCTTGGAGAGAGTGGATGAGCATTGGCTGTTCCTGCAGTGCCTTGGGATGCTCTGGAGCAACAGAGTGTGGCCAGAGAAGGAGAAGGAAGGTGGGGAGGGGTCTAGAGCACAAGGGCTGTGAGGAGCAGCTGAGGGACCTGGGCTTGCTTAGCCTGGAGAAGAGGAGGCTCAGGGGAGAGCTTCTGGCTCTCTGCAGCTCCCTGAGAGGAGGCTGGAGCCAGGGGGGGCTTGGGCTCTGCTGCCAAGTGGTAGGACAAGAGGAAAGAGCCTCAGGTTGCCCCAGGGGAGATTTAGATTGGCTATCAGGAAGAAATTCTTCCCTGCAGGAGTGGTTAGGCATTGGCCCAGGCTGCCCAGGGCAGTGCTGGAGTCCCCATCCCTGGAGGGGTTCAAGAAGCAGAGGTGTGGTGCTGAGGGCCATGGTTTAGTGTGGTGGTGGTGATGGGGTGGTCGATGGTTGGATTTGATGGTCTTGGAGAGGTCTCTTCCAGCCTGAGCCTCCCTAGGAGGATGTGTTTTGCTCTGGCTTAGTGCTGGTTTGCTGAGTTCCAACCTTGTTTTGTTTTGTTTCTCTCCACAGGGCCTACTTGGATGTCACATTCCAGGTAAACCCTTTGAAACCCTCGGCTGCCATCATCTCTCTCAGCCTGGGGGGCTGAGCTTGGGCTTTCTGCTGTGTGGGTTTTAAGAGGTCTGTGTTCTCTCCCCTCAAGGCACATCCAGCCCCAGGACAGGAGCCTGAAGAACACATGTCCTCCCTACTCCCCAAGCAAAGCTGCTACTGTGAAAACCAAGCCCGTGTTACCTGTGAAAGACCTGGAGCCTGAGGCGGCCCCAGCAGCCTGCAGCAGGCCTCCGGTCTGCCAGGAGGAGGAGGAAGAGCAGGAGGAGGAGGAGGAAGAAGAGGAGGAGGAGGAAGAGGAGGAGGGCCTGAACGCCGGCGCTGCAGAGGAGGAGCAGCAGCTGAAGGAGCCCGAGCCTGCAGGCAGGAAGGAGCAGCTGTCGGTGAAGAAGCTGCGGGTGGTGCTGTTCGCCCTCTGCTGCAGCACGGAGCAGGCGGCCGAGCACTTCCGCAACCCCCCGCGGAGGATCAAGCGCTGGCTGCGGAGGTTCCAGGCCTTCCAGGAGGAGAACTTGGCTTCCCTCTCCGAGGGCAAGTACCTGAGCCTGGAGGCCGAGGAGAAGCTGGCCGAGTGGGTGCTGACGCAGAGGGAGCAGCAGCTGCCGGTCAACGAGGAGACTCTCTTCCAGAAGGCCACCAAGCTGGGCAGGTCCCTGGAGGGAGGCTTCAAGATCTCCTACGAGTGGGCGGTGCGGTTCATGCTGCGGCACAACCTCAGCACGCACACCCGCCGGGCGGTGGCGCACCCGCTCCCCAAGGAGGTGGAGGACAGCGCCGGCTGCTTCATCGAGTTCGTGCAGCGGCAGATCCACACCCAGGACTTGCCCCTCTCCATGATCGCCGCCGTCGACGAGATCTCGCTCTTCCTCGACCTGGAGGTGCTGAGCAGCGACGACCGGAAGGAGAACGCTCTGCAGACGGTGGGCACCGGGGAGCCCTGGTGCGACATCGTCCTCACCATCCTGGCCGACGGCAGCGTGCTCCCCACGCTGGTCTTCTACCGGGGCCACCTGCAGCAGCCGGCCAACGTGCCGGAGTCGATCCTCCTGGAGGCCAAGGAGAACGGCTACAGCGACGACAAAGTGATGGAGCTCTGGTCCTCCCGAGTGTGGCAGAAGCACACGAGGTGCCAGAACAGCAAGGGCATGCTGGTGCTGGACTGCCACCGAACGCACCTCTCGGAGGAGGTGCTGGCCCTGCTCAGCACGTCCAGCACGCTGCCGGCGATCGTCCCCGCGGGCTGCAGCTCCAAAATCCAGCCCCTCGATGTTTGTATCAAAAGGACTGTCAAGAACTTCTTGCATAAAAAGTGGAAAGAGGAAGCCAAGGAGATGGCAGACTCCTCCTGCGACTCGGACATCCTCCTGCAGCTGGTTTTGTGCTGGCTGGCAGAGGTCCTGGAGGTGATCACTGACTCTCCCGAACTGGTGCAGCAGTCCTTCCTGGTGGCCAGCGTGCTGCCCGGGCCGGACGGCACAGCCAACTCGCCCAGGCGCAACGCCGACATGCAGGAGGAGCTGATCTCCTCGCTGGAGGAGCAGCTGAAGCTGAACGAGGAGCCGCAGGCGGCGGCGGCTGCGGCAGCGGCGGCCGAGGGCCAGGACCAGGCTGAGGAGTCTGCAGACCCCGAAATCCTCCACCAGCTCTTCGAGGGGGAGAGCGAGACTGAGTCCTTCCACGGCTTTGAGGAGGCCGATCTGGACCTGATGGAGATCTGAGCGCCGAGCTGCACCACGCCCATCCGGAGAGGGTTGTTGTTGCGGTGCCCTGGGGCTGTGGGGGGTAGGAATCTCGGAGGCGATCGCTCAGATCCGTAGCCATTGACGCTCTTCGCTCCTGAGGGTTGTGCTTTTCTAAGGGAGAACAGATCACTGTGTTTGGTATTTTCGGAAGATCTCTTGTGGGTGACTATTTTTTGGCGTTTTCTTTACCTCACTGTATCATAGTTTTCTGTTTTGATTGTGCAGAGATGTTTGGAATTCTCCATTGTCAATGTGACCATTTCTAAAGGAAGGACAAAACCCTGTAGCTACTGAACCAGGCTAGGAACCTCTGTGCTTCTCCTAACACACAACTTTTGGGTTTCCTTCTCTTTTTGTTTAACCCCTGACCCAGAGATTTTTAGGTTTCTGTGGAAAACTTAGCTCTGACTTTCCTGCTCTGAGGTGTGAACCTGCTCTGATTGGCCACGAGGATTTGGGTTTGGTTTGGCTTTTCTCTTTTGTTCGTTTGGTTTTGTTTCCAAGAAGGTGAATTCTTTGGCTCCCGAACGAGGACCGGGGGTGGTTCTGCCCGTTGGGGGCCAGCAGCACTTCTCGGAGCCACACCCCCAGCGGGGCCTGAGCCCAGCTCCGCGGGCAGGGGAGCCCGGGCAGGGCTGAGCCGAAGCGCTCGGCGTCGCCCGGGGTGGTTCCTCCTCCGGTCAGAACCCGCCTCGGCACCCACCTTGCTCCAAAGAGTTACTGACAGGGGGAGGGACAGGCTGGAAGGGGGCGGTCAAGCCTGGCTTGATTCTCCTCCGCAGGAGGCGGGGTTGGAGCTGTTTGGACCAGTAAGGAGTTGCTTCACCTGCTCCGGGCAGCGGGCAGCAGACACTACGTTCCTTAGAGCGTTCCCTGACTTGCTGAGACAGACTCTGAGGTGCACAAACAGACAAGGTTTCTTTTTATTTTTCACTGCCAGCTTCAATTTTTCTACAATTTGCATGTTTGAGGGTTTTTTAATGGTATGTACTCTGCTATCCACGGAAGCATTGGGACACACGGAATCCAGAGGCACCTGCACCCTCCTGCTCCCAGCCAGGCTTTGGTGAAGCTTCCCCAGCACCTGAGGGAGGGCAGGAGGGGGCAGCAGGTGCAGACCTGTAAATGGTTCATCTTGAAAATGTACATAAGTGGAACATTTAATAAAACCAGGGAAATGGATTTATAAACAAGTGTCTTTATTCTGGAGAGCTGTGGAACTCGTGTGAGCACGGGGGCAGGAGGCCTCAGCAGCTGCCAGCTCCAGCCTGGCTTCCCTCTCCCTGGGCAGTGGAAGGCCTTCAGCATGTCCTGAAGAAGCCCAGCAGCTGGGATGGTAATTCACTGTGTTTACACTTCATTAACAGCCCCAGAGCTCTGCGTCCCTGACATTCCAGCCTCCCCCTCCCACGCTGTGGTGGAACAACCTCCTCCTCCTCCCAGGGAGAGTGAAAACCATGACTAAAATCCTCTCCTGGAGGAGCTAATCCTCACTCCTCTTCCTCTGGGCTAACAGCACTGCCCCTTTTAGTCTTACTTGGGAATTCATGTCCCTGCAGGCTCAGCAACACCCAGTTCCCTCTGACAGCAGGGCTGGAGGAGCAGCAGCAGCTCCAGCAGAGCAGAGACCACGGCTGCTAGCAGAGGCAGTTTGGGAGCACAAACTCCACCCCTGTCTGATAAAGGACAGGTCCAGGAGCATGTGTTTATGTGTCTAAGGGAGCAGGGGTCCCACCAGAACCCCTCAGCAAAACAACCCAACCCTTGGGGTTCCTCTGCTGGTAACCTTCAGCAGAGAGCTCCTGCAGCACCCCCAGCCCTGATCCCAGGCAGCACCAGCACACAGCCTTGGCTCCACAGCTTTAATTGGGTTTCCAAAAGCAGGCAGAGCAGAGCTTCCAAAGAGAAGGGATTTACAGCACAGATCCAGGCTGGTAACGTGGGCACAGGGCCTGGAGCAGCTCTTCAGAGGTCAATCAGTGCCACTGCAAGAAGAGGTTTGGACAAGGTCAGACTCACAGCCAACATCTGCACTGACACAGCCACAGTCACCATTATCTGCTGCTGCCCATCAGGGACATGTCCTGAGGGAGCAGAGGGGCAGCAAAGGCACCAGGGCAGCACAGAACACTGCTCCCTTCCCAGGGGAGCTCAGCCCAGGCCCTGGCTGTGAGGGGAGAGCAGAGCCCAGAGCTGCCTCCCAGAGCAGGGCTGCAGCAGGAGATCCAGGAGGCAGCCTGGGGCAGGGACACTGTCCCAGCACGTGTCACCCAGCCCTGTTAACCACTGTGTGCTCCTGGGATCTGCCAGAGCCCAAAGCATCTCTACCCTGTGCTGTTACCTGACTGAATGTGCTATCTCCCAGTTGGCTTCCAAGGTCAGGGGTCCTTCCACCTCCACGCCCTTCTCTGTTGCAATAGCTACTTCATACTGAGGAGAGAAAGCAGGGAGAGTTCCCAGTGACAGCTGAAGCCCATCCCTGGCTTTCAGCTGGGCCCTGGGAAAGCTCCAAGGGTCAGTGGCAACCAACTGTCCTGGAACAAGTTTGTTGGAGTGTGGCTTTGCCTTCAAGGGTTTGAACTTTTTCCCTGGTGGGCAAGTTGAGGCAGCAGCAAATAGAAACCCTTCCAGAGCTGAAAGACTGCAGCCTCTGGATGCTACAACCACAGATCACCAGATCTAGGAAGAGGCCAGCTGAGCATCACCCAAACCAGCTCTTCTGAGGCTGGAGGACACCAGGTGAGACCAGCTCTGGAGAACAGGGATCCATCAACCCACCCCCAACTCAGGAGTTACTGCTGGAGACCAGAGGTGGAAGATGGCCCAGGGGGAGGGAACACCAGCCCTGCAGGGCAGCCCTGCCCAGCCCAGGCTCTCACCCTGCTGAGGATCAGCCCCAGGCAGCCCCCAGCCCTGCCCAGCCCAGGCTCTCACCCTGTTGAAGGAGCGAGCGTCTCTGTAGTACAGAACCTTCATGCAACGCTCGATCAGGTCCCGAGCCTCCTCCTTGCTCAGGCTGGGTTTCTTCTCCAAGGCTTCTCTCATCAGTGGCTGGGGAGAGGAGAAAAAGCAAAGTTTGATAGCTCAGCACCTCCAGCACAGTGCTGTGGGGGTTCAGCAGCTGAGCAGCAGCTCACTTTACCTGAGCCAGGTAGGCGCCATAGCCGGTAGCGAGCGTCGGGGCCTCGTAGGCCACCCCCAGCATGTCCACGTAGCCCAGGAAGCTGAAGGGACAGAGCTGTGAGTGTGGAGCTGCAGAGGCCAGGCTGCAGCAGGGAGGGATTCACCTTGGGAGTGGCTAACCCCAGGCAGAAGCCTCTGAAGCCCCGGGGCAGGAGGTGCTCTCCACGGCTCACCTCTGGCCGCTGTAGTAGCCTCCGATGACGACAGTGTTCCAGAGGGGGTTTATCTTGGAGCGCCGGTTGTACATGACTCTGGTCAGCCAGGAGTGAATGGCTTTGGGGCTGTAACTGTGCCCATCACCCAACAGCTCCTCATCGATTCTAACAGGGGAGAAATTTCACCTAAGAAAGGCTGGAAAGCACCTGGGTAAGAGAGCAGCAGCCACACTCCAGCAGGACAGAGCAGCCTCCCCCTCAGGCTGTGTCCAAACGAGGCCTGGCACGAGGTGAAGCAGCCAAAGGCCACAGAGAATAACTGAAACTGGTTAGTGCACAGCAGAGAACATGGAAAAGACACTTGTGCCCAAGGGACTGCCAGAGGAAAAGGGGAATTTCGGCTCTGTTTTGTCCCTGCTCAGGGCATGCACGTAATTACATTTCAGTCCTCTGAGGCCTGGGAAAACAATGAACCGCAGCATGCTCAGGGCTTGCCTGGCCTGGCCAGGGCTACAGCTGCAGCACTTTGGGACAGGAGAACTTACACCATCTGGTCAATAATCTGCTTGAGGTACTGGAAGTCAGCGTAGTCGCCAGAGGCGCCCAGCATGGTCGTATCGTTCACCTTCAGGAGTCTGGAGATGCCGCGGAAGCGAGCGAGGGAGCCGTAGGAGCCCATCATGTCCGCAGCGATGATCACTCCCCCGTCGAACTTCACTCCCAGCACCGAGGTGCCTGTCACCATGGGGCTCCTGCAGACCCAAACGTCAGCAAGGCCCAGGTCTCCTCCAGGTCCTTAGTTCCCATCTCCACCGCCACCCATCCCGACTGCCTCCCATTTCCAGGCCCTCACTCCAAAACCCCCATCCCCAGGCCGCCCCCATCCCTCTCCCTTCAGCCCCTCCCGCGCTCACAGCGTCCGGCTGAAGGGCAGGAGTCCTGTGTCGGGTCCAGGCCCTCTGGGAATGTACGTTTGCCCCGGGGCCGGGCCCCCGGCCCAGAACGGCAGCGGCGCCCGCGCTTCCCAGACCTCCATCTTAGTCACGGTGCGGACCGCGCTGCGCAGGCGCAAAGGAAGAGCGGCCGCTCCCGGCCACCGTCGGCACCTCAGCCAGCTAGGAGTTGCCAGAGTCAGCAGGGAGGGGCGGGGAGGGGGGGGAGGCGGGGCATGCGCCATCTTGTGTGTGGCGGAACTCTCCCGTGCGAGATGCAGCTAGCTTCTCGGGGCCGAGGGCCTCTTCTCTGCTGTCTCTGAGGAACCTCGGGGAGCCACAGAGGCCCCTCGTGGGGCTGGACGGCCTGGGCCGGTCCCCGCCACACCGTGGTGATTGCCGAGCACGAAGGAGCCGTGGCNGTGATTCTCCCATCACGCGGCCGGAGGGGGCGTGGCAGAAGGCGTGGCGGGACTAATCGGGCTCCGCCTCTGGGCGGGGCCTGGTGCGGCGCTGACCAATGGGCGGCGCCAGGGGCGGGGCCTGGGCCAAGGTAACAGGTTGCGGTGGGCAGCGGCGGGAGCCGAGCCTGTGGCGGAGGTGAGTGACACCTAGAGCAGTGCCTGCGGGCACCGGGATCAGGGGGGCTGCAGTCCTGGGAAGATGTCCTGGCCTACAGCAGTGCCTCCAGGCACCGGGACCAGGGTAGCTGCAGTCCTGGGAGGGTGTCCTGGCCTACAGCAGTGCCTACAGGCATCGGGACCAGGGGGGCTGCAGTCCTGGGAGGGTGTCCTGACCTATAGCAGTGCCTAGAGGGGCTGTGTTTCTAGGTGTTGTCCTTCCTGGAGTGTGTCCTGCCCTATAGCAGAATCTGTAGGGGCTGATTCTGCAGGGGCCCTTATCTCTGGTGTGTGCCCTGCCCTGTGGCAGAGCCCGTAGGGGCTGGATATGTAGGTGTTGTCCTTCCTGGAGTATGCCCTGCCCTGTAGCAGAGCCTTCAGGACATGGGGCTGAAAGTGCTGTTCTTCCTGGGCCATGCCCTGCCTTGGGGTGGAACCTCTAGGGGCTGTACCTGGAGGGGCTTTCCTTTGGGGGGTTAACCTTGCCTTATAGAAGATCCTATAGGGGCTGCGTGTGCTCCACCCTACAGCAGTCCTCGCAGTGGTTCTTCTTCCCAGGGCGTGACCTACACTATAGCAGATCCTATAGGGAACCCCGAGGCTGCTCCCCCAGTGAGAGATCTCACTTGTCCCTGGTCTATCTGCTCTCCTCCCTCAGTGATCTGTCATGCTCTACAGCCCCTACAGGAACTGCCTTTCCTTGCCCCTATGGGGACTGTTCCTTCCACAGGGGATCTGCAGTTCCCTGTGGAAGCTGTATCTAGAGGTGCTCTTGTCCTTTGAGGAGTGATCCCATACAGGGACCCTGGAGCATCCCTCTCTGGGGCAGCTGCTTCTCCTCAGCGATATGCAGATAACCAGCCCCTGTCCATCTTCCCGGAGCCAGGAGCTGCAGGAGGGTGACTTCCAGCCTGGAACAGGGAGAAACCCTTTTGGACCCAGTGCCTTCGCAGGGCATTTTGGGACCCGGTGGCTTTAGGGTTGGACTCGAGGATCTTAAAGGGCTTTTCCCGATCCGGTGCAGCGGTGGCTCCCTGCCTGTGACAGCGATGCAGTTGGCCCCCGTAACGCGGCACCTCCTGAAACTTTAATGCGAGGAGCTGCCCTACTTCGCCGTGCTCCCGGGGCTGTATTTTTAGCAGCCTGTTTAAATAAGAAAGAAAAATCTAGGGCTTGGGTGTTAGCCCTGCTGCCACCTGACACAGTCACTGCCTCCAGACTCGTCTGCCTCTCGAGGTCCCGATGCACCGGCTCTCGCTGACCCATCCTGTTCTCTCCCAGCTGTGGCAAGCTTGATTTTGGGAAGGTGTTTGTGGCTTGCTCCAGGCTAGCCTTCCTCTCCCTCCACCCCATCCAGCCAAGCTGGGTTTCCATCTCCATCCCTGGAGATAAGGTGCCGTTTGCCGACGGTGCCCCTTGCCTGCTGACCGAGCCTCTCGCCTGCTGTTACTCACAGCAACCCCTCCCCAGATCCTCTCTTCTAGGGGGTGGGAGCTGCGCTGTTGTTTCCCTGCCCTGGGGATGGAGGTTTTGTGGTCCCCAGCGGGGGTTAAGGTGCTATCTCTGTGCTGGGGTTTGGGCTGCTCAGCCTGCCCCGAGGATTGCAGGGATGGGGGAAGGCAGACAGGGTCCTGGTTTGGGGTGAAACCAGAGCATCCAAACCCTGGAGCACTGGAGAACTGTTGGCTCATGTGGATCCACGTTAACCCCCAGGGCTCCTCCTCGCTCCCTGCCAGTGTCCCCCGGGATATATTTATCCCCACGCGCGTGTGGATGAAAATAATTCTGGTTTCAAAGGCACAACTTGCCTGGAAACCGGTAAACTGGTCTGATAAATGCAGTTTGCTGTGGCTTGTGCCGTGCTGGTGGTCTTGGGGCACCGTGGTGGAGCTGCCCTTGGCATGAGGATGTTTGACAGTGGGTCTGACCCCACGGTGTTGGGGACCCAAAGACGAGGACAAGGCTTTTGGTTTCTGAAACCCAGCCCTGGGCGAGGCAGGGAACAGGATTTTCCAGTCCCTGGCTGATGATTAACCCAAGGGCTCTGTCTGCGGCTGGGCTGGGATGTGGAATTCAGTCCTTATCAGTTCCCATGGGAGCCCCATGGGATGTCGCCTTGGGACTGTGACCCTTATCCCAGTGCTCATCCCCCTTCCAGTGCTCATCCCCCTTCCGGCCCCTGATGCGGTGCCAGCACCCTGGTTGCGGTGCTGAGCCTGCCCCCGGTGCGGTGCGTGACGCAGGTGCCCTGGTTTCGGGTTGCTCTGACCTGGCTGGTGGCTCACATGCTTGGCCGAGGCTTTGTCAGGGTTTCGAGCCCCGGAGTTTGCCGGAGAGCAGGACTAGCCGGTCCCCAGCGAGGGCTGGCCTGGTGATGGGCAGGGCACGGGCACAGCATGTGCTGCCTGCACCCAGAATCAGCTCCGGACTTTGGCCCCGAGCGGAACCAGGGCTGCCTACGAACACGGTTGAGCAAGAGACAGAGCAGAGCCTGGGGAACACTGCTGTGGAAATAGCCTAAACTGTGCTGGGAGCTGCAAACCAGGTGACGGGGGAGAAAGGCTGGGTCTGTGCAGCTCTGCTGGCCCCTTCCCCACGGTGTCAGGCTGCACACGAAGCGTTTGGGGATCCAGCAGCTTTCGCTCCCCCTGCTCCAGTTCGGAGCCAGGTGGCTCGGAGATGGGCTCTGACTTCAAGGCAAAACACTGCCAGCTCCTCGCCAGGGCCTTGGCCTGTGGCCGCCCACGGTGGAGCAGGACCAGCCTGGCCTGGCAGCCACTGCCTTTCCCACCTGGCATGTTGCTGGTGCTGGAAGGGAGCAGGGAGCCGGAGCGAGCCAGGGCGGCACAGATCCCTTCCCAGCATAGGAGCCTCTCCCAGCGCCGCCTGCTCATTGCAAAACAACTTTCTGGGTTAACGTCGGCAGCACAAAGGGTTCATTGTGTGGCCGACCCGGGCAGGAGGAGCTGGCCGCTCGCCATCCCCGGAGCTGATGGCCGGCAGCGTGATGCTGGAGGTGCCTGGCCAACCAGCTAGAGACCTCTCCTGCTGGTTTGCCACCTGCCTGCCCTGCCCTGCCCTCGCCTTGGCTGGGCACAGGAGCCTCACTGCTTGCTGCGACTGTCGCTGCCAGCCTGACCCAGGGCAGGGTTCAGGTGTGTTGGGCTATGACACGCCCCAGGCACAGTAACCAGTCTATTTTTAGCCCTGCTCCTCCATCCCTCCTGCTTCCAGGCTCTTTCCCTGCGGTTTCCAGTGAAATCCCCTCCCGGGGCTGTGTTTCCAGCCCGGGGCTGGGTGTTGCTCTCCCACACAGGAATGTGATCTGGCTCCAGCCCTTTATCTGCGAGCTGGAGCCCTTCCAGGAGCAGGGAGCATTCCTGGGAGATTATCAGCCAGGCCTGGCTCACCTGCTCCCTCCCAGCTCCCCACACGCCTGGCTTAGGCTGCCAGAGCCCCCCAAAGCCAGGAGCAAATCCAGGGCTCCCTTGGAAACGGCAAATCCTCCTCTCTCTGGTCCTGTGCCGGATGGGTTTGAGCCCAGCGACATCCCCAACCACATCCAACCCCTGTGGTTATTCACCACCCACTTCCCACTCTTGCCAGGGTGAGTGGTGGGGCAGGGGCAAGTGCTTTGCCAGTGGCAGTGATGCTGGCACAGTTGATGTTCTGCTCAGCGAGCCCCTGCCCTGCCAGCAGTGCTGTGGGAGGATGCCATGAGACCATGGCACCTCTCAACACCCATGCTGCACCCAGGGCTCGTGGTTCCCACCCCAATAGCAGCAGGGGCCGAGCCCTCTCCCCACCCAGGCTCTGCTTTGTCACCAGCTGCCCTTTGGACACTGGCAGCCGTGGAGAGCTCTGACATTTCCTGCAGGAGCTGGTGGCCTCTCCTCGGTTTGCCCCTACAGGTTGGTGGCCACCCTGCTCCTCCCAGACCCGAGTCCCAGGGCTCAGAGGGGACATTGCAGTGTCTGGAGGGACAGGACTGATGGGACTTGCTCTAGGGGCTCTGGCTGCAGGCACAGGGCTCAGGGTGTGTTTACAGAGGTTGGTGTCTGTTGCTGATCTCGTTAGGTGGACACCGTGCAGGGATAAGGAGCTCACCAGACAGAGGCTCTGCTCCTGGGCTCCTGCACCGACAAAATAAATAGCCATGCTTCTGCTTATAGCTCCTGGCTGCTGCCCTCACTGCCAGCTCTGGGGGAGGGAGGTAGGAGACCCAAAGGGCTCATGGTGACTCCAGAGGAGCCACAGGAGCCATCCCTGTCCATTTGGCGAGGGGACAGGAGCAGATGGTGGTGGTGGGGAGCTGGCAGGGCCAGAGGACACCAATGGCTTGTCCTTCCTGGCAGTGCCTGGTAGGGTCTGCGTGGCACCTGCTGCTCTTCCGGGCCTGGCATCTCCGGTGGGATGAGACCTTCTGTCCCTCTGCAGAAAGCTGCATCCCATGGCAGTGAGGCTCTGGCTGCAGCTCATTCCCCGGGGTAGGCACAGGAGGAGGTGGGGACTTGGGGTTGTGTAAGGACATGAGAGAGCCCCATGGCTCCAGGCATCCTGCAGCTCCAGGCATCCTTCTGATCCAGGCATCCCGTGTCTCTGGGCATCCCACTGCTCCATCCACATCCGTGCTCCATCCCCGCCTGTTCCCTCCCTGCCTGCTCCCTGCTCTGGGCTGGGACAGCTTTGAAGGTTGGCAGTATCTGGACCTGAACTGAAATTGTGGGGTCTGGGGCTTGCTTTTTTTTATTTTCCCCATGCTCAGGATGCTTTTGAGCATCCTCCTGCCTGACTCGGGGTCCCTTTGCATCCCGAGGTCCCCCTGGGACACCCTCCCGGGGAAACGGGTGCAGGCTAAACCCTCAGCATCGCCTTTAGAGCAGAGAAAGGAACTGCTGCTGCTGCTGCTGCTGCTCCCAGTGCTCGGGTGGGGAGAGACACGATGGATGCTCAGGGGGTGCTTTGGGGCTTTTCCATCCCTCAACCGCCCCCCCAGGTACCGACAGGGCAGCTCACCCCCGGTGTCCTTCCCATCTCTGCCGGCCGGCATCGTCCTGGGTGCCCCCGGGACCGAGGGGGAGGGTTACATCACGCTGTTCCCAATATGTCACTGCTCATATCTGTCCCCTCCCCACGGGACGCGGGCGCTGGGGTGATGCTGAGGGACATTGGTGCTGGTGCTGGGGCTGCAGCGAGGCTGCAGAGTTCCGCAGGCACCGGCGAGGCAGCGGGATCGGAGCCCAGCCGCGGAGCCCAGACAGCATCTCTGCCACCGCTGCGCATCTCTGGGCTCCCGCTGGCACGGGCGAGCAGCCAGGGACACGGTGAGGGTCTAGCCGCCGGTGCTGTGCCTGGGGTGGGGGTTTCGCTCTCCCAACCCTCCCAAGAGTCCCCCTCGGGAACAGCTTTGTCCCCATTCTGTCCTGAGGACACTGCAGCGCTGGCACCGAGCGTCCTCTGGCACTGTCCTCGCTGCCGGACCCTCGCCGAGCTTTGTCTCTGATCTTGGGATGACTCTGTCCCTTCTGTCCCCACCTAGGACCGCGGTGCTGAGCCCCGGGGGTGAAGTGGCCAGCGAGCGCGGCGATGATGGAGAAGCAGAACCCTGTGGACTACGGCGTCCAGATTCGCTTCATCAACGACCTGCAGGAGCCCCGGAGACCCCCAAAGCCGCGAGGGAAGCCCGGGTCCTACGGGGTGGCTGTGCGGGTGCAGGGCATAGCCGGGCAGCCCTTCGTCGTCCTCAACAGCGGTGAGAAGGGTGGTGACTCCTTCGGGGTGCAGATCAAGAGCGAGGGCTCCTACCCAAACCCCAGCACCGGCCCCCGGCCCTCTGGCTCCGTCAGCTCCGACTCGGACCTGCCGGAGAATCCTTACGCTGGCCGGCAGCTCCGGCACGGCTCATCCCACAGCACCTCGGACGAGGAGGCGAGCGGCGTCTCGGCGACATCCCGGCATGACCCCAAACCTCCCCCGGCACAGCGGCCACTCGGTGAGGAGCTGCGGAGGACACAGTCCCACGGGGACCTGCTCAGCACCGCTGCCGACGAGCCCTTTTCCGCCGGCGCTCCTCGGGCCAGCGTTAGCCAGCAGCAGCGGGCCATGGCCGGCGGCAAGAGCAGCAGCGTGTTGAACATCGCGCCGGAGCGGAGCAAAGCCTCCGGCTTGAGGCCCCCGGCCAAGGAACCCTCCTCGGACACGGAGGCCACGGTGGCCAACGGCCATGCCGACGTGGACACCAAACCTCTCTCCTCGGTGGATTCGCTCATCAGCAAGTTCGACGGGAAGGTGCAGCAGCGAGGGCGAGCGGCCAGGAGGGGCCGGATCCCCTCGGAGGAGAGGAAACGCTCGCAGAGCCTGGACGGTCGCGTCCCCCACCGCGACGTGGCCGACGGCAGGGAGCTGAGCGGTGCCCAGCACCGGGCTGGTGGCCTTCGTGCCCAGCCCTCGGTGCACACCGGCAGCCTGAGCCGGCCGAGTGGAGCCGGAGGGGTGGAGGATGTGGGGACGAGAAGCCAGCGAGACCACCGGGGCCTGGAGGAGCTGCAGAGCAAATCTCGGGCAGAGCTGCAGGTACTGGGGGGGCCACATCCTGCTGGGATCACAAGGGTCACCTTAACCGAGGCAGGCATGGGCACCAAGCTCGCCAGCGTCCTCCAGAGAGGTGGGACCCAGGGGGTGAGGGAGGGGACTCGTGTCCTGCTGGAGCTGACCTTTCTGATCCTTGGCACAGCTCAAATCCACCCCGGACCTGCTGCGGGACCAGCGCGAGGTCACCCAGCCTGGCAGCACGGACCACCCTAAGGAGCTCATCTACAGCATCCTGAAGGAGGGGTGAGCTCCCCAAGCCCCTCTGAGCGCCCCCATCCCTCCTTGTCCTTTCCCTGAAGCCCCGATGGCTGCAGGGTGGGTTGGAGCCTGTGGGGATGCCCCTGGAGCCAGCTGGTGCTCAGGACTTTGGTGGGAGCAAGTAGCAAAGCAAGGGGAGTGTTCCCCCACCCTGGGCTCAGCTGTCCCCATGTCCCCAAACGTGTCCCCTGCTCTGGCACCCACAGGAGCAGTGAAAGCGAAGTCTCCCTGAAGAGGAAAGCTGCCAGACTGCTCGAGAAGATGCAGGAGCTGGTGGTGAGTTGAGGCCATCCTGCTGCTGCTCCCTGCTGGGGGGGCTGACACACAGGTCCCCAGGCCCCCTCAGGGGCTTCTGGTGCCCCAGGGATGGGATCGTGGTGATGTGCAGTTGACAGGCAGTGGCTGGGGACTGAGCTGTGGCCCCAGGGGGGTTGCAGCACCCCAAACCCATTGAGTGATCCTTGAGGGGGGGTGTCTCTCCAGGTACCTGCCAAGGATGTGGCATGTTCTCAGCCCCAGCACAAGGATCTGGCCAGGAAGGTGGAGGAGCTGCAGGAGAAGCTTGATGAGGAGACCAAGGTGAAGCTGAGCAGAAGGTTGGGGAGATCTGGGGGGACGTGGGACTGCAGTTTACATTCCTGGGGAGGTGGAAGCACAGTGAGTCCCTGCTCTGAACCTCCTTCCTTTGGGCTCGGGGGCCCAGGAGGGACCAAATCCATTACTGGTCTGATTTACACCCCACTGGGGTGTCTCAGGGGTGCTGGGAGTGCAGATGTCCATCCTGGGGAGATGCTGGGGAGGTGGGATGGACCCCTAGAGAGGGACATAACCAGTATCACCTCTCCTGCAGCTCCGCCAGAAGCTGGAGCTGCCCAGGGAGCCAGTGAGGAAGCTGAGGGAGGCTGAAGGGGAGAGCCAGCGTCTGCGGGGAGCCCTGGAGAAGAAAACCCAGGAGCTGCAGAGGAGCTTGCAAGAGTAAGAGCTGATGCATCTAGGGGATGTGGCTGAGCTGCTGAACATGCCAGGGCCAAGGACATTTGTCTGTCCTGGTACAGGGATGCTTGGTGGAGGATGGTGGGAGGGTGTCAGAGAGGGCTGGGGGAGGACAGGGTGGGTGGCTGTCACCCTCCACTGTCCCTGTCCTCTTTGCCGTGCCGGGACAAGCCACTACCGGTGCAGAAGCTCGTGGGTGGGTGCTGTAGTCCCAGCCCCTCGGGGTGAGGATGTGGCTGGGGTCTTGCACCCCAAGCTGTGAAGATCCCCCTCGTGCTCCTTGCCAGGTTGAGTGAGGTGAGAACAGCCAAGGAACAGGTGGAGACCCGTCTGGGTGACTGTGAGGAGCAGCTGCTGGCCACGCACCGAGAGCTGGACCTCCTGCGCAAGGGCTCCAGCACATCCCCAGACAGTGAAGCCTTGTACAAGGTACGGCGGTGGTTGCACCAGGGTGAGAGCATTCACCCCGTGAGACCTCACTGCCACCGAGCCTGGCTGTCCCCTTCACCCAGGAGCTGCTGGAGACCAGGGAGGAGCTGGAGGAGGCCCTGAGCTCCAAACAGCGGCAGGAGGAGCAGCTGCGGCTGCGGGAGCGGGAGCTGACGGCGCTGAAGGGAGCTCTCAAGGAGGAGGTGGCCAGCCACGACAAGGAGCTCGACCGCGTCCGGCAGCAGTACCAGAGCGACATGGAGCAGCTGCGACGCAGCATGGAGGACATCTCACAGGTCTGGCCGTGGGGAGGGCTGCTGGGGAAGGGACAGGGACAGGGAGGGTCTTGGCTTGGAGTCAGCGTCCTTGAATTCCCTGTTAATGGTCCTGAGCCGGGAATGGGGTTTGTGTCCTGCCCCAAACTCACTCTAGTGGAGCATCCTCCTGCCCTGGCTCTTGCTGCCCCAGTGTGGAGATGTTGAGAGAGGAGCAGAGCCAGTCTGTGGAGCTGTGTGAGCTCTCCAGCTACCTGGGTGGGTTCTCTGGCCTGGCAGGGTATTAACTGGGGCAGGAGCTCAGCATCATTGGAGCACCCTCCACGGATGTTCCACAGCTGAGCACTCAATGCTTTGATCCAGGATCAGGCCAACCTGGAGTCAGAGAGGCAGAAGATCAGTGCTGTGGTGAGGAACCTGCAGCGGGAGCTGGAGGAGAGCGCGGAGGAGACCGGGCACTGGCGGGACATGTTCCAGAAGAACAAGGACGAGCTCCGTAACACCAAGCAGGAGTAAGTGTTAGAGCCACGGCTGAGCTGGAGGTAGGAGCAGCTTTTGGGGAGGTCCAGCTGCTCACAAGCACCCAGCATCTTCACTCCAAACCCTGTCACAGGGGATCAGGAGCTGGTGTGGGGCTGGTTCTCCTTCTCCTCCTCCTCTGGGCACTCAGGGGGGAAGGTGGTGGCTGAGCTGGGTGCTGCTGTTCGGCCACAGTGGGACCTGGGAACAGGTGTGTGGGACACAAACACAGGGCTGGGTTTGAGTGGCCTCATCCTGCTCCTCTCTAGGCTGCTGCAGGTGAAGCTGGAACGGGAAGAGTTTGAGGAGGAGCTGCGGGAGCTGCGGGAGCGTTTCACAGCCACCCGGGAGGAGATGGAGCAGGCACGGAGCAGCGTGGTGGACCCTGGCGAGCTGGAGGCACTCAGGAAGGTAGGTAATGTGGGACAAGGTGCTAACAGCACCAGGGACCGTGTCCAGCACCGAGGGTCCCCAGCACCTTGTCCCCTCCGTCACAGGAGCTGCGGCAGGCGCGGGAGGAACAGCGGGAGCTGGCGGCAGAGAAGCAGAAGCAGGAGGAGCTGCTGCGGCAGCGGGAGAGAGACCTGGCGACACTGAGGGGCACCATGGAGGAGGAGACGTCCAGCCGCGACGGGGAGCTGGAGCGGTACCGCCGGGACCTGCAGCAGCTCCAGGAGGAGCGGGACGAGGCCACCAAGGTGAGTGGCCCAGGAAGGGATTTGTCACCGCCCAGCCGCCAGCTGAGGAGCGATCCCTGCTCCGGGCTGCCCCCGCATCTTCTCGCCAGCCCCAGATTTCGCAGCCGTGGGACAAAGCGGCTAACCACGGACTTGGGTCCACCCACCGTGAGCTCCTCCCGAGGGACCCAAGCCCAGATTGGGCCCCCAGGACCCGCCCCCCCCCACCCCGCCCCTTCTCAGCGGCTGGCCCTTGGTCCACGCCGTGCTGTG
Source organism: Galbula dea (assembly GCA_013399015.1). Classification (NCBI taxonomy): domain Eukaryota; kingdom Metazoa; phylum Chordata; class Aves; order Piciformes; family Galbulidae; genus Galbula; species Galbula dea. The sequence continues at coordinate 63,656 of VWZX01007185.1, forward strand.
GCTGCATTGCAGGCAAAGGCGACCCTGGAGAGTGCGCGGGAGGCGTCGGAGCAGGCGAGAAAGATGATGGAGTCCAGCCTGCGGGAGCTGCAGGAGCAGAAGGACGACCTGAGGAGGAAGGTCCTCGGGATGGAGACGCATCTGAAGGAGTACGAGCGTTTGGGCGAGAACTGGGAGGGCTCCCAGGCACGGCTTAAGGAGAAGGTCACCAAACTGGAGGTACTGGAGCTGTGGCCGGTCCTGAGTTGCCCTGAGCTGTTCCCATGCCGTGGGGAGGAGTCTGAAGAGCTCTGTCTCTGCAGGCAGAGCGCAGGCAGATGGAGGAGTCTCTGGGTGAAGCCATGGAGCGGGAGCAGGAGCTGCTGATGGCCAAGCGGTCGCTGGAGACCCGGCTGGAGGAGGCCCAGCGGGGCCTGGCTCGGCTGGCACAGGAGCACCAGGAGCTCACTGCCTCCTACCAGGACGAGCAGCGGCAGAAGGAGCAGCTCAAGCGTGCCAAGAGTGAGCTGGAGGAGCAGAAGCGCCTGCTCGACCGCACCACCGAGAAGCTGAACAAGGAGGTTAGGGTGCTCAGGTGCCACCAGGGCTGCTTGCCCTCACAGGAACACCACCCCATGGGCACCGTGTGGTGGGACCTGGTCTGCGTCCCGCAGGATGGGGATCTTCGAGATGCCCCCGAGCAGTTAAGGGGAAGGGCCCAGGGCTTTGGGCGTGGATCTGGTTTCCCTGTGGAGACAGTTGGGACCAATCCTTCCCTGGTGTCCCAGGAGGCTGTCCACAGGGCTCAGCATCCCCTGGTGTCCCAGGGCCATGTCATCCCCTACTCTTCCCTAAGTGGCTTCTGCAAGATGCTCCAAGTCTGGGATCATCTAGACTGCTGCAGCAGGGCTCACACCCCTCTCCGTGATGCTCCTGAGCCCATGGAGCACTTATGTTCCCCCATGGGCATCTTCTCCCACCACAAGTCCCATGAGGGTGCTCCGGACAGGGTGCTTGGGCTGGTGCCCTGCTCCTGAGCTGTCCCCACTGTGCTGTAGCTGGAGCAGATGACAGAGGAGTCTCACAACTCGCTGGCTGAGCTGAAGTCACAGCTGGAGGAGTTCAGGGAGAAGTCACGGAAGGAGATCACAGATTCCCAAAAACAAGCCAAGGATCGGGGTGCTGAGGTGGAGAAGATGCAGTTCAGCATGGGGAGGCTACAGGATGAGGTATGGTGAGGGCTGGACTCGGTGCAGCCAATAGCCACACACAGTATCAGTGACACCAAAATCACCAAACCCAGCTGGCAGCCAAACACCGTCCTTGAAGCATGCAGCCCTGCTCCCAGGCTCCACATGCCCAGGACTCAGGGGAAAAGCCCCCCTGGGATCTGCCTCTTTCCCAGATAGAAAAATGGGAAAACCACCCCTTTTAGCTGCACAGCATAGTCCAAGGGCTGGGAATGCCCTTTCGAGGCTGGTTCCTGTTGGGGCAGGAGGGCAATGGGCTATAAGTGGAGGAGCTGCTGATCCCAGGGTCCCAGTAAACACAGATGGATACCTGCTAGGGAAAACGGTTTGGTCCCAGGGCTGTGGGTCTCCATGTCACAGCCCCCCCCCACCCCCACCCCGAGGACCTTGGGGACGTGTCTCTTGTGGGGACATGTCTCACATGGGGACACCTCCTCCCTGGTGGCTGCAGGTGTCCCGGCTGAAGCAGTCGCTGCAGGAGAGCCAGGCGGAGCGGGAGAGCGCGCTGCTGGACAAGGAGGTGCTGCTCCAGCGCCTGCGCAACCTCGAGCAGGAGATGGAGACCAAGAAGCGCTCCCAGGACGATCGCTCACGGCACCTCAAGGCGCTGGAGGTGAAGAGCCCCAAAAACTGCTGCCCCATCCCTGCAGTGCTGGGAGCTGACAGCAAGGGGCAGAGCGCTCCTTGTCCCGCAGCCTCTGCGCAGGAGGAGAGTGCTGGGAGGGGCGTGGTGCTCTTGCTAGTATTCCTATTAGTGTTATTCATATTCATTGCCAGCACAACTGGCTTTGTTTCGGCTCTGTCTGGCGTTGCCCCATGGCTCAGCTCATCAAAGGCTGTTGCTCTGTGACTTAATCTCTCGCAAAGGGGTGCTGGATGCACAGGGTCCACACAGCATCAAGCTGCCGTGTCTCATGTCTGAGCATCTCCCTTTTCCTGCCTCCTGAGCTCTGTCAGAGCCTCCTGGGCCAGTTGAGCTGTGCTGGGCTGGAAGCACTGTCAGATCAAATCCCCTTCCCCAGCACTCATCTCGTTGGCCCCAGCTGGCCAGAGCCCTTCAGCCACCCATCTCCTGCCCACAGGGTCCCCAAGGCCTGCACTGACCCCTCTGCTCCCATCTTCTTGCAGGAGAAGTCTAAACGCCTGGAGGTGGAGCTGGATGAAGAGAAGACCACAGTGGAGCTGCTGACAGAGAGGGTCAACCGGAGCAGAGACCAGGTAGGGTGGGAGGTGTCACCCGAACCCAGGCAGGGCCGTGGCAGGGTCTCCCAGCTCGGGCACAGTAGTGCTGGGTAACTCAAGTCGATGGCTACAGCTGGACACGAGATAAAAGCCCCTGAGGGAGTAGTTAGTGAGCAGCCCAGAGCCCCTGTCACCCGAAACACCAGCGGGGTGATGGCGTTGGAGGAGCTGGTTTGGGCACAAGCGGCAATTAACTGAGTTGGGCACAACAAAACCATAATCCCCTGAAATTACAGGGTGAGGTTGGTGTTTGTGCAGGAAATTGGGGCTTCAATCATGCCAGGCTTGGGGCTGTCCTGTCCTGTGTCACCCACCTGCTTATTACCTCCCAAACCAAATCCTTTGCCCGGGCTTGGTGAACGTGTGGCAGCTGCCATGAGCCTCCCAGGATCTAGCTCTGCCAGGGTTTACTGGGATCCTGGAATCGGCAGCTCCTCCACTTACAGCCCACTGCCCTCCTGCCCCTTCAGGAACCAGCCTCCCATTATTCTATCTTCCCATTATTCTATCTGGGAAAGAGGCAGATCCCAGGGGGGCTTTTCCCCTGAGTCCTGGGCATGTGGAGCCTGGGAGCAGGGCTGCATGCTTCAAGGATGGTGTTTGGCTGCCAGCTGCGTTTGAACCATGTCAAAACCACAGCTGAGTTTGGCTCAGCTGTGGCCCTACCAGCTTGGGGGGGGGGGCTTGAAGAGAATTCCAGCCATTTTTGATCTAAACCCCAATTTCCTTCCCTTTACAGGAAGGCACAAAGCTGCATGTTCTGTCCTGGTCAACCCAAAATTAGTCCCTGGGGTGGTTCTGGTTTTGTCCCATCAGTGAATCAAGCCCATTCCTGCCCCTGGCACAGCTCTGCTGCCATGCCCTGTGGTGCTGGGTCCCCAAACCCCAGTCCAACCAGTTTAAACCCTCTAGTGGAGAACTGCAGCCCTCATCTCTGGGCTGCTCACCACAACAGCGAGAACTGATTCTGTCAGGAACCAAAATCCTCTCGCTGGGTATTTTTGGTGCCATCACTACCGGCTGTGTGCGGCTGTTGGTTGCACCGAGTCCAGCTGTGCTCTGTGGCACCGGTGTCACGGGCAGGAATTGGGTCTGTGGCCACCACAGTGGCTGGGAGCCACAGCTCTTGTTAAGGAATTGCAGCAGCAAAAGTGACAGGAAGACCAAGCTGTGCCATGTCCTTGTCCCCAGATCGACCAGCTACGGGCAGAGCTGCTGCAGGAACGCTCCAGCCGGCAGGACCTGGAGTGTGACAAGGTCTCTCTGGAGCGGCAGGTACGGCTGAGCTGTGGGGGGGACTGGACCCAGCCACAGCCCTGGTCCCATGTGGGTTTTGGGGTGAAGCAGCATGGTGCAGCTCCATTGCTCTTTAGAGCATCCCTGGGAGAGGGACTGTGTTCCCCAGGAGCTTTTCCTGCTGGGAAACCATTCCCCCTTCTCCTCCCTGTTCTGAATGTGGCCTGGCTCATCGTCCCCACACCCCATCCCTGGCCGGAGCATCCTCATAGCTGCCAGGCATCTCCCCGGGGCAGCATTCCCAGGGGATCACCCCCTTTCCTCACAGCTCCCTGCCTGGACTTGTGCTCCAAACCCTCCTTACCCAACCCCGGGCTGGCTCCTGACCAGGTGGATTGACGGGAACTAAGCTCCCTGAGCTGTTCCTGTTCCCGGTGCAGCCTTGCCGCTGCCAAGGAAAACAGGAGGCTCCTGCTGCTGTTGCCGCGGGGCCTGGCCCAGCCTTGGCCACCATGGTTCCCGCTGCACGCTGACGAGGCCGGGGTGCTGCTGTGCTGCAGAATGAGGAGAGGAGCTGGGGTTTATAGTGCTTTGAGGGAGTCTTGTGGCCAGCAAGGGTGTTCAAGAGCAGGAATGGCTGATGCTGGAGGATGATGGGCACCAGGGAGCTCTTGCACCCAGTGATCCCCAGCACATCCCAGTCTCGCCTCGTGCTCGGGCCGGTGCCAGAACAGCTAATTGCCGTTACATAACCTGGCTCGTTAGGTCTCCTCCTTGGGAAAGGCTTTCTGGGCCCTGACTCACCGCGGGGATTTACATAAGCGAGGCTCGGAGCCTTCCCCACCCCAGCTGGGAGCCCCGCGGGGCTGACAGGGACGGCTCTGGGCTTTCCTCTCCCTGCAGAACAAGGAGCTGAAGAACCGCCTGGCCAGCTCCGAGGGGCTGCACAAACCCAGCAGCAACGTCCCGCAGCTGGAGGCGCGGCTGGAGGAGCTGCAGGACAAGCTGCAGGCAGAGGAGAGGTACCGGCCACGGAGACTCCCTCACCTCAGGGGAAGCCTTCGGCCTCACCGGCTGCCAGCCCCGAATCCCAGCCCCACCTGTTGCTTCGCCGCAGGGAGAAGAACGTCCTGCTGTCCTCCAACCGCAAGCTGGAGAGGAAGGTGAAGGAGCTGACCATCCAGATCGATGACGAGCGGCAGCAAGTCAGCGACCAGAAGGACCAGGTGGGTGGTGGATGGGAGCTCTCAGATGCCAAGTGGCTTTGGGACTCACCTAAGGCTGCTTGTCCCACACCCACCAGCCTAATCCCATGGGAATTTCCCTGTCTCCCTGCAGCTGAGCCTGAGGGTGAAGGCCCTGAAGCGTCAAGTGGATGAGGCAGAGGAGGAGATCGAGCGGCTGGAAGGTGCCCGCAAGAAGGCCCAGCGGGAGCTGGAGGAGCAGCACGAGCTCAACGAGCAGCTGCAGAACCGCATCAAAGCGCTGGAGAAGGAAGCTTGGTAGGGGCTGTGGGGCTGGAGCTGGGTCCTTGTCCCACCCCTGGGCTGCAGGAGGGTCCCAGCCCAGTAGCCCAACAAGGGCTGAGCCCTCTTCTCCATCCCCAGGCGCAAAGCCACCCGCTCGGCCGCCGATTCCTCCCTGCAAGATGACCCGCTTAGCTCGGACGAGGAGTTCGACAGTGCCTATGGACCTTCCTCCATCGCCTCGCTGCTCAACGAGGCCAGCCTCCAGACCAGCTCTTGCTGATGTCTGCCCTTGCTGCCCGGGATGCTCCATCCCGGAATGGAGTCACTTCCCTGCAGCCGAGCAAGGGACCAGCCACAGATGCAGCTGCTCAACACAGAAACTCTTCTACTACCAACAGGGTGCAGGACAGTGCCGCTGAAGACCCTGGGATGGGAACCACCCCTGGGCACTGCCTTGGCTCTTCATCTTCATACGGGTCTCAGGGTGTGTTTGCAACACAGCTTTTTGCCAGAGGGGAGCTGCTCACCATGGCTGGTGTCCCCCTGGGTGACCAGGTCCCACCAGGACACACACCATAGCTCTGGGGTCCAAGACGCTGTGCCAGGGGATCAACTGCAGGGGCTGGGAGTCCCCACGGTTCTGGCCACCCTGGTTTATTTTTCTATGCCTCCCTCCTCGCTCTTCTGCTGTCCTCTCCTGGGTTCAAGAGCTATTTTAAATAAAATGGAGCATTTTAAGGCCAGGGGCTCCTTGTCCATCCCGGGCTGAGGGCTGGCACTAGGCTGCAGCACGTTGGGCTCTGTGGCACCAGGCTCCAGCACAGCTCCTTTCCCATTCTGCTGGATCGGGCCTGCAGATAAATCCTTGTTATCACTAATTAACAAGGATGGGAGTCTTGCCAAGTGCTAATTAGCACCGTTGTGTTGATTGACAGGTGGTTATGGCAGTTCCCCTCTGTGGCTGTGAGCAGGACCGGGCTGGCTCCATCACTGAGCTCTGCCCCTGCTGCCTCAGTTTCCCCTCCTGCACCCTGGTGACATTTAACTGGGCTTGAGGCGGTTGGGGGTGGACACAAGGATGACACCAGAGCCACTGCAGTCCCCTTTCCGGTCGGTACCTGCCATGTCTCTGCATCACCAGTGCCCAGGGCCGTGCCAGGCTCCTGGCCCAGCACTCACGGCGTCCCCACCGCGGCTAAACCAGGCCGGCACAACCGGTTCTGCCCTCAGCTCCTCCCGGACACGCGTGTCGGAGCTGAGGTCAACCACCACCCCCACCCTGTGCCTCAGTGTCCCCAGCGGCTGCTCAGCCCGGTGAGGTGGCAGGGTCCCCGCTGTGCCTCAGGGTCCCCGCTGTGCCTCAGGGTCCCCGTGAGCTCTGCTGGGGCTGCTGAGGGGCTTGGGGGGTGTGGAGTGCCCGGGTGAGGAGGTGCTGGTTGAGCATGACTGAAGTTTGGCAGTCCCCACCCTTGTCTCCAGCAGCTGGCCAGCCCCGAGGGATCAACGTCCTCCAGCCTGCTGGAAATCCTTCTGCCCCCAAGCCCTCCCAGGATGGGGTGTCACCACCCTGGGGCTGGAGAGTGGCCCTGGTGACCGCACAGGGCTGGAGCGTGGCCCCGGCCAGCAGGCCTGGGGCTGGTGGTGAACCTGAGGCCTGCTGAGCTCATCACACTGGTATGAGGCAATTAGCGCCCGCCCGCCAGAGCCGAGGCAGTGGCACACCCAGGCCACCCAGCGTGGCACGGGGTCACAGGCCCCGGCAGAGACCTGATCCCCTGGCAGAGCTGAGGGGGCTGTGGCACACCCTTTGGCCGGTGTAGGGCTGGTGACCCTGCACCTCTAGGTAGGGGCAGCCTCGGCACCTCCTGCCAGGCTCGGCTGGCACCCTAAGGCCACACATCCTCTTGGCATGCGGGGAGCAGCCCTGGCACGGTTCGAGGTACCCCACACAGTGTGGGCCACCATGGCACAGTATGGAGCACCGTGGTTTGGCATGGATCAGCACGGTTTGCGGCACCGTGGCATGGTTTGTGGCACGATGGCATGGTTGGGGCACCGTGGCATGGTTTGGGGCACCACGGCATGGTTTGGCACGCACCCCACCGTTCGGCAGCGCTGGGCAGGCCCCGGCTCGGTTTGGTGAGGGTTTGGCAGAGCTGGGCTGGGGCTCGGCAGCCTTTCTTGTGGCTTGGCACGGCCCCGGCAGGGCTCTGGGCGCGCTGGCGATGTGGGCGAGGTGACATCGCAAGGGGCGTGGCCACCGTCGAGGCGCGGCCGCGGGCGCTGGGCGCGTCCACGTGTAACGGGCGTGCCCGTGGGCGTGCCCCGCGGGCGCGGGCTTGTCCTATTGGCGACAGGTGCGCCCGTGGGCGTGACCTGCGGTCGGGGGCGGGGCCGTATAAACACACCGCCGGCAGCGGCGGGTCCCTCAGTCTCGGCGAGGCCATGAACGGGCTCAGGGGTTGGTGCGCGGTGCTGGACGTGCGGCCCCACGGCGAGAACACGGTGAGCCCAGACCGACCCTCCCCCCCGGGAACCCCTCAGGACCCCCAGTACCTCCACTCCCCCGGCCCGCAGGATCGCCCCTTCCCTTCTCCCGGAGATGCCAGCGGGAGTATCCCGTGGGGGCTGTGGAGGGGTCCCAGGACGCGCCGTGGGTGGAGCGGGACTGTGCCCACCCGATAGTGCTGCCCCAACCCGGTCTACCTGCCCAGCAGCCGTGGGGCCGTTCGGGGGTGGTGGGGTGTCTGTGGCCCCACTCTGTCGCAGGAGTCCCTCCGACGCCGGGATTCGTGGCCACCTTGTCTCCGGAACCCTCACTGGGCCGGTGTATGGGGTCTCGGTGGACCCCGCTGGGGCTGGTGAGGATAGCAGAGCCCAGCAAAGGCTGGGTGTTAGCTTTGGGGTCCTGCCTGGGGTCTGCTGGGAATCTACCAGCACCCACTCCCGTGTGGGCATCAGTCCGTCCCAAATGATGTGATTTTTTGGGGGTAACACATCCCTCGAGTGGCTTGTGGGGAGCGCGGGACCATGGTACTGGGCGCAGCCAGCAGCAAGTCTGTTTTGGCGCTTTCCTCCCTGGCTTCTAGTAGGGCCTCGCCTTCCCTTCCTTCTCCTTGGGTTTTCCCTGTTCCGACGGCAGCCGGGCCACGGCCGCCAGGACGGGCCCTGGGTGGGGCTGGCAGCGCCCCGAAGCCTGCCCTGCACCCCAATCTCCCCACCAGCAGTTGAAGCCAGCGCTGGTGCTTGGCACTTTGGATTTTTTCCTCTGGTTTTGGTGACCGGAAGGATCCCGAAAGGCACCGGTGGCAGCAGGAGAACCGCGCCGGTGCTCAGCCACCTTCCTCTGTGCCGGTGGCCACCCGGCTCCTGGCCCGAGCCCTGCCGGGTGACTCAGCTCTGAGTCTCCTCTGGAGAGCCCTAATTCCCCGGAGCCTTCCCGGCCTTATAAGGAGCGATTGCAGAGTTGGGCTCGCTTGGCTAATGGGTTATTAGGGCGATAAGCGCCTCTGTAACGCGGTGATCTCCAAACACCAGAGCTGTTTGCTGCTGATCCTCGGCGATAGCCTCTGGGTCAGGTCAGGCCTGTTCTCCTTTGACAGTCGTGACAGACAGACTGCCTTCCCTGGGCTTGCAACACGCCGGTGTCGGGATCGCTGCCTGTGGGTCCTCGGCCGGTGCTGCCTCTCTTGTGCCCGGGATGTGTTTGGGATTTGTGTGCTCCTTCTTCCCTGGCAGTGGAGTCAGTGTCTCTGCCTCCAGCCAAGCTTTTCCCAAGTAGGAATGTTGGGGCTGGACGATGCAAAACTGACTAAAAGATTTAAAATCACCTCTGGCTTCCCTAAAAGCTTGTCCCAACCAAGAGTGCTTGCTGTTGTTTGCAGGGACACGGATCTTGCCAGGTAGTTGGAGCCAAAGGGCTGTCAGGATTTTGGGAACACCTCTTGCAGGGTGCTAGGTGGGAATGTGGCCACGCTGCCAAAAAGCCTTCAGCTGCTGGGGCCTTGCTGGAGCCATCACCCAAACCTGGCTGAGCCATCCCGTTGGTGGTTACCACCTGAGGCTGGTGGGGGAAGTTGGACACAGGCAGTTCTGGGCTGGAGTAACTCTTGGGTTGCACAGCTCGGGGGGTTAAGGAAGAGTTTTCTGTGTGAGGTGGTTTTTTCCTAGCAGGAGGCAAGTTCGAGGCACTCCATCATCTTCCCAAGGGGGTGCAGAACCCACTGCCCCTTCTTCTCTGGGCTGTGAACAGGAGGAGAGTGTTGGCAGAGCAGATTTAACACCAGCCAGGAGGTAACAGATTGGGGTAGGGGAGCCTCTTTTGGCTCTGCTTGTCCTGCCCCAGCCCAGTTTGGCACCTTGGAGCAGGACAACAGTGAGTGCTGCCCACAGTGTCCCTTGGGATTGCTCCAGCCTTACGCTGGGGGAGCTGAAACCAAACCTGGCAACGAAACTTTGGCTGTAGAAAGGTCAAAGCAAAGTCCAAAAATAACCATGCAAGACCATGCCCAGGGTCTGGCCACACCAGCAGTGTGTGAGACTGTAGCCAAACTCAGTGCATTTCCTTCTCTCCTCTGTCCGCCCGGTCCCGGCCGGGCATAGCTCACTGCTGCCGAGGCTGCAGCACACAAACAAGCTGGGTAGGGAGGGGTTCACTGTAACCTAGCTGCAGCTTCTGCCTCCTGCACCTGCCTTGGTCTCCCTGAAGTATTTGCTGCACTGAAGAAGCTGATTTTCCCCCCTGGTGGTCCAGAGGACCTTGGTCAAACGTCCGTCTCGTGTCTCACCATCCATCCCTCTGCTTCCCCCACGCCTCCCTGGCGTGCAGGAGGATGGAGATGGCAGAGCCTTCCCCCGCCGGCATTTGCATGGGTGGCTTCCTGGTTGTTTGACCCGAGGTCTGTAGCGCCAGTGCCGGTTGGGAAGGCTCTGGCTGCTCTTTGCTTCCTGCTGCAGCCGGTTTGTGTTGGCTCCATGGCAGCTTTGTCCAGGAGCAGGGTTTCTGGGGTCCACTGGGATGGAAAGCACCTGCGTGCTGACTCCAGGAGGGTTTGGCGGCGGGGATGGAAATGGGCTGGTGCTTGTCTCTTATTGCAGCAAATCTTCCCTGAGCAGGGATTTCCATGGACAACTCCCACCCTTGCCCAGGCCTGATGGGATGGGGATGGTGACTGTGGCATCCTGGCACTTGTAAACAAAGCTGCGAGCAGGGATGCACGGATGTGGTGCTTGTGACTCTGCCGGGCTTGGCCATGCCAGGAGTAGGCTGCTTCCTACTCCCAGCCTTTCCCTGTGTCCTGTTGGCTTTAGGCAGCACGACAGTGCTGAGCAGTGTTCCACGTGCAGGCCCTGCTGTGAGCTGTTTTCTCCACCAGAAAACCCCTGAGTGCTTCTTGTGTCTTTCTCAAACTACGCCGCTCGCTGCATCTGGCTGCTCTTAACGTGTTTCTGACCCAGGTTTCCAACTTCTTGGGTCTTGCCAAGGAAAACATTCCCTGGAGTAAAAGTTTCAGACAAGTATCTGGTTAAATGATCAGTGCTGCCAAGTGCCAGCAAAGCCCAAGCAAAGTTTCTCTTGGATGATTGTCTGAAGGGGGGAGCGAAGGGCTCTGGCCACGTGTCTGGGATCCGTGGGAGGGCTCCTCGTTTCCCAGGGAGCCAGGGTTTGTGTGAGCAGCGTACACAAAATATTTGGGAAACAAACAGATGGCTTGTTGAGACTTGGATGGCGAGGAGAGCACTTGGAAGCAGGGAGCCAGAAATACCTTGACGTTGCTTTTGGAGAGCAGGAGGCTGACGTGGCTGAGGTGTGGCCAGGGGCAGGCTCCCGCTGCTGCGCGGGCACCTACCCTGGCTCTGCAGTGCTGCTGCCTGAGAGCCCGTGGCTGTGGCACGCTGAGCAGCTCCTGCTTTCGAGGCCGTGGTAAAGAAGGATCATGAGCAACAGCTCCCTGGGCACCGTTGAGGTCTGTCTGGGTTGGGGGGTTGTGCTGTGCCGTGGGCACAAGGTGCTGGTGTTGAGCTGTGGACAGAGAGTGGGCAACCCCACAGAGCGTTTCGGGTGTCTGCATGTTGCTTTAGGGCTCTTGGTATGCTCCAAGCCTCCCCTCAAAGGCTTGCTGAGCTTTGCACAGTGCTGGATGCTGAAATGCCTCTTTGGTGAGTGGCACTGGCTTTGGGTGAGGAGTTGAATGGTGAAGAGCTCTGTGGATGGCCGTGGCCTGGAGCCGGGGAATGCTCTGCCGCTGCTCTCGCAGGCTGCTGCCAACGTGGGTCCCGCTCGGCTGGGGCTGTGCCGGCAGAGGATGGGCAGAGCCGTGGGGGTGCGTGGCTGCCACAGCAGGGCAGGGAGAAGGGTGAATCTGGAGAGGTCTCGGTGAGCGAGCAGGGAATGGCTGCACTTGCCCTTCCCCAGGGCTGCTGCCGAATACCAGGCATCGGCACCGCTGCAGCCGGTGAGCGCCGCGACTCCTGGCAGAGGAGGGCATGCACGGAAAGGAGCTTGGCACTCAAAGGCTGCAGCTCATCTGTGTTACCTCAGCCCTGGCTGGGCCACGGCTGCTCCAGGCCCTGATGGCTCTGATAAACGCTCCTCGTGTGCTCACTCTTACTCATGTTAATCCCAGCGTCGCTTGGCAGGCTGCAGCTCAAGCCGAGGGGGAAGGCAGCTTCTCCGCGATGCCGACCCAGCTCTCAGGCTTGTGCTGGACCTGGATGTAAAACAACTTCCGTGGAGTCAGAGCTTCCAACTGAAAGCCACCTCTTGTTGTAGGAGAGCATGCAGGTGCTGCGGCTGACTCTGCCCAATGACCTCCCGGGAGACAGGCGCGAGCAGGCAAAGCAGAAGGTGGGTCTGCCCCGTGGCTCTGTTGGGAGTGGAAGAGGGAAGCTTGTGAGTTAAGCTAGGGAGCAGGGGAGCAGGTGTTGGCTGGAGGATCGGTCAGTTTGGGCTTGGGGAATTAGAAACCTCACCTCCTGCTCCGTTCAACGCTCTGGTGCCGGCTCCCGAGGCCGTGCTTGCTTGGTGCCGCGTTCCTCTGCCCAGGCAGATGCCACTGGTTTGACTGGAGCCAGGTGACCCAGCTCTGAAAGCCCTGCTGCTTCTGTCTCCTGCAGCCAGTGGGAAAAGCCTTCGCCATGGTCGCCAACAGATCCAGCAATGGTCACTCCCTGGCCTCTGAGTGCATCAAATCCAACGACGGTGATGAGGAGATCATCAAGGTAGGGTCCCTGGCTCTCTGGCTTTGTTGCAAAGTGATCTGCTTTAATTACTGGGGATGGAAGAAAAGGGTTTGTGTGAAGCTGCACCGAGGTGCAGCTCCTGGTTGTGCAGGCAGGACTGGTGTGGTGCTGCTGGCTAGCTCAGTGGCTTCCTTGGTGTTGAGGGGGTGCAGTGAGAAGCTGGGGCACCCGCGGTGGCTCTGCAGCGTGGGGGTCACACAGGAGGAATGTACCTGATGAGAGGAAACCTGTGGCTCGTGGAGCAGAGGGATCCAGCGTCCCAATCAAGGTGGAGCTGGGCTTGCTGCAGGCGTTCCTGGGGGTCAGGAGGGTCTGACCTGCTGCCCTCATCTCTCCTGGGCAGGTCTACCTCAAGGCACGGGCTGAGGGCAGCATGAACCACGAGGAGCACGTCAGCCAGCTGAAGAGTGAAGTTCGTTACATCCAAGAGGTAGTTAAGATGCATGGGGGGCTCTGGCTCACGGTGGGGGCTTGCAGTGAGGGTTTGGGGTGCTCTGCTTCCCCTGGGGACGTGCTGTGGGGTCTCCTGGTGATGCCCACGCTGGCTGCGACACTGAGCTCCAGCTGAGCCCCAGCCATTCCTGCCCAACGCTCCAGCTGGTTGACTTGCCTGTGCAGGGCAGTAGTCTAATCAAGCACCATAAATTAATTCAGCCTGACTAATTGCTCTGCTATATGGACTGAATTTGAAGAGAATTGCGTGATGACTTTCCCCCAAGGCTGTCCCCTGCCTGCCTGGGTGCGGCACAGCCCGAGCCTCTCGTTAAAAGGCAGTTTCTTTGGTATGTCTCATCTCCCAAAGTAAACTGGATGATGAGGCTCTGGGAAGATTAACCCTTCCCTCTGCTCCTGGTGGGATGTGGTTTCTGGAGAGGGCTGGTTGCTTGGCATGGGAGTGGGTGCATGTTCTGGTGCATGTTCTGGGCTGGGCAGCTTGGCCTTCAGAAATAAAATTATGAAAAGGAGGAAAAGGGAACAAAAATCCCTGAAATCCATGGCAGTCTGGGCTTGCTGTCCTGAGGGAGTTTCCATGCTGAGTGCTGGCCCAGGCAGCAGTAAGGGGCAGATCTGGTTGCAGTATCCAGAACTTTTGCATGGTCTTTCAGACTTGACTTCCAAAACTCGTGTTTTTCACCTCAAAAGAAAACAGTCTGTTCCTGCTGCCTCCTGCCTGCACCCAGCCCTGGCTCCTGCCCGCCCAGGGCTGCTGCTCCGGGGGTGTTGCTCACCCAGACCTTATCTCACAGCCAGGTGGTTGCTGCAGTTTTTGTGTGTGATCCTTCCCACTCTTGGGGCTTCCACTTCAGCTCTTCTGATCTGAGCTTTCCTGGAGCTCCCCACAGCTTGGATGGGAGCAGGAGTCAGCTTCTAAGAGGGCTTCTTGGCAATAGTCAAGCAGGTCTTGGACCTGGTCGGGCCACAGAGGCCGTGAGTAGCCCTGTCAGAACTGCTGAAGCAGCATGAGCGTGCAGCACGACTTATCCTGCATGTGAAACCCAAAGAATAAGCTAAACCAGGGAGCCACGGTGGCAGCTCCAGTCTGTTTGCATCCAAGAGGAGTGCCCTGTGCTGGGTCATGGTGTGAAAAGCCTGGGAATGTCTGGATCCAGCTGTCAGTGACACCCAAGAGCCACATGTCATGCTCTCACCTTGTCCCTCATCCTGCCACTGCCTGGTCTCCGGCAGACTGCTTCACCCCAGCGCCTCAGGCATCCAAAATCCAGAGCCAGGGACAAAGCCAGGCTGTTAATGCTTTCAGAAAGCTTTTCTTTGGAAAGTGCTGGGGCAGTGTTTGCTGCAGGAGCCTGTAAATCACTCCTCTGGCTTCCTTGCTCTGACTAATTCGAGTAGCTGTGAGTCAAGACAGCACTTGTCAGCATCCTGCAGCATGGCAGAGCGTGAGCTGGGGCAGAGCAAGGGTCTCCTGGCTGCAGGGGTGACCCCAGTGACCAGAGCGTGAAGACTCAGGCGTGGCTTCAGATCACTGTCCTTTTTATTTGGCTTAAATTGATCCATTTTCTCCTTCCCATGGCAGTGTGGGACAGCTGTTTCCCAAGGGTCTGACCCGCCAGTGCCACTCGCAGGCAGGGCTGGAGTAAGAGCCGTGGCTCAGGCTGGCAGAGCGGCTGTGGCTTGTGCCTCGGCACAGGGCACCGGCGCAGCCGCGGCGCTGCCGGTCGGTGGCTGTTAGGCTGAGTGGCACTGTCCATGCAGACCCAGCTAAACTGCCTTGCCTTTGCCAGGCTAGAAGTTCTTTGAAGAAGCTGCGGGAAGACTTAAGTAGTAAACTTGAGAGCAGACAAGGAGCTAAGCAGCGTGCACAGGTAACGGGAGCATTGCTGGGGCGGTCGATGGCCTCGGCTAACGAGATGTCATCTGTGGGGCCAGGAACGGCTAGAAGGGGCCTTAAGGATGGAGAGGTGCTTGTGGCAAGTGAAAGCCACCTTGGCACCGCTGGCAGGCAAAAGTCAAAAGCCCACCTGGGCACTTAGCGAGGAGGCAGTAAGGAAACACACTGCTTGGCCAGATGTGCTCTTGCATGCTCGTTTGAGGGGGTCTGGGGTTGCTGAGGGGCCCCAGAGCCAGCTGTCTGCATGCCACGGCGCTCGGGTGCGGGCAGCCGGGCCGGGCAGCGTCACAGCCCTGTCCCTCTGTCCTCTCTTCCATAGGTCGTGCTGGAAAAGCAGAACGGGAGCTGGCTGTGCCCTGAGGGACTGTGTGCTGATTCCTGGGAGGAACAGGTATGGAGCTGGAGAGGGGGATTGCAGTGCTGAGGGAAGAAATAGCAGGTTTAGTTTGAACCCTTCCTCCCAGCAGGTATCTTTGGATCTGTTCAGCACCAACCTGGGCACTCTGGCAGCAGACTCCAGGCTTTTTATCAGGGTCAGATCTAGTAGAGCAATAAAACTCTGCATAATGGGTTTTTAAACATAGCACACAGGAGCACTTTAGCAGAAGGGAGAACAGGAGCCTTCAGGTGGGAATTATTTCTCCAGCTCTCTCTTTCCCCTGGCTGGGGCAGGTGCTCAGGGTTGGGGTTTCGGGCCGCAGACCTGGTTCAGGTTGCAAGGTTTCAGGTTGCCCAAGCGTGGATCAGGGTGGCATCCTGCAGACAGGGCTTGGAAGGCAACCAAAGGATACTGCCTGCCTTATCTTGAGGGCTGGAAGCTGTCACTCACACGTGGGAGGTGAGGACAGGAGTGCTTTTCGTTTTGCCAAGCTGAGGAGGGATGTTACCAGGCTTTGGCACCAGTAGTGCTGCCCACGTTGGGGTGGAGGGCTCCTTTGATACCTCCTGACTGCTCATCCTCTCCTCACCCCTTCCCTGCAGGAGGATGAGTGCTCAGGTGAAGATGTGGAGAAGATCCGGCAGACAGCCAGGAGGCTCTTTGCAAAGCTGCAGGAGGCTGAGAAGCAGCATCAGTTGGAAAAGCAAGCCTTTGAGGTGACTGCTGCATGCTTCTCTGCATGGCTTTCATTTTAGTTTAGCAGGTTTTGTCTTTTTGGAGGTCCAGGGAGCTGCATGGACATGTGTCTGGGTTTCCAGAGGTGTCTGGCTTCTCCTTGCAGAGCAGCAGGCTTGGTGTGTCCTGTCAAAAGACACTGGGGAGCCCAAACCTGGCCAAACCCCAGCAAACTGGTTGCTCAGATGAGTCTGAAGACTTAAATGCTCTCCCAGTTAAAAATGCCCTGAAATAAAAGCAGTAGATGGCTTGGAAGGTGATGCCCTAAACTCTGCCAAGCCTTTCTGACTGTCCCCTGGCTTGGTGCATGACAGGGCTGTTTCCTGGGACGTGAGGACCCCCAGGATGTCTCAGTGAGTTGAGCAGGGACCAAGTCTGCAGTCCCGGTCCCGGTGCTGGGCTGCTGTGGCTGTACTGGCCATCGTGGTCTGCCTTGGAGCTCCTCTGTGGAGCTGTTTGGTGTGGGTGAGCTGAGTTGGAGGCACCTAGACCCACAGTGTGGGTCTCCTGACCTGCCAAACGGTGCTGATGAAGCTGCTGCTGTCCCTTGCCTCCCTTCCTCGGCCCTGCTGATTAATTGTCCCCTTTGGTGTGTGTTTTAGTGACTGCTCATGTCCCGGATGGGCTGGGCCTGACCACGTCACCTGCGCTGGTGGCAGTGGTGACATCCTGGCTCTCATCCTGTCCTGCAGACCAAACTGGTCCTGGCTAGCCTGGGGAGTTCCTCAGAGCAGGGCAGGGGACAGCATCCTCTGGGGAAGTGGGTTTGAGCGGCAGCCGCTTCCTCCGGCGTGAGGACATCGGCCTGCCTGCAGTGCTGGCACGTGCCCCCAGGACATCTGTCCTGGTGTGGAGGAAGTTGGGTGGTTTGGGGCACTTTGGGGTCTTAGGTCAGGTGAGATGCTGAGCATGGTCTCAGAGCCTAGCTGGAGATCCCAGAGGGGGCAGCGATGGCTGCTTTGGCAGCTGCTGATCCTGCCGGCTCTGCACAGGTGTTCTCTGTGTGCCTTGCTGTCTGAGCCTGCTCTCCAGCTGCTGTGGGGACCCTCATGGACACCCCTGTCTCCTGCCAGCTCCTGAGCCGTGGGGCTGGCTGCTGAGGTTGGCTCCTTGGGCCTGAGAGGAGCCAGCAAGCAGCCCCAGAGCACGTGTGGCCAAGAGTGAACATGTCTCTTGCGTTTGAGGAGCCTTTATTGCTACAGCGTTTAGGCACTCGCTCCTTTGAAGTGCTTTGAAGCCAAGGAGCTTTCTGAAGCAGCTCTTCTGTCTGAAGGATGTCAGGCTGTTGGCTAGGACACCTGGCTGCCTTCAGCAGGAACCTCCTGACAAGGCTTCCAGCAGCACTGTGGCTTTGGAAGGCTCTTCTGGTGGCTGGGGTGTCCGGTGGCAGGGGAGGGTCGTAGGTAAAGCACCTCTGTCTCTTTGCAGAGGACAGTCTCACAGTACCAGGAGGAAGCAGAGCAGACGAGCTCTGCCCTGCGGAGGGCAGAGAAGAGTGTGCTGGAGAAGGAGGTGCAGGTGGATGAGCTGCAGAGACTCCTGGCAGGGATGGAGAAGGTACTGACCCTGAAGCTGGGGTGGGGCTGATCCCTTGGGGGCTGTCCTGCTGTGCTAGGGGGGAATGGGGAAGCCTGAGGGTGATGAGATTGGCAGTGCTCAGCGTGGACCCCGCAGTGAGTCCTGGATCAGCCACGTGGAGCATTTCCCTTCCCAGCCAGGTTTAACCCCACAGTATTGGGCAAAGCCAGCTGCTGGGAACAGCTGAATATTGACAGTGGCTGATTTTAGACTTGCATTTCCCAGGTCTAGAAGATCTGGTTGGTCTGTGCAGACTCTTCCAGGTATCCTGGAAGTGAGCAGACAGTCTAGACAGCCTCCTGGTTCTCCTCACAGGGGCATTAACACAACCTCCAGCCTTCATTAGATAGATACATTTTTTTTAAGCTGTGGTCTGTTTGTAATGCTATTAAAGTCCTAAATCTAACAGTGCAGGAGGAGCACGAAGTGCTCTGGGCCTGCAATCCCGAGCCCGGCAGCAGGGGAAGGAGCTGGCTTGGTGCTTTGCCCATAGCCTGGGGGTAAAGGAGTGGGCTGCCTGCTGTCGGTCAGCTCTGCGGCTGCCCTCGTCTGTCTGTCTCTGGCATGTAAATGTAAGGCTGGTGAAAACAAGCCGCAGATGGAGTGGGGAGGCTGAGCCGGGGCCCGCCTGGCTCCTGGGGTGTTGGCCGTGCCGTGCCGTGCCACGGAGGCTTGGGAGCATGTGTTGGGACTTGTTTCCGGGTGTGTTGAGCCGGCCTCTCGCCCTGCCGCAGGAGCACAGGAGTTTGCTGCTGAAGATGAAAGAAGGCGAAGCAGAGCTGGCGCGGCTGAGAAGCGTGGAAGGTGACAAGCTCGCCGAACAAGACCGGTGAGGCTCGGCCTCCGGCTTGGCTGCCAACTCCGGAGCAAGCCCACGCCGCTGGGTCGGGGTGTCAGCTCGCTGGGGCATGACTGCACATTCCTCTGAAGGGCGTGCTCAGCTCTGGCTTGCAAAACAGCTCCCTGCTCCCAGGAGCTGATTCATCCCCAAATACCTCCCGCAGTTTTGCTTTGCTCCGAGAGATCCGGAGCCGGGCTGCCCAGAGACCTCCAGCGGCCCCGCTGCCGGCTGGGAGCTCGGGGCAGCTCCCTGGGAGCCTCTGGAGCAGCTGATTCTCCCCATGTCAGATGCATTCCGCCCAGCCGGTATCCCTGTGCTCCAGGGGCTAATTGGCAGTGGCTTGTTTCTGGAAGGCCTTGTTTGTGGCCTGACTCTTCCTGATGTTCCTGTGTCCCTGGCAGTCTGTGGTTGCCAGTCTTTGTGGCTCCTGGTTGAATAGGTTTTGTCTCTGCCTCTCCTGACGTTGTCTAGTCAAAAGATTCCAAGCCCTGGCTGATACAAAGGTGCTCTGGGCATAGCTGGGTGGGTGCTCTCTTTCTGGAACACCATCTGACGTCTCCTGGACTCTTGTCCTCTCCCTCCTGCAGGTCAGCCCAGCTGGAGAAGGAGGTGGCCATGCTGCGGGAGAAGATTCACCACCTGGATGACATGCTGAAAAGCCAGCAGCGCAAAGTCCGCCAGATGATCGAGCAGGTGAGGGGAGCAGGGCTGGGCCAGAGGGCTCGGGGGGGACTTCAGAGAAGAGAAAGGTGAAAAGTCAATCTCTTCAGCTGCTTGGAAGCAAAGAATTGCTGGTTTGTGGGGCTGAGTTCAAAGGCAGCCCAGAGCCCTGTCCTGCAGCGGGGCCTGACCCCGGAGGGACAGTCCAGAGGGCTGTGGTGTGAGCTGCCCCAGGCCAAGGAGGAGACGAGAAGAGTAGGAGGAGAGCTGTGCACCCTGCTGAAACTCTCCAAGTGGAGGCTGCCTCTCCTGGGGCTTAATTCACAGACTTAATTTGATTGGGTTTTATGCAGACCTCGGAGTTAATGTTGTGAGTGTTAAGAGGCAGAAGCAGCTGCCCTTCTTCCTGGAGGTTTCTCCAGCCCAGCCAGACACAAGAGGGTTTTTCAGCCACTGTGACCTTTTCTCTTACAGCTCCAGAACTCCAAAACAGTGATTCAGGCCAAAGATGCTGTGATCCAGGAGCTCAAGGAGAGAGTCGCTTACTTGGAGGCTGAGGTGTGTCTTAGCAGGGCTGTTCCAGGGGGTACAGAATCTGCTCCACGCTCAGAGTCTCTCAGGTTTTATGCAGGCCTGTGGGTTGTGGCTGGATCCCTTGTGGTGATGAGCTGTGGTCAAGCAGAGCAGCCAGCAGCAGAGACCTCCCCTGCCACTGCCACCTGCTCCATGCAGGAAGACATGCCCTCTGCAGTCCTGAGGGCTCTGCTGGCTCCCTGAGCTGGTGTGATGGGTTCTGGTGCAGCCAGCATTGCTGGAGCAGCTGCAAACTCAAGCTGAGTCCAAAATAATCTCATCAAGCTCATTTCTCTGGCAGCAAACCCCTTCTTGAGCAGAAAGCCTCAGCTGGGCAGGCGCGTGTCAGCAGTTCACGCTGCATTCCAGCCTCCGGGGTTGTAGAGTGTCAAACCTCCTTTTTCAGAGGAAAACTGAGCCTGCCTCTGCACTTGGGTCATTTTCTTCCCTCCTTGGTGACTTGTTTTGCTAATTTCTGCCTAGGGAGGGGGGCTGTGAACCCAGGCAGAAAGCACCCAGCGAGAGAGAGATTGTGTGCTGGTGTGTTTCCATGCTGGGTGTTTGGTTGGTCTTCCAAAGCAGCCTGGCAGTCCCTTTGGGGAGCAGTCCCTTTGGAGGGCTGGGTTTCATTTCCCTCAAGGAAAAGCTGCCCCATGGCAAGAGATTCCACTGGAGCACTCCTTGGCTGTCCCCAGCTCCCCTCACTCCCTGTGGCTCTGTCTCTTTAGAACCTGGAGATGCATGACCGCATAGAGCACCTGATCGAGAAGCAGGTCAGCCGGAGCGGCCACAGCTCCCGAGCGCGATCCAAGTCGGAGTACGTGAGCAGGTAGGAGGCAAGAACCCACCCTGCAGCCTGCCCAGCTGCTCAGCAGCTTGGTCTGTGGGTCCATGTCCTGCTGGGGGCAGCAGGAGATGCTGGACTCGGGGATCTTCTTCCGGAAGCAAGTGTTATTGTCTGCCTCCTTTCCAGCTTCCTTCCTTCGGGGCAGTGCTGGGGAGCAGGGGTCACTCCTCTGGATGGTTTGGGGGGAGCCATTGCCAGTGGGGCTGAGGCAGGACCCCCTCCTGCAGGCTTTTCCCCTAAAGCCTGCCGAGTTTGGCTGAACAAACCCTTTCTCTCTTGCAGCAAAAGGCTGACGGGCCCCAAGCCACTGCCTCTCATTCGAGTAGTGGAAACATGAGTCCTGAGGGCTGGTCCCAGCCCAAGACTCTCCCCTTGTTCTCCTTGACTGGATTTCCCTGCTTGACCGCCGTCTGCTGGCCTCTGTGCTCCCGGAGTCTCCCTGGAGCTGTCGGCAGAGACTGTGCCCTGGAGAACTGTGGCAGCTGAGGACAGACATAACCAGGGTGGTCCTGGCAGAGGAAGGAGGTTTGTGAAGTGTCCCCACTGCCGTCCCCACTGGGTCCCAGGGGTGCCAGACTGGGGGCGGGGACCGGCCGGCCCTGGCGTGGACGTGGTGTGGTTCACTGCCTGGAGGGCCAGGCTCGCTTTCCCTGCTCAGTTCTGGGTTTGTTGGGGTTGCTCCACGAGAGCAGCCTTTCCTTCTGAAGGGCCTCAGCCAAACAGGGCCCCACCTTCAGCTCACAGCTTGCCAACATGGACTTGGGGTTTAACCTCTTTTTGGTTAAAAACAAAACAAAAAAGATCCACTCTTCCAAAGAAGAAAGAAATCCTCCTACCACCAGACTCCTTCCTATGACAAAGCCCAATCCTGACAAGTTGGGAGCCTCCACCTCCGATCTCCAGCATATATCTGGCTGCTCTGGACTTGGCAAAGGCTCAGGTGGCCAAAGCTCAGCCTCACGCCATGCTTTTCCTGAGCGCATCGAGGAGCTGTGCCTGCCGTGCGTGTCGTGTTCAAAGCCAGAGGCTCTTTGGTTTCTCACCTCTATTTATTTCAATAAATTATTGGTGTCTCCCAATGATGTGGTGACAGGCAGGAGTGTGCTGCTGGCCACCTCCCCAGGCGAGGGCTGCCTGTCCCACGCTTCAACTGGAAAATGCCAAGCAGCTTCCTTGGGGCTTGCCAGTTATGAGCTGTCGTGTGCGTGCCCGTGCTCAGGAGTGGAGCCTGCATGTGGCTGGAAGGAAGTCGTTGGCGTTTGTACCAGCCATGCTACTACAGAAATACACCTGCCTTGATCCTGCCAACTGTTGTCCCTTGGATAGGTGTGAGCAGTGGCTGTGGACTGTCTAAGGAGGCTGATGGGCTCTGCTGGCTGGGCTCCTGCTCCTCTCCCTGTAGCTCTGAGCATTTTGTCTCTGATTTTCCTGCTGCTGTGTCAAACTCTACCAAACATCCTCCTGCCCATCCTGTGCTCCACAGGAGCGAGCTCCTGCTGTGTCCAGGGCCATCAGCACCAACTCCAGTGGTGGTGGAGGGTGGGGGCTCAGCCGATGGCTGCTGGATTGGAATGTCACAGTCCCTGAGGGCTGCCCTCTCCAGTCCCTGGGAGTAGGAGGAAGGTGACCAGGCTCAGCTTGAGATGTGGCTCTCTGACCCAGAACCACAGCTCCTCCACCTCTGCCCACAGAGATGAGGCCTACAGACCCCCTGGGCCCTACGCTGAGGCTCGCAGACTCCTTGAGCCTGGCTGCAAGGCCTGCAGAACCCCTGGGCTCCGTGGCTGTGAGGCCTGCAGCCACCCTTAGCCCCGGGGCAAGGCCTGCAGAAGCCCTAGGTCCCGTGAGGAGGCGTGTGGAACTCTTGGGCCTGGCAGTGAGG
This sequence comes from Galbula dea, assembly GCA_013399015.1. Lineage (NCBI taxonomy): Eukaryota > Metazoa > Chordata > Aves > Piciformes > Galbulidae > Galbula > Galbula dea. The sequence continues at coordinate 85,919 of VWZX01007185.1, forward strand.
GCTGCGACCCCAGGGTGAGGCCTACAGCCCCCCTGGGCCTAGCCGTGAGGCCTGCGGCCCCCATCAGCCCGGTCCGCTACTAATCGTTGCCTTCTAAGGCTGTGTGCCGTCACGCCGCGGCACGCCGGCCCCGGTTGCCCGTTGTCATGGCGACGGCGCGGCACCGGCGCTCCCAGCATGCCTCGCGGCAGGACTGCATTTCCCAGCATGCCCCGGGGCCCCCCTCTCGGCCCGGGGACTTCGTTTCCCACCGCTCCCCGCTCCGAGGCGGGCGGAGTCCCGGCGGCGGCCGGCCCCTGGCGACGGGCGGAGTCCCGGCGGCGGGCGGGGCCGTACGGTGGCCGGCGCGGCAGCGGCAGTAGCGGTAGCAGCAGCAGCAGCCGCGGCGGCGGTGGCGGGCGCGTGACGGCGGCCGGGCGCTGCTGGCCAAGATGGCGGA
>VWZX01007185.1:86468-109584 GCA_013399015.1 Galbula dea
AGCCGCCCCCTCCTCCGCCCCGGGAAGGCCCAGCCCCGGAGGGCGCCTTGGGGGAAGCGGGAGGGATGTGGAGGCGATTTGGGCGAGTCCTGAGGGGGCTGAGCTCCGGAGGGGGGATTTAGGGGCACTGCCTCTTGCTGGGGGTCTGGGGGAGCCCTGAGGGGGCTGAGTCCCGAGGAGGCTGGTAGGGAGAAGGTGTTAGGAGAGCCCTGAGGGTGCTGAGCCCCGGGGGGAGTCTGTGAGGGGTTTCGAGTAGGCTTGAGGGAGCTGTGGAGAGGTTTGGAGGAGCCCTGAGGAGGCTGAGCTCAGAGGAGGCTGGGAGAGGGGGTTTGGGGAGGGTGTTCGGGGATCTCGAGGGGCTGAGTCCCCGTAGGTGGGATATGGAGATGCTGCCTCTTGCTGTGGATCTGGGGGAGCCCTGAGGGGTCTGAGTCCTGGCAGAGGATTGGGATGTCCTTATGTGTGAGCAGGTGTCCTGGTGCAGAGGGCAGGGCTTGGTCTGGTGGCTTGGGTTGTGTCCCTCTCAGTCAGGAGGACTGCCAGTTGTCCAGGGCTGTGTGGTAGCTGCTTCTTGACAGCAGGAGTTGTGGTGGGAGCCTGGAAACATCCTTCCCTGGGAATGCTCTGCCTGTGCTGAAACTGTTCCTCCCTATTCCCCCCCCCCAAAACAAATCACAACAGAAGAACCAAACTTAAACTTTAAATGTCTGGGGGCTGACATTGGTTAAATCTCTCTGAGGGCTTCCTGGAGCCTCAGTCTCTTGAGGTCTGGGTTCCTGAGTGCCTTCCCCTTGGTCCTGTGGCTCCTGGGGTCAGTCCTGCCTGTGCTGAGCTGTGTGGTGCCTCCTGATCTTTACCTATTTGTGCTTCATGCTGAGTTGGTTGAGTTCAATTACTTATTAATTAGAGGGGTTTCTCAGCAGCAGGAATGCTTTGCTGCCAGTCTTTGCAGGCTGCAGTGTGGGAAGGACAGCAGCATGTGCCTGGGCCCAGCAGAGCAGCTCTGTTCTGACTAGCCCATGGCTAGAGCCTGGCCATGCCCTGCAGAAAGCTGCTCTTGGGATTTGGCTCTCTCCTGCCTGACCCAAATACTTCTTACACTTGGAGTTTTTCTCCTTCTGTGGAGAAGAACCATTCAGGGGCTGAGTTGTGCACCTGGAGGAGCTGCAGGAGAGGACAGTGGCCAAGGGGAGATGTTCTGTGGGTGGTGCAAGGTGCTGAGGGAACCTCGTGCCTGCTGGGGGGAGATGCCTGGGGTCAGAGTCATTAAGGCTGGGAGGGATCTCTGAGAACATCAAATCCAACCATAGGCCCAGCACCCCAGTGGCCACTGAGCCATGTCACCAACTGCCACATCTCTGCATCTCTTGAACCCCTCCAGGGGTGGGGACTCCAGCACTGCCCTGGGCAGCCTGGGCCAGTGCCTAGCAACTCTTCCAGGGAAGAAGTTGTTCCTAATATCCAACCTGAACCTGCCCTGGGGCAACCTGAGGCTGTTTCCTCTTGTCCTATCACTTGGCAGCAGAGCCCAAGCCTCCCCTGGCTTCAGCCTCCTCTCAGGGAGCTGCAGAGAGCCAGAAGGTCTCCCCTGAGCCTCCTCTTCTCCAGGCTAAGCAAGCCCAGTTCCCTCAGCTGCTCCTCACAGCCCTTGTGCTCTAGCCCCTTCCCCACCTTCCTTCTCCTGCTCTGGCCACACTCCAGCACCTTTGGGTGCTGCTTGGAGTCAGGAGCCCAAAGCTGAGCCCAGGATTGCAGCTGTGGCCTCCCCAGTGCCCAGGGCAGGAGGCCAAGCCCTGCCCTAGCCCTGCTGCCCCCCCTGGGGCTGATCACAGCCAGGATGCTCTTGGCCTTCTTGCCCCCCTGGGCACTCTGCTGCCTCCTCTTCAGCTGCTGGTGCCCAACCCCCCCAGGGCCTTTTCCCCTGGGCACTTTCCAGCCACTCTGCCCCCAGCCTGGAGCCTTCCTGGGCTTGCTGTGAGCCAGGGTCAGGAGCCAGCCCTTGCCCTTGCTGCCCCTCAGCCCTTTGGCCTCAGCCCCTGGCCCCAGGCTGGCCAGATCCCTCTGCAGAGCTTGCCATATGCCAGGGTGCTTTGTCTGAGCTCAGAGGTGGCTCTGGGGCCAGTGCAGGGCTGGGGGCTCAGGCCCCCATGTCTCAGCCAGCCCAACCTTTGCCCTCTCCCCAGCCATGCAGCAGTGTTTGGAAGAATGAAGGCCTGCAGATCAGGATGGCTAAGGAGAGGCCTTGCTGGGGGCTCCCTGAGCTCCTGGCTCCCCTCTCTGCAGGGCAGGGAGCAGCCATGGCTGGAACACAGCGATTGCCTCCTGCTCTGTCTGCTGCCTCTCATCTCCCAGGAGAAGCAGCTTTTAATTTGCCCACATATCTTCTTGTAGTGCTGCCAGTTTGGCTCCTGCCCTTTCCCAGCATCAGCTCTTGCTGTTGTTAACCTGACTGTGTAAATCAGCCCCAGAAACACCCGGGCAGGAGCCAGGTTTTGGCATGCAGAGCCCTGGCCTCTGCCTGCTCTGCCAGGAGGACACCTGTGGTCCCTGGGCCTGCTAGAATCCAGCTCCTGCCCAGCAATCTGAGCACAGTCGTGAGCTGGAGGAGCAAACAATAAACCAAGGCACCAAAAATAGCTCCCATTTCCCTTCCTTTCCCCAGCAGCACCCTGTGCACAATGGTGGGGGTGGGGTTCCCCGGGAGCACCGGGGCCCAGCCTCCAGGGCAGGCACCTCCCCGGCACGGCCCCGGCTCGGCCATCCCGGCCCTGGCACAACCATCCTGGCCTCAGCCCCAGCCATCCCGGCCCCAGCTCAGCCAGCCCCAGCCCCAGCCATCCCAGCCCCAGCCCCAGCTCAGCCATCCCAGCCCCAGCACCACCATCCCAGCCCTGGCACCCTGCCTGCCTGCCTGCCTGCCCCCAGGCCCCGTGGTGCTTGTGCTGGCCCAAAGCTGGCTGTGGGTCCCTGGGGCTGCAGGAGCCACTGCTGCCTGAGCCTGTGTCATGCTGGAGTGATAGCAGCACACCTGGGCTTGGTGTTCTCCAGCCAGGCTGTTTGCTCCTGAGCAGGACTTGGTTTCCAGCACTGAGCGAGGTGGCCTGAGGGAGAGCTTTCTGGAGCAGGAGCCTGGGAGATGAGGTTCATTGCTGCATGGCCACAGTGGAACTACTGAGGCTGTTGCTGCAGAGCAACAGGCTGCTTAGCATGTGGCAGCTTGTCTGTGGGGTCTGCTGCTCCACATCTCTCCCCTAGCTCCTTCTGGACCTCCTGGAAGACCCAGAAGCCTCCTCTCCCTGTACATCTGCGGTGATGGGAGTGTGGTTTTCCTCTGCAAGGTGGAGCACAGCCTGCTTCCCATCTTCACCCAGACCAAAGGATGTTCCAGGTGTTGTCTGGAGGGTTCCTAGAGTCCTGTGCCCACCACAGAGCCCTTTCTCCCCACCCCTCCCTGCATCCTGTGCCCCTAGCTCAGCCCTCCTGCTCTTGCAGGCTCCTTTTGCAGCCCAGCTCTGGTGTGGCTCTAATCTTCTTAGCTTGGTTGTGTGTTTGTGGGTGTTGAGGGCATTGGAGACAGACAATGAAAGCTAATTTAGTTCTTGATTATCACCCTGAATGACAATCATAACTAATCTTGACAGGGAAGAAACTCTCCCTGGTGTTGGCTCTGCTGGCAGGGAAGCTCCAGAATAATTGAGCAGATAGAGGAGAGATTTGTTCTGGGTGATCCTGGAGTGTGTGCAGCAGAAACCTGCTGTGAGCACAGGGGAGGGGGTGCAGTGCCCTGCCAGTGGGGTCTGCATCACCCCTTCCTGCAGCAGGAACCTCTGGAACAAAGCTGGGGTAGCCCTGGGTACAGGTCTTGGTGGGGTCACCTCCACTGGAGACAGGAAGGTTCCTGCCCCTTGCTCCCCAGCAGAGACAGCTCCTTCCTGAGCCTTGTGGGCAGCAGCTTGTGCCTGCTGAGCACAGTGAAGGGCATCTCCCTCAGGAGGTTGAGCTCTTTATCTCTTCTTGGTCTGAAGTCTGCTTTCCTGTGTGGACTCAGGGCAGAAGCAGCTGGCTGTGCTCTGGAGAAGCCCAGGAGAGTCCCTGGGAGGGAGGTGGGAGCTGTGTTCTGCATTTTGCTGCTCACACAGGGGGTGAAAGGCACCTTACAGGGTGCCCAGTGGCTTCCCCTCAGCCAGAGCCTGCCAGGGCTGCCCCTGTCCAGGGCAGGGAGTGATCCCAGCCCGAGTGACTTCACTGCAAAGGGGCAAGGCCTCCAGCCCTGCAGAGTCCTGCTCTGCAGAGCAGGGGCTGAGCTTGGCCCCTGGGAAAGCAGAGCCTGCCCCTGGAGAGCCCTGCTGGGGGTGATGGGGAGCTGGCAGTGGGGTCTGGGCTCTGCACTCTGGCCCCTGGGTGACCTGGGTTCTTGTCCTCGCCCCCTGCCAGGGTTTGCTGTCGGCTCCAGGAGGAAATGGGTGGCAGCAGGAGCACCAGGGGAGGAAGAGGAGGAAGTCAGCAGCCTGTTTGTTCTTGGGCTGCTGGCAGAAGGGTGTCTGAGGCCCTTGCTGACAGGAAGTCAAGCTGAGGACCCAGTTCCAGCCTAGCTGGGGCTGAGGAACTAAAATCCAGCCTCAGTTTCTGCAGACCCTGTGGTCTGGGTCACCCCAAGGCAGCAGCAGCAGCTGGAGGGTCCCTGCCTGCAGGGTGGGGGGGGAGGGTGACAGCTCCCCTGCCCTCAGGACAGGGTGCTGCTGGAGCCTGTGGGCTGGGGTTATTCCAGGCTTGTGGAGAGGGGGCTGGGGCAGGTGGAACAGACGTGGGTGTGATGATGCTGGTGGCTAGGGCTAGCCTCTGCCATCGAATCAGCTGCTCTGGAGGCCACAGCCCTGCCCTGTGGCCGAGCTGAGGAGGAGGAGGAGGGGATTTTCCCACCCCCCCAACTCCCCAGCCTGTCTACAGCCCTTGGAGCTCCCTTATCACACAGCCCAGGGGCTGGATCTGAGGGTGGCTTTGTTATCCCTCCCCTGAAGTGGTTTGGGAGCTCTGGGAGGGCTGATAACCACAGGAGGCAGTGTCTGAGCTGGGGGAAACTTTCTCTTGGCAGAGCCCAAGCTCTGGCTCTGGCTCTCAAGCACAGCTTAAGGGGTTTAAGCTTGGTTTGGAGCCTGGGATCTCTCACCTGGGTTTGTCAGTTGAGGTCAGAGCTTTCCAGGCTGATTGCTCCAGGTCAAAGGAGATAAATGCTCTCTGGGGAGCAGTCAGGGCTGTTCTGCCTCACCTGAGGGCTGGGGCTTGGAACCTAAATCCTACACTTGATTTAAGGCAAGTGGGGATGGTTCTGTGGCCAGGCAGGTGGTGAGTGTGTGGCTGGGCTCTGGGAGGAGGAGCTGGTTGCAGAGAGGCTATTTGAGAGCCCTTTCCCTCCCTGCAGGGGCAGGGCTTGTGGGGACCTTCTGAGGTGTGGATGGGGACACTGGGCTTGTGGGGTGGCTGCTGCTGTTCCTCCAGCAGCTGGGAGAGGCTCCTGGGCTGCTCTGTGCCCAGCTCACCCCAGTCAGTCCTGGGGAAGCAGGGGTGAGAAGGTGACTGAGGGGGAAAGGTTACTCCCAGGGAACAAGGGAGGGGACAAGAGGAGATGGCCTCCAGGTGCCCCAGGGGAGGCTCAGGTTGGCTGCTGGGAAGAGTTTCTTCCCTGGGAGGGTGAGCAGGCAGTGGCCTAGGCTGCCAGGGGGGAGCTGGGGCTGCAGCTGTGTCTGTCATCACTCAGTGCAGTTCAGTTCCTGATAGCTGAGAGACCATGGCGGGGGGGGGGGGGGGGAAGGAGTGAGGTTCAGCCCAGAGGGAGGCTGAGCAGGCAGCTGGGGCTGGAGGGCAGCAGACAGGTGGTGGATCTCTGGGCTGCTGCTGGTGTGGTGGGAGAGCTCTGCCTCACTCACAGCTTGGTCTGTCCCCCAGGAACGGGGTGAACGTGGAGGGAGCCACGCACAAGCAGGTGGTGGATTTGATCCGTGCCGGGGAGAAGGAGCTGATCCTGACGGTGCTGTCGGTGCCTCCCCACGAGGCAGAGAGCCTGGACCCCAGCGAGGACTCCCTGGGGCAGTCCTTCTACGACTACACCGAGAAGCAGGCGGTGCCTATCTCCATCCCCACCTACAAGCACGTGGAGCAGAACGGGGAGAAGTTTGTGGTTAGTGGTGGCCTGGGGGGCGGAGCTAGGGGCTGCCTCGGGCTGCCCGGGCTGTGGGGGGCAGCTGGGGGCTTGGGGCTGCCTCGGGCTGCCTGTGCCCTGCTGCTGTGGGGGGCAGCTCTCTCTGTCCACAGGATGGAGACACATTCACATCATCATCACTGAGTGGTTTGGGTTGGAAGGGACCTTAGAGATCATTTAGTTCCAAGCCCCTGCCCCAGGCAGGGATGCCACTCACTAGCCCAGGTTGCCCAGGGCCACATCCAGCCTGGCCTTGGACGCTGCCAGGGTTTATTTGTTACTGCTTGCCTTTGGCCCTGCCTTGTTTCAGCTTCTTGCTGTGCTTGCTTCTGCTGCAGCTGTTTCCTAAGTGCTGGAAGGGTTTGGTTAGTGTGTCTGAAGTAGCTTGATCTCTGGTGGGGATGAAGTGGGAAGTTGTTGCTGTGTTGGTGTTTGCATCTCCTGTTTTACACCAAGCACTGAGGACATCTGTGCTCCATGGGAGAGCAGAGGGAGCAGATGCCTGGAAGCTCAGCTTCCCATCTCCAGCATTTCTCTCCCCTTCAGGGGATGTTGGGGAAATAGCTGTGAGAAGCCTGCTTCCTTTGGCTTCCCTGCCTCCTCTGCTGGGTTCCTGGGGAGCCTGGCAGCCCTTTTCCTAGAGAGTGAGCTCTGTCCCCTCAGGGCATTGCATCCTTGAGGCCCAAGGCTGAGCCTGGCTCCCCAGGGGCGGCAGGGGGGGAGACGTTCGGAGACCACCCCAAAAGCAGCCGGACAGAGAGACTCCTCTGCAGCAGTGGCTGTGCCAGGCTGAGCTGGGGAAGCTTCTCCTCCCCCCAGGGAACCTCTTGTGCTCCCTGCAGGTCTACAACGTTTACATGGCAGGCCGGCAGCTCTGCTCCAAGCGCTACCGGGAGTTCTCCATCCTGCACCAGAACCTGAAGCGGGAGTTCGCCAGTTTCCCCTTCCCGCGCCTGCCGGGGAAGTGGCCCTTCTCCCTCTCCGAGCAGCAGCTGGACACACGCCGCCGGGGCCTGGAGGAGTACTTGGAGAAAGGTATGCGGTGGGCAGCGGCAGACACAGCCTCTGGGCTCCCTCCTGCCGCAGGGTGGCCCCAGAGCTTCACAGATGTGAGCTGGGGCCGAGCTGGCTTTGGTGGCTGAAGAGGTGAGAGGGAGCTGAGGCTTGCTGTGGTTTAATGATCCATGTGCTGCCAGCTTCCAGCAGCTGCATGTGGGATTGGTTCGAGGAGCTTTTCTTCTTTCGTGGTGTCCTCTTGCTCACCAGTAGTCTTGGAGATGAGGGAGCACGGGGAGGAGGAGAGCTTTGGAGCAGGGAGAACATTGTGTTCCAGGCTGTTCCCGTCATGGGGCTCGGCTCAGCCTCAGGGTGCTCACAGCTGAAGACTTTGGTCCTTCTTCACCTAAAAATCCTTTAGGCTGAGTTCCAGTAGATGCAGAACCTTGCCTCTGTGCTGGGACACCTGGTGAAGGACCTGACCCCACCTCTTGCAGTGCAGAGGCTGGAGGTGGGGTCTGGGGAGCAGTGGCTCCTCCTCCAGTGGTGCTGAGTTGTTTTCTCAGCCCCCTGGAAGCAGCTCAGTTAGTTAGAGCCTGACAGCTGCTTCCCTCCCCTAACACCCAGGAGCACAGCCCTATTCCATGGGGTGGCCAGGGGTTGGTTTTCCCCACCTCACTGAGGTCTCAGCCCTTGCCCAGCTCCTTCAGCTCCATCTCATTACCAGCTGGCTGAGGAGGGGGCAGGTGGTGCAGTCTGAGAGGCAACAGGGGGCAGTTGGAGTCCAGATTATTGGCTGAACTTGACCTGAGTTCCCAGAGAGTTTCAGTCCCTCTGGAATAACGTTTTGTTGAGAGGCTAGAGGGCTGTTTATGAACTTGCTGCCCACTTTTAAGTCTAGTCTGACCCTCCTGCTGGCTGTGTGCCTGGGGCTGGATCTCCCCCACGGGGAGTTACCCAGCTGCTGCTGTAGAGGGTTCAGGCTGGGTCAGTCCTGGTGCCAGGACACCTGATACAGCCCAGGAAGCACTTGCTTTGAGAAGGATTTTGGAGATACCAGCCTTATTTCATGCTGCTGCAGAACAGAGAGCTGTTGTTTCCCTCTTCCCTGGGAGGGGAGGACTCCCCCCTGCCCTGTCCCCACTAACCTGGGCTCTCTGTGCCACAGTGTGCTCCATCCGGGTCATCGGGGAGAGCGACATCATGCAGGAGTTCCTCTCGGAGTCAGATGAGGTAGGCAACAGTGCCCAGGCTCTGCTGGGGCCTTCCCTCTTCCTCAGGGCTTGGGGAATACACCAGGAGGATCTGCTTGGCTTTGAGGGTGGCAGAGCACTGCTCTAGGCTGCCCAGGGAGGGGCTGGAGTCTCCATCTCTGGATGCCATCCTCTGCAGCCTGCCCTAGGTGACCCTGCTCTGCCAGAGGGGGTTGGATTAGATGATCTCCAGAGGTCCCCTCCAACCCCTAACCTTCTGGGCTGCTGTAAAACTGGAAGAGAGAGCAGAGACATTGCCTGCCAAAACCTGAGCTGGTTGAATAGGAAACCACAGAACAAAATCAAGGCTCTGGTTTGCTGAGGAAACCTTTTCTCCATGGCAGCAGCTAAAGCTGCTTTGCTGCTGCTCTTGGAGGTGTGCACAGGGCAGAGCCAGCCAGGAGGCCTCATGGTGTGTGCCCTGGCAAGAGGAGACCCAGAAAAAGAACCCAACCCACAACGTTTGCTGCCTTTCCTGCTGGTTTCTGTGCTACTGGCAGCTCTGCATTGCTGAGCTGTTTGTGCTTCTGGCCAGCAGGGCAGCAGCAGGCACTGGGTGATCCCTGTCTGTCTGATGTGCTCCTCCCGAGGTTCGAGGCCCAGGTGGCAGCAGCGAGGTGCTGTTTGCCCTCCAACTGCTGCTCCTTTTCCAACGTTCCCATAGTATCTGAAGCTGCCATGTCCTGGAGCTCTCTCTTGCCTCTCTTTGCTGGCAGAGCCAGGGAGGGAAGCTGCTGCCTCCTCCTGCTCTGAAGCAGGCTGCTCAGCTTCCTCCCCGGAGCACAGCCTGCATCTTCCTTTGGGATCCTCGGGGCCTGCAGGGCAGCTGCCTTTTAGAAGTGACCGTTTTGAATTAGCCAGGGGGAGGCAAGAAACAGCCCAGAGAGCTGAGGGCTAAGCTGGAGTGATGCTGACCCCTGCTCCCTCCCCTCCAGAACTACAACGGGGTGTCGGACGTGGAGCTGCGTGTGGCGCTGCCGGACGGGACGGCGGTGACAGTCCGGGTCAAGAAGAACAGCACCACAGACCAGGTGTACCAGGTGAGCTGCTGCTCCTCCTGCCTGGCCCAGGAGATTAACCCAGACCACCTGGGTACCCACTTGCTCCTCCTGGGTGCAGCTGGGCCAGGAGGACAGGGACACTCAGACATCTGCTCTCACGGAGCCGTGTTCCCACTGCCAGCCTCGGCTGTGAGGGCAGAGTCAGCCCTGAGTGAACTGCCATTGATAAGATCTTGGAGCTGACAGTGGCTCTGAGCAGCAGACAGAGTGTGTGGTGTGGGTTTGTGGTGGAGGAGCTGGATCCAAGAACTGCCAGTAGCCAACAGACTGTGGCTGGGTGACAGGGGAGCGAGTGACTGCTGAGGGCGGTGACCTTCTGGGGAGTCCTCTGGCCAGGCTTGGGTTTGCAGGTGGCCAGAGGCTCAGTGCTTTGGGGAGGAAGCTGAGGAGAGCAGGCTTCAAGCAGCTCTGCAGAAGGGAGAGTGGTGAAATGGATTAGGGAGAATGAGGTGAGGTATGAAAGGGAACTGTAAAACCATGGCTGCATGTGAGGGAGCCAGAGGGCTGGGAAGAGCAAGAGCAGGATCCTGCAGATCAATGGGACTCGTGTCCAGGCTGTGCTGGGACACAGGCACTTGGGTTTCCTTTGCCTGCACTGGGGTGGGGGGGTTTGGGCTGGGGGAGGGGTGAACTGCAGAGGAGAACTCCTGGAGGAGGTGTGGTCACCTCAGCTGTTAGATCTGAGACACCCAGTGAAGAGCAGACCTCACTGCCAGCAGTGGTGGCACTTCACAGCCAGAGGCTCTGCAGGAAGGGCGAAGCAGGAGACTCTAAGCCCTTGCTTAGGAGAACACCTGGAAGAGTAAAAGTCAGTGGTGGTGGCTGACCCCTCAGGTTAAGGAGTGCTTGGAGATGGCTGGTGTGGAGCCAGCCTTGCCCCAGGGCAGGGTGGGCAGCTGCTGGCTCCTGTTTCCTCACCCTGCTGTCCTGCTCTCTAGGCCGTGGCTGCCAAGGTGGGGATGGACAGTCTGACTGCCAACTACTTCGCCTTGTTTGAAGTGATCAATCACTCCTTTGGTAAGTCTGGGCACCCCCTGGGGGGAGAAGGAGGCTCCATGGTGCTGCCAGAGCCTGCTGGCACTTGCTCACAACATCAGGAGCCCCTGAGAGGGGGCAGGCAGGGGCAGGCTCTGCTAGTGAGGAGCCTTCAGAGTCTGCAGTGTTTGCTGCTGTTTGACTTCTGCTTTCTGAAGCAGCTCGAGGAGATGACCTCTGTGTTTGACTGAGAGACACATTTTGCTTTAGTTCCAAGGGTCCAACAAGCTTAGAGGAACTGGGCAGCATCACTGCACTGCAGCCAGGTCTGGGGAGGGGGCACTGGCAGCAGGAGGAGGGTGCTGGAGGATGGGCTGAGAGCACCAGCAGTCTGCACCCACCCAGGTTCTGAGGGGGCTGGGGGTGCTGTGAGCTGCACCTCAGCTTCTCCTCTGTCCTTCCACAGTTAAATCCTGATGGTATTTGGGGCTGGCCTGTGGGATTCTGGGTGATGGCTGTGGCCCTGCAGTGCTTGCCTGGCCTGTGCTGGGGTCTCCTGGCTGGAGCCACCTCGGGTCTCACCCAGCTTCACACTGGCTTCACTGGAGCTGTGGAGAGGCCAGAATGCTGTGGTCACACCACAGAATGAGTGGAGTGGTTGGTTTGGGGTTGGCTTTTAACCTCTGCTGGCTTTTCAGCCAAGTGTATTTCTCCTTCCCAGCTGGGGAACTTCATTCCTGGGTTGTGCCTCAGACTTGTCCTGTTGTTGCAGCAGCAAACTGTGCCTTGTAGGAAGGGACTCCTAGGGCTGCTCCTCATGCTCACGAGATCCTGCCTGAACACAAGGGGCAATGTTTAGCTCCTTAAAGCCCTCCTGAAAGGCCTCATCTCACAGAAGAGGCTGGGTTTGTGGTCAGCCACTGCTCTTGGGGCAGCCAGGATCCCCAGTCTCCTGGGGAAGCATTGGCATGGCAGAACTGCCCCTGCCCCTGCCTTTGTGGACTCTTTGGGAGGTTCCCAGTGGCAGAGCAGGACATGGCCATGAGGAGGAAAGGCCAGGACTGAGGGTTGCTGTCTTTTGAGGTTGTGAGGGCCAGACAGGGCTGTGTGGGGAGCCTCAAGCAGGAATACCTGCTCCTGGGAGATGAGAGGCTGCAGCACTGGCAGCATCTCCTGCAGGAAGCTTTCCCAGTGGGCAGAGCCTGGCCCAGGTTGGGCAGAGAGGTGGCAGGAGATGTCCCATCCCTGGAACCATCCCAGGTCAGGTTGGCTGGGGCTCTGAGCAACCTGCTCTGGTTGGAGATGTCCCTGTTCACTGCAGGGAGGGGTGGACTGGATGAGCTTGGAAGGTCCCTTCCTGCCCCAGGCAGTTTGTGATCCTGTGCCCTGTGCCTCCCCCAGTGCGAAAGCTGGCCCCCAACGAGTTCCCCCACAAGCTCTACGTGCAGAACTACACCTCAGCAGTGCCAGGAACCTGCCTGACCATCAGGAAATGGCTCTTCACTACAGAGGAGGAGGTTCTTCTCAATGACAATGACCTGGCAGTCGCCTACTTCTTCCATCAGGTAGGTGCCTGAGGGCTGGAAGTGGTCCCTGGAGTTAAGGAGCACAAGTGCCAGCTCCCAGAGCTGCTCCAGACTCTGCTGTCCTTCAGCTGAGGCCAGTCCTGCTCCAGGAGCTTCAGGGAGTAGCAGTCCATGGCTGGATGGCTTGGCAGGGCTGTGGTGGACTTGTGAAGAAGGACTCCTGCTGCTGGTGTTGTGCCCAGAGCAAGCTGAAAGGGTGACAGGAGTCTGCTCCCCTGGGCTTGGGTTTGTTTTGCTGAGGTCTGGGTGTGGTCAGGGGAGGTGGGAACAGACTCATCCCAAGGAGAGATGTTTCTGCCTGTGATTTCCCTCAGTGCAGATTCTCTGGGATGAAGTGAGTCCCAGAAGAGACCTGTTCTCCCCCTGCCAGCACAAAGCCAGCCCAGGATGAGCAGCTCAGAGGTAGCTCAGTGAGATGAATCCTGCTCTGTCTCAGCCACCAAAGCAGCTGTCCCAGTGCTCTCTGAACTGAGCCTGTTCCAGGCTCTGGTACCAAATGAACTCAAACCAGTACTTAGCAGATTCTTTGATCTCCTAGACTGGATCTTGACTGGTGAGCAGCTTCCTGAGGTGCATTGTGCCAGGGACAGGAGTCCTTGCTGGGATGTGCAGCTGAGGAGCAAAAGGAGAGGGTCCTGTAGGAAAGGCTCAGTTTCCTGTCCACACTCCAGCAGCAGAGGGTGAAAGCCAGCACTGCTCTGCCTGGGTGTGGAGTGGGAGGGTTGTGCCAGCCTCTCCTTGCCTGTGCCTGAGTGCAAAAGCAGGATGCCAGGTGCCAGCATCTCCAGATCCATCCTCTGCTGCCAAGAGACATTCTTCCAGAGCCTTCCTGGATGCTTAAGCATCTGGATGCTCCCCAGGGCAGTCAGAGGCTGGTGGTGGGTGTTGGGGAGTGTGAAGAACCACCTCTTTGGGCCTCTCCATCCCTCTGCCTCTCTAGGAACATCAGTCACCTTCTGGGGCTCTGGATCTGAAGCTGTTCAGAGCAGCCCCAGGGCTAGCCAGGGAGAGCAGAGCATTGTGACTCAGGAAGAGTCTTCTAGTCTGACCTCCTGGCTTTCCTTTCCCTTCTTCTGCTTAGGCTGTTGATGATGTCAAGAAAGGCTACATCAAAGCAGAGGAGAAGTCCTACCAGCTACAGAAGCTGTGTGAGCAGAGGAAGATGGTCATGGTGAGTTACCCTCCCTGTCCTCTTTGCTTTCCTTCCTGTCTGCAGTGCTGTGTCTGGGAAGGAGACACTGGAACAGGTTCCCTAGAGAGGTTGTGGATGCTCCATCCCTGGAAGTGCTCAAGGTGAGGTTGGACATGGCTTTGAGCAGCCTGGTCAAGTGGAAGGTGTCCCTGCTCCAGGGCAGGAGCTTGGGCTAGGTGATTTCTGAAGGTCCCTGCTGTGGTTCTGTGACAGAAGCAAAGATCTCTTCCTGCCTTGGAGATGGTGGTGCTGGACTAAGCCAGGGGAGGCTGGGTCCTGGCCCCCTTGTCCTGTGAGCTCCTGCCCCCTTCCTGTCTTCACCTCTGGCTTTGATTCCCAGCAGTAGTCTTCCCAGGCTGCAGACCCTGTGTCAGAGCTGCTCAGGGGGGTTCTGCCTCTGGCCCCTTAGCCCAGCAGGTGCTGGGGGGCTTGCTGTGACTCAGGGAGCCAGCCTGGCTCAGGCTGAGGAGCCAGAGGATGCCCTGAGCTCCTCTGCCAGACCAGCTTTGGCCTGAAGATCAACCAGCAGTAAAATCTGACTTGGAAGTAGCTCCCTGGGTTGCTCAGGACCTGCCCTGGCCCCACCTGTGTTCTCCTGGCCAGCTTGGCTGCTCTCAGAGAGCAGTGGCCTTGGGGCCACCTGTTCCAGCTTGGCTGCCCTTGAAGAGCAAGGGCCTGGGACCCCCTCAGCTGGTCTGGGTCAGGCTCCTCCTTGGGGCTGGTGTAGCTCTGAGGGATCCCTTCTGGGGACTCCCTTGGGGTGGGCACTGGAAGGGCCACCCGAGGTGCTTCCAGGAGGCTGCTGAGCAGCAGTGTGTGCAGGAGGCAGAGGGGATGTGGGGAGCAGGAGGCTGTGGGGTCCCTGGCCTCCCTCCCAGGCAGCTGGCTGACAGGCAGGGCTCTCTCTCAGTACCTGAACATGCTGCGGACGTGCGAGGGCTACAACGAGATCAGCTTCCCCCACTGCTCCTGCGACTCCCGCAGGAAGGGACACGTCATCACAGCCATCAGCATCAAGCACTTTAAGCTCCATGCCTGCACCGAGGAGGGGCAGCTGGAGGTGAGATCCCTGGGGCCCTGGGCTCTCAGCTGCCACCTGGAGAATTAACCAGCCCCGGGTCCCTGAGCGCTGGGGCTTGGGGCTGCTGCCAAGAGGCCTCCAAAGGGATTTGGGCAGTGGTTGGGAGCTCAGGGGTTTGTCCAAAGGGATCTGGACAGTGGTTGGGAGCTCAGGGGTTTATCCAAAGGGATCTGGGCAGTGGTTGGGAGCTCAGGGGTTTGTCCAAAGGGATTTGAGCAGTGGTTGGGAGCCCAGGGATTTGTCCAAAGGGATCTGGGCAGTGGTTGGGAGCCCAGGGATTTGTCCAAAGGGATTTGGGCGGTGGTTGGAGGCTCAGGGGTTTGTCCAGAGGGGTTCTGGCAGCAGCTGGGAGCACAGGGGTTTATCCAGGTGCTCTCTGGGTGCTGCTGTGTGTTTGCACCAGGGCTCCCTCGGCTCCTTCCTGTCTCCACAGCAGGGATGTCCCAGGCATCCTCATTCCTGCTTTGCTTGGCTTCACTTTTGCCTTCCTCCTGCCTCTCCCAGGAGTCTGCTGGGCCCTGGCCTCACCTAGCTTTCCTCTCCCTGCAGAACCAGGTGATAGCCTTTGAGTGGGAGGAGATGCAGCGGTGGGACACGGACGAGGAGGGGATGGCCTTTTGCTTTGAGTACGCACGAGGAGAGAAGAAGCCCCGATGGGTTAAAATCTTCACCCCCTATGTGAGTACCCCCGGGCAGCCCATACACAGCCGGCTGCGGTTCCCTCCGGAGGCTGGAGGAGCTGCTCCCTGTGCTCCAAGGGGCTGGTGGCCACCAGGAGGAGCTCGCAGCCCGAGGAGCTCGGGGCTGGCACCGGCGCATCCCAGCGCTGCTCTCGGCTCTCGGCTGGGAGCCGGCGCTGGGGCTGCTCTCAGAGGTGCTGCTCTCTCTTTGCAGTTCAACTACATGCACGAGTGCTTCGAGCGGGTTTTCTGCGAGCTCAAGTGGAGGAAGGAGGTAAGGACCTGTCACTGCAGGGAAATGGCTTCCTGGTGGTTCACAGCAGGCTGTTAGGGAGAAGTATTTCTGCCTGGTCCTTAAGGGCAGCTTGTCCAGGGAGTAACTGGGTGCGTGGAGCAGAGATCCTGGCTCTCTGGGAGTAGACTGGCTGAACTGGGGAGGCCTGGGCTCTAGCTGGAGGGTGTTTCATGTCACAGCTGGAGCAAGGAGCTGCAGGTGCTGGGAGAGCCTCAACGCTGCGGTGACTGTCCAGGATAACCAGTTGCCAGTGTGGCTGTGGCCAGTCACTGCAGGTCAGATGGCAGAAGGGCTGTCCTCTGTCCTCTGGAGAGGTGACACAGGGCACTGAATTGCTCAGAAAGGGTTGTGAGAGCTCCAGTGAGAAGCTGCTGAGATGTCCAGCGAGGTTTTGAGGGTGGTTTTTGATCTGGATCCCAGCCTGAGGTGCCTGCTCAGCCTTCTCCTGCCTCAGCTGTGCTCAGACCTGGCTCTGAGCCCTGGTGGGGCTTGCACACGAGCCAGCCCACCCCATCCCACCCCACCCCACCCCGTCCCTGCTGCTGTGCTTCCTCCATCCCTCTCCTGCCCGAGGGAGACCTTCGATCGCCTTGCGCCTCTCTGCTGCTGCTCCTCAGGGCTGCCCCACGTCTGTCACCCCCAGGGGCTGCTCCCTTCAGCTCTGTTTGCAGGGAGGAGGCAGAAAGCAGCTAGAAAAGCTGTCAGCTTGTTGTCTGGGCCTGGGCTCTCCCCGTGTGTGGCTAGCAGGTCACCGTCCCGTGCCTCTGGGCTCCCAGGGACCCTGCTCTTGCTTTGCGGGGTCAGAGACAAGCAACTGGTGGAGGTTGGATCCTCTCCTGTTGCTCCTGATCTGATCAGCTCTGTTGGCATCAACCTTCCTCTTTCTGTTGATGGCTTGCCTCTGCCAGCTGATGGATTTGGGTACCTAACCCAGGGCTTAAAGGCGGCAAGCCTGACATGGTGACCCAGGAAAATCTGCCCTGCGGCTGCCTGCTCCTGCCTGGAATGATGCCTTCCTCTTCTCCTTCCCTGGGAGCTTCCCACTGCTGGGCATCAGCCCAGGGCAGGGCTGTCAGTGCTTGTCCTCGGCGTGGCTGGGATCCAGGGCTGGCACCGTGCTGGAGCTGTGCAGAGAGCCCAGGGTCTGCTCCCCGCAGGATGGAGGCGTGGTGACCTGGGAGAGGTTTCCAGGAGTCGAGAACATGAGATTCCTGCCTTGCCTTAGCTTGAGGGGTGGAAGCTGAACCTGCCACGTGTGACCAGAGACCTGTAGGCAGCAGTGAGAGGAGAGTGCTGGACCTGAGGCCCTGGAGTCCCAGAGCAGCTTCTTTATCTGGTGGAGCTGCAGGAGCAGCATTTGAGAGCCCCCTTGGAGCCCAGACTCGCTTGGTCCCAGCCCTGAGCCCTGCAGGAGGGAGGCTGAGGGGCTCAGGAGCCTGTGGGCACACAGTTGGACTTGATAGAGCACTGGCCTCTCCCGGTGCACCGTGGCAAGGAGTGACTCAGGGCTTTGTGTCCCAGCTAGGGCTAACCTCTCTGTCCCTCCCAGGAACAAAGTCTCTCTGGCTCTTGGTTCATCATGCAGAAGCCTGAGTGGCTTTCCCAGCTCATTCTCCAAACCCCAACTCCTCCTCTGTAGCTCCCCATATCCGACGTCTCTGGAGCACCCTGGATCCCACCCTGCTGCCCCAGCACCAGCTGCCCAGCCTCCTCCCGTCCCTCCCAGCTCTGCTTTTTTCATTTACACCCTTTTTATGTTTCTTCCCTTGTAAAGGTGGAGGAGGAAGCCACAGACAAGGATAACAAGAACTGCAGTAAAGACAATATGTGCAGCAAGGTAATTGGGCTGAACCCGAGCAGTGTCTGTGCTCTCTGAGCCGGGCTGGTCGCTCTGCTGCCGACCGAGTGTCCCCTCCTGCTGCGGGTGCTTTAGCCTAGGGCAGTGACCTCACTAGTGGCTCTTCCTCGGACGGGAACCTGCCCAGTAAATTCCCTTCTGCTGCTTTCCGTGGCTTTGTGCTTCGAGGCCTCTTTCCTGGTGGTAGGAACCTGTGTGCCTGGCTTCCCTGCCTCCTGGACTCTGCCGATCCGTGGCTGACCTGGAGTCATGACGCCGGCTCCGGAGCGCAGCTCCCTTCGCCTCCCCGGAGGAAGGGGCCCGGGCAGGGCTGAGAAGGGGACAAGTGCTTTGGCTCTGGGCTGCTTTTAAAGGCTCCAAGACTGGATCCTGCTCACCACCGGCTCCTGCCGTGGGGTTGTTTGTGCTCTCTTCTTGTTCCACGGTGGTGGAGCAAAGACCTCTCGGGGCTGCCAGATGCTTTTGGCAGGCCGGCTTTAACAGCAGGGAACAAACCCACTTGTCCTGTAGCACCTTCTGAACGCGCCTCCCCCCTCCTGCCGCTCTCTGCTTGGCCGTTTCACCTTCCACACCTAGAGCTAAACGCTTCCCATTGCTCCAAGGCACACCAGGAAGCTTCCGTGCCTGTCTCCTGCCTGTCGCTAGGACGTCCCCTCGTAGGCTATATCCCATCGCCTCTGCCGCAGCCCGTGCATGGATGGGGCGGGCAGAGAGCGGCCGCACGCCAGGAGCCGCAGCCTCTCCCCGAGCCCGACGGCTGCTGGCACTCTGGGCAGGGCTGCCCGAGGGCGGCCCCTGCGCCGCCGCGGCCTCGATGCTTCTCGTGCTCGGGCCTTGGAAATAACTGCGGGTGGTTGTTTGGCTTCTCGGAGAGAAAGCCTTGGCGTGGGGTGAGGCTGAAAGTTGTTAACCCCAGCGGCACCGCCGGCTGCTTCCCTTGGCGAGGCGCGGGGTTGTGCTGGCTAGAAAGTGTCGGACATCAAAGCGGGCAGGAGCCGCTGTCTGACGGAACCGAAAGCTGTAGCAGACGTGTGGGATGTGTCACCCGTCCAGGAACGAACCGTGACTCGCGGGGGTGTGGGAGCCTCCCGCCCCCTGTAACACTTCCTCTGCCGAGAGCCCTCTCCGCCATCGCGCCGGGGTGAGCCCTGGGCTCGCACAGCGCCGAGGCTGCTGCCGGAGGAGGAAAGGCAAAGCTGCTGCCTGCAGAGTCATGCCTGTGCTCCCGTGGCCCTTCAAAGGGGACAGCCAGTGTTTTGATGTCTTCTCTACAAAGCCTGGAGACGCCGGCAGGGATTCACGGCGTGGCCGTACTGGGGCTCGGTTTCTTTCCCAGCCCCCGGGCAGGGACCGAGGAGAAGCTGGCTCTGGGAATTCCACAGCCTCGATGAGCGGGGGAGTGGGTGAGGGGGCTGGGGGCAGAGGAGGAGCTGTGCTCAGAGCTGCCAGCTCCCAGGGGCTGCTGAAAACTTGGCCCTTGCTTATCTCCAGCAGCCAGTGAACTGGTTTCCCGAGGAGGAGGAGGCGGCAGCGAGGGTGTCAGACCTCCCTGGGAGGATTTGGTGGCGATCGACACAGCCATGCCAAGGAGCGAGCTGAGTGCTGCGAGCCAGGCTTTGGGCTTATGCACCGAGCACCCCCTGCCCTCTCCTGCCCCCTCCCCAGGAAGCAGTGGGAGCTAAGCAGCCGTGGCTCGTGGGCCAGCCCAGCTCCTCCAGGGCTCAGGAGCCTGCTCCCGGTTGCCCTGGGCTGGGTTGTGCTTCCTACCAGCGCTGCCCCTCGAGGGCTCCCTAGCAATCGGCTGGGGACATGAAAACCAGGGGAATCCTTTCTCCTTCCCCCAGATGGGCTGTTCCTTGGTGCTCAACATCCCAGTACTTCCCTGCTGGGCAAGTAGATTTTTTCCCCTCTTCGATTTATCCACCTCTGCCTGGTGCCACTCGACAGAACGAGAGGAGCCCTCAGCTGCACCTCCTGGGTGGGGGGAGGTTCTCCCCCACGGTGTGCTCTGGGGATCACCCCCAAAACTCCTCTCTGGGCAGGGCGTGAGTCTCCAGAGCTGCCTGCTCCTGCAGCTCCCATCGCAGGATGGTGATACACACCCCCGGTAGCGCAGGGAAGGTTGTTTACAGATCAGGAGCGTTTCTCACCACTCACTTGGTGATGGTTTCTTTCCTCCCCGGTGTAAAATAAAGAGGTTGATGGGATTTGGCAGATCCTTTTCAGATATCTTTAGTGCTCTGTAAAGTGCTGACTCGCTCCCAAACCGCAGATGCTGGCTGATAAGGCTGCCTGCGCTCGGGAGGAGCAGCTTTGAGGCTCAGCTCCTCTCCCTCTCGCCCAGAAACGACAGCCTGGTTCTTTGTGGGACCCTCGGGGTCCCCGTGGCTCACACAGGCGCTCAGGGGAGGTGGTGGTGGCTCTGTTGTGTCCCCTCCTGGGAGGGGGCTGAGGTCTGTGTGCTTCCTTGGAGGGTGAGGCTGGCTTGCTGCAGGTGCCTGGCTCTGGCTGGGGACCTTAGGGTGGCTCGGACTGTGGAAGGGAAGTCGTGGGAGGGAGATGTGCCACGGGGCGGGAGGCAGTCGCCAGAGCCCCTGCTGACCGAGCTGGGGCTGGAGGTGGGGGGGGAATGGCTCCGTCCTCCTTTCACAGAGCTGCTTGGCTCGGCATAGCTCTTGTGAGCATAAACTGGGTTATCTGCAGCCTCTGGCCCTTTTCTGGAGGGAGGGGATGGTGCTTGTGGAGCTGGGAGAGGATGGGGCTTCCTGGGGGATTCGTCCAACTCCCGGGGCTGCTCCTGGCCTCCTTCCTGCCCTCCTTTAATCTCCTGCTTCAGCTCCAGCCCTTGGGCTGAGCCACTTTCCTGCAGGGCACTGTTTGCCTTCTCATCCAGCTGTCACAGCCTCGTGTGCCCCGGGGAGGAGCTGGGATGTGCTGGATCCAGGGTTCCCAGCAAGCACCATGGCTCTCCAGAGCAGCAGACCCTGGGCAGGAGGTCCCTGGTGGGTCTGAGCCCTCAGCTCAGCCTCACCCCTGAGCTCCCCTCAGCTTGAGGAGCTCCCCTCTGAGCACCGTGGGCATCCCAGCAGCATCCCAGCACCCACTGGGAGCACTCCAGTCCTGGCTGGGGCAGCTGGGAGGGTGTCCAGGGCCGTGGTGTGAGGTGGAGCTGGGCAAAGCAGGATGGTTCAGCCCTGGTGGGGCTGCTTGGAGCAGCAATGCCAAAGGTGCCACCACCAAAGACCTGCAGGAGGGTGGAAGTGGGGCCTAGGCAAGGACATGGCAGCAGCCCTGGAGCCAGCAGTGGAGACAGGATCCTGCACCCAGGACATGGGAGCAGGCAGTGGGGGTGCAGCAGAACCATTTCTCCCCTTCTGGGATCCTCTCCCGTCTGGGATCAGAGCTGGGCAGCAAAACCATCCCAGCTTAGTGACCTTCCCAAAATCCCCCACCCAGGAGTGGGGGACAGGATCCTGTGGGAGCTTGGCTGAGCACAGGTGGCTGCTCCCCAGGAGCCTTTGGCACAGGGAATCTCACAGCTGTGCTGGATGGATCCTCCCCCCTGCAGCCATCCTGCTCACCCAAGCAAGCTGGGAGTTGGAGCCCAGGGGGAGCCGTGGCCACCTGAGCCAGGATGTGCATGGGTACCAGGAGAGCTCCATGCTCCTGGGGGAATTGCCCTGGGGGAAGCTCTTGGAGATGGATGGTGTGGTTTGGCTACCAGGCCCTTGGCTCCTTGCCCTGCTGGCCCCTGAGCTGCTCCAGGGGTCGTGACTGGTGGGGTCAGAGTGGAGAGGGGCTCAGGAGTGGTTTGCTGGGAGGACGTTTGCCCTGTGGGGAGCTCCTGGCTTCATGCAGGCCCAGGAGCTGTTTCTGAGCTCCTGTGCTTGGGCTGGGGTCAAGGCAGATCCCCAGGGGTCCCCTCAGTCCCCCCCTTGGCTCACAGAGCTCAGCAGCAGAGTTGAAGCCAGGGCTGGTTGCACTTCTCATGTCCTTTCTCTTCTCTTTCAGAACATCTTTCAGATGGTCAGGTCACAGCAGAGGGATGCAGCCACTTAGCCTCTCGTCACCACCCAGCGTGACCCCGACCCCCCCCAATTAACACCTAAAATTCTGTTATTGTATTAAAGCCCTGAAACTAAATATTATTAATAATAATGCCATTTGTGAACGTCCTGTCTCTGGAATCATGCAGCTGAGCTGGGAGCAGCAGCACGGCCGAGGGACCCCCCGAGGAGAAGTGCTGGATGCAGAGGATCCTCCTGCAGGTGGCTGCCTCTGCCTCTCCCCAACCCCGGGGTCAGCCCCAAGCTGGACTGGGCTGTGCCTTGGTGTGTGAGCAGACCCAGACTCCTCCTCCACGGGCACTGTGCAGACCTCTCTCTGTACCTATGTAAAATACCAAGCAGCGACCGACCGACAGCTCCCAGGGCTCCCTGTGCTCCCTGCACGCAGACAGCGCCGGGGCTGCCCCTCCCGGGGCCACCTCCAGCTCCCTCCCAGCCCACCCAGGGCTTGCTGGCAGCTGACTTCAGAGAGGAGAGAGAACAGCAGCAGCATCCTGCCAGGACTTACCTCTGCAGGCACCAGGACCTCAGCACCCTCACAAACTCTTCACTTTGGGCTTTTCCCTGCGGTTTTGGGTCGGTTCTGGCTGCTCCTGGGGACAGGCAGCTCCGGGATGGCATCCTGCAGGTTTCAGGATCCATCCTCTGGCTCCAGCTCCCCTGCTTCCAGCTCCCCTCACTCTGACTCCCCTTGCCCAGCTGGGAGCTGCTCCAAGACCCTCAGGCTTCTCCAGGGAGTGTGGAGAGCAGAGAGCATCTGAACCACGTGAGTGCTGTGCCCCAGCAGTGCCCAGGAGCAGAAGCAAGGAGCTGCTCGTGCTCCTGAGCTGGTTTCTGCAGAGCTCCTCCAGGTTTGGGGTGGCTTTGGGATACCTGGGAGATGCTGATCCTGCTGCTTCCCTCCAAAACACGAGTGTGGATCTTGGGTGAGCATCTCAGCTGCTGTCCTGGCCCCGTGGCTGCGGGAGGGAGGTGATGCCAAGGGCAAGGCTGCGCTCTGCCCGTGTTCTCCCCTTTCCCCCGTGGCTTGGGAGAGGCTTTGTCTGCCCCTTGCCGGGCAGGAGGAGCCACAGGCGTGAGGATGGAGCTGGGATGCCATCAGAGGGGGCTTAGGGGGGTCCTCAGTGGGAGCCATTCGCTGCCAGGACCTGGTTCTGCTCCCACTTCGGGGCCAAGGAAAGGAAAGAGATGGGTGTAAAACCCCATGGGGGGGACACGCTCCCACCCCAGCCCCTCTGGACACTGCTGCTGTCCCCAAGCTCCACACAGGGTCTGGGAGGATATTCCCAGGTCCTCCTGGACCCAGGGAGGGCCATGAGCAGGGAATTAATGAGCCCAGCGACGCAGTAATTGGATTTGTGCTCGACGCAGAGCCCTTGTCCTCGGGAGCCCTGTGCCGGGGCAGCCCTCGGGGGGGTGGGAGCACAGTGAGGACCCCCCCAGCCCCACAGAGCCCCCACAGTGGGCTCATCAGTGACACGAGAGGGGCAGGTCTCAGCAATAATTCCCCACCCCCTGGAGATGCTGGAGATGGAGCTGGTGAGATTCCCCGCCCCCCCCCCCCGGGCCCCGTGTCGCTGCCAGCCACATCCTCTGGGATTGCTGGAGGGGTTTGTTCCCAGCAGCAGCTCCTGGGATTGATTTGGGAGTCAGAAATGGGAAGAAAATGATGAAAAACAGCATCCAAGAGAAGAAAACAAACTCCAAGGGAAGGAAACAAACCCAAGCAACCTCCCCCAGCCCTGTCCCCTCCCCTGCAGCTGCTGCCGGTGTCCATCCTCGCTGCCTAACGGCTCGGGTTCTTTGGTCAAGTCACTTAGTGTAATTAATTGTAACATATTCTTTTAAATAAATGGATTTATTGATGAACTGCTGG